>VDFB02075321.1:221146669-221170295 GCA_007258455.2 Sequoia sempervirens | reverse complement strand
TTCCTAATAGTGGCTCTAGTTGGGGATGAATGACTATCTAGACTTTGCAAGAATCTAGAAAATTTCTTTAGGGTACAGACCAAAAACACAAAACTATACAAAACAAAGAAAACCAAAATTGGGAAAAAACCCTAAACTACTGTGCATGGAATTTATCTTCTTTAAGAAAAGAAGTGTTTCAAAAATTGTCCATTCATTGGAAATTCTTGATTCTCACCCACCATGTTTTGCAAGTAATTTGAATCTTCACCATATTTGCCAAAAATTTGAAGGTTCCAACACCTCTCACAAAATTCTATCTATTGGACCCATGAGATAGTAGTTTCATAGATTAAGTTGTAGCTATCCAAGTGTTGCCAAATTGCTCGAAGAATTGTAGTGAAGCATTTTTGTATACATCTCTTTTCAAAGATTAATAATATTATTTCCCTCTTTCTCCTATGGAGTTTTTTTTGAAAGGGTTTCTCCACGTAAATTTGATGTTATCTTTGGTATTGCTATTTTATGCTTTTATGTTTCAAATGTACCAATTACATTATCATATTGGGTAAATTTGTTTCATATTTTCAAACACATTCCTAAGTTCTTAGCAGTTTAGTTTAACCTTGTTTCTCAATATTTGGTATCAAAGCTAATTGTTTTATTGAGAGAGGGATGCCTTTCTCTTAAGTGTTGAAGGTTTCTTGGTGGGAGTAGTTGTATTGTGGGTTTTTAGATTTATGGAGAGGATTGAATACCATGGATTTTGCCTCCCATTTCTAGACATTGGGAAATTTAATGGATTTGGGTATGAGATGTGGAACTTGAAGATGGAAGATCTCCTAGAAGAAAGAGATCGGTGGTTGACAATTTCCAATGAAAAGAATCCATCTAGAATGTTGGAAGAAGATTGGTTAAATATTAACAAGAAGGCATGAGGAACCATTCAATTATGTCTTGTATAATTTGTCCTCTTGAATTTTTATGAGGAAGGATGGCCTTGTTTTCTACAAAATAGGTCTCCAAACATTCTCATCATGAGTAATAGTTCCATCCAAATTGATATCAATGTTAACTAAGTATAAATTTATATAAATTAACATTAGGATTGTTAGGTATATGACACCCATCTTATTTTTTTTGCAACATGAGGGTGTGATCAATATTACTAGTAAGCACACAAATTCATTGCTAGAAAATGAAAGGATTTTAAGGATGATAAGGTGTGCTAAGTTACTTGGAGGTACTAAATTTAACATGATTTTGAAAATTTGATAGGTCAAGTGGTTCTAATGGTAGAAGTGGTAATATTTTTAAGGAATGGAGTGTGCATTTGAGCTTATAATAGGAAATTAATAGCTCCACCTTCTATAGGGATGAATTATTGGTGTGTCTCTCCTTTGCTATGGTAGGCCACAACACATTATCTAATAATGTTAGTTGGAAGTTGTATGTTGTTTGTTTTGTGATTTGCCTATAGATGAGTGTAGAGCTTCCCCTAATGTCTAATTAACTGGTGCAGATGGTAGCCTATTTCTCCTTACTATAGGTTTATTTTTATAGGATATTGAGCATTTTTTTGTTTAAATTAGCAGTTTTTGGAGAATGGGGTACATTAATAGAACCCCAACACTATACCATAAATAATCTAGAAAAGTCTTGCCTTAAAATTTTATTTGATTATATCTCAATTTGTAGATTTTATAGTAGAAGATTAGAACAAAAGGTAGACTAGCACAACCACTTGATATGGATGAATATAAGAATTTATATAACATATAAAAAATGATGAATACAATTTGACCATCTAAAACTATGAAGTGTGCATAGGGATGGTGCATGATAATTTTTAAAGATTATAAAACATCCAATACTATGTGGGATGACATACTAATTCCAAGGGAAGTTTCAAATGTAATAATAGATTGAGTGCAATATAGTGATTACTCATTTTTATATCATAATAGAGGATAATGATGTTAGGTGCATAGTTAATTTCATTAGCATAAAAGCAAGGGCATAGAGTATAAGATAATTTACATGGATTGATAGTGGTATATCATAGCAAGTTACTAATCAAGATAGTTTCATTATGGTTGTAGTGGGGATTATCTCCATTCTTCAAAGAAAGATATGATCTCTTCTCAAATCCATGGGTGAACCCAACTCAATTTTTGATGTGCATGCATATGGTACTTAAAACTGTACGATCAATGTTTGTAGGGTAGAACCTAGGTGATTTATTGATATGTTTGAGGATTGTGTAAGTAAACAAAAACAATAAATAATTTTATAGCTCCATGAAACCATATAAAAATACTATGAATTCAAGAATTCTTATTAGAAAGAATTGCAACAAATTTTTTTGCACTTGCTTAATTAATATAAATAGAGAAGTAATAGTTTTCACTAGATATAGGGTATCCAAATGGTACGGGGATGAAGGCTAGTACATGGTATGCTAGAATGATAATAGGTACTCTCTAATCAATTATCAAATGAACATATATATTCTCACCATAATAAAAAAGTGATAATAGAATAAGTTTGATTATTACAAATTGAAGGCAACTAGAGTGGCAAGCATAAGAAGTTATCAAATTTATTATAATACATATTTATTGGACAATCACTATTATTTGAATTTTTCTTCTACTTTATAGAAATTGAGATCTTCAAACTTCTATATACATAACTAATAATTATCTACATGAAAGACTATATAAATATAGATATCTTTTTAATTTTTTAAATTTTTATTTTTCATTTTGACAAGTTTTTGTCACTTTTTATCAAATGGCTCCTCCTACTAATTAATCTAAAAATAAACATTGTGAATTTTTTATATTTTATTGTTTCATCTTTGACAACTTTTTTAGTAAGGTGACAAACTATAAACACAGGAGTATGGCAGAGCATATTTTGTCATGTTTTTTCTCTCAGAACGCAGGCAAGGTACATCTGATCGGAGTGCAGAACACAAAGCATGGAAACGAGAAACAAAAATCGCCCACCGTGGGGCTCGAACCCACGACCACAAGGTTAAGAGCCTTGCGCTCTACCAACTGAGCTAGACGGGCCAGCTACGAAATGTAATTTTATGGATTATTCATCCTCACCACATGCGTATTTGGGATCTGTTAATTGACCATTTTGTTAGAACCATTGGGCTAATTGCCCATCTAATTCATGGGAATCGAACATTCTATTTTACTTTTAAAAGGTGACCCTGCCTTAATTGTTCCAATCTTGAATTCAGGCAATCATCTCTAATCTTCAGCCATGGGATTCTGTGTTTTTCTCTTATCTGATTCTCTGCGTCTCTCATGTTTATCTCATCAAGCCTTAGTTAACTACTGTTTTTCATATTGTTTGGTCGAAGATGACATCTTCTACTAACTATTTTAAGTTGAGTGGGCAAAGAAATGTCTCTCCAGGTAATCCAAGCCAATTTCAAACTATACAGATTTATTTTTATGGATTTACATTTTCCTTGCAGGCAGGAAGAGTGTATGTTCTTTGCATGCACTGGTCAGGGGGAATCATATGAAATCTCGAGAGGTTCTATTCTACATGTCAGTTGAAGGACTGATAAATCTGATTCCCTTGGTGCTACTGCTGGATCAACAATGCTTCGTTTCCATTATTGAAGTTAATATTTATGATAAGGTTCATGGACTTTCACCGTCTATGAATATTTAGAGTACAGCCGTCTAATCATTTAGAGTGCAGTGTAATAGTTTTATTTTTTGCTTTATTAGTCGAGAGATTTGGAACTCCATAAAGGTCCTTATCCTAACCTTCAAATGAAGATTGAAACAATTAAGACAGACCCATTTTTTAAAAGTATCATATAATGTTCGATTTACATGAATTAAATGGGCAAAACTGGTGAATTAACAGATCCCAAGTAGGAATGCGGTGAGCGTGGATCGAACACGCGACCTTCAGATCTTCAGTCTGACGCTCTCCCAACTGAGCTATCCCGCATTCGTGTTAACCGTTGTACTTAAAATCAACCATCAAAATTGAACCTTTGAAAACAACTGGAGAAAGAAAGACACACAGGTGAGCTGCATAGAAAGAACGTTACTCGGAAACTCTCAAAAAGTGCGTTGCCTGTGTTGTCGAGTGCGGCGCAGAACTTTTTTGCTCTAGTCTTATTCTTACTTTACTCCCACATTGAACAAAGGATTCAAAACAAGTGGAATAGATGTCCTATAAATACCCCGACTGAAAGGAGAACAGAGTACGGAGCCGCGTGGTGAAGACAAAGCGAACTATTCTTTCGCCTTTTACTAAAGAATACCGTGTCTCGGCCACTCAAAGCGGCATACGCCTATTTTTTGAGGCTTTCTCTAACCAGAGAAGGCCCAAAATACTAATCAAAAGAATATTTTGTAAAACCAGTACAACCTGATAACTAGACCATTTTTTTATTTGCGATAAGAATAAGCATATTTGTTGGAGATGGTAAGTGTCAAGGGTAAGATAAGTAGAACTTAGAACTCTGTAGTCAAATCAATAATGTTACTATGTAATATTTGTTGGAGATGGTAAGTGTCAAGGGTAAGATAAGTAGAATTTAGAACTCTGTAGTCAAATCAATAAGGAGCATCATAATATAAATGTATAATCATCACATTGGTATAAAATTTTAACATTTTGGCTCTTCTGTTTCCAAGCTGCACACTTCAAACCTTCAATAAAATTTTATGTTGCAAATATCGCTCTAATTTGAGCAGCTCAATGTAAATATTGAAACAATTTGTAGACCTCGCCTTCAAAGTTCACAAGTCCAATTCGCTTGGGCTTAATCAGCACACTTAAGCGTTGACAGCCTAGGTGGCTCAACACACTCTAAGCGTTGACAGCTTAGGTGGCTCAGGTAGGGCTCTCTTAGTCCATCCCTTTTCCATTCACTTTTCTATTCTCTGTTAACCATCAAATTTTTCGCGCACAATTTTGAATCGTTTTTCTTTAAATTTTTGGCACCCAGTTTTAAATGGCTTCTCCTACCCACCCGCACAAAGCTCAAACTCATTATCAAAGTTCTTGCGCTGTAGAGGTTTCGATGATGCCGGTAAAGTTTCAGCTCTTTCTCATGGTCTCTATGTAGGGAGCTTCAAATCAGCGTAAAGCCATCCATCAAAGTGAAATGGAGAGGTGTTTTTAATTTAATGGGCATCGCCATCTTTCTCCACATACTCGCGTGATGAAGATCCACAGAAGAAGCTTCATTGTTAAAGCTGGTAGTTTGGCGAATTAGGTATAACTTCTATTATGATTTTTCAATTCCAAAACCTTAAAATGGCTGCCAGGACTAAATTTATGTTTCTAGTTGTTAATTTGTGTATATAATTTGTCATGTTATTGGATTAAAAGTTAAACTTGGTACCCTATAGAACGTCAAAGTGTTGTTGAGGCAGATGGGATTGTGTTGGGAAAGGGATGTGTTAGCTGAGAATGGAGGAAAGTCCTGTTCAACATTGGGTGGAATGGGAGAAAAGATAGTATCCCACATATAATTTAGATGTATGCTATTCCCTGACCTGGTTGCAGAATATGCTACTTAACACCAGAACCACCATTGGTGTTTTGGCTTTGATCTCTTTCAATGTTCCAAGCCTTTGTTTTACTTTTGTTTATATGGTTAAGTGGATTGACTACCAAGATTCTCAATAACTTGAATGTGTAGGCTTTTAAAGCTCATTATGTGTTGTATATCTGTTGTCTGCATCAAAATTATTTCTATCAAATTGAATCAAAATTAAAAAAAAAAAAAGTTACATATTTAAAAAAATCAAAAAAATTGGTTACTATGAACAATATTTGGAGAATTTTCAAAATTATTTCTAAAATGAAAAGCATGTTTGTAATTTTTGTAATGGTTGTTGATGTTTGCACTTGTTTTTTTTGTTATTATTATTCTATGGTTGTTGATTTTAATTTTTTTCCCATTTCTTCCTTATTCAACTCTAAGTTGTTTTAATTATTTTGGACTTAATACTTATCAAACATTTATAATATATGTTATTAATCATTAATTTTGATGTTGTTTATAATTAAGGTTTTTCATAGAGCCCAATTCTTATTATAAATGAACAACAAAACAACAATCACACAAAATCATACATAACACTGAACTTTTTCAGGAAAATGATGGACGCGGGCAGGAAACGGAGTTTTGAAACCTCTGTGCGGGCGGCGTTTGCGGATGGTCCAGGTAACCCTAAGGCGAATGCTGGAGCGGCGGTGATGTCGTTGGTTGGGCCATCGACAATGATGTCTGATGGCTTCCCTTCTTCTGTACAGCACGATGGTGTTATTGGGGCCGTTTTGCAGGCAAATGGAACGACCAATGGAGTTGGTCAAGGCAGAGCTGGCCCTGTTTCTACAGTGCCTGGTGGAAGGAATGTCATGGGGATTGGCCCTAAGGCTAAAGCCACAAATTTTGCAGGACCCAAGCTTAGGCATTCTGGCAGATTTATCCCTGTTAGGAGTGCTATTTCAGTGAAGCTGAAAGATGAAACAATTGAAGAAATTGAGGAGGTTGTTGTTGATCTTTCCCTTTGTGGGGTGATCTGTCGGTTCAAAGGTTTTTGGCCTAACCTCCCCCAGTTGCATTCCTGGATATCTAACAAATGGGAGCCTTTAATTTTGGGTAAAGTTAACATTTATCTCTTGGCTAAGGGATTTTTTGCTACTAAATTTGACAATGCATAGGACAAAAAAGCAATCTTGTGTGATAATTTTTTTAGCTGGGAAGATAAATATATGTTGATGATCAAACCTTGGCATTCTGATTTCAACCTTGTTTCTGAAACTTTTAATAAATTCGCAATTTGGGTTAGATTTCCCAATCTCCCTCTTCACCTTTGGCACGACTCTCTTCCGGAGGAAGTGGGTGATGCCCTTGGTGATTTCTTGATGGTGGATGATGAATCTTTTGACATTCTTCATTCCACCTATGCTCGCATTTTGGTTGAATTAAATGTTTCAAAAGGGTTGCCTGCTGAAGTCCTTCTTAAATCTTCTAAAGGCTCTTGGGTCCAATCTTTGGATTATGAAGGGATTCCCTTCCGGTGTAGATGATGCTTCAATACTGGACATGCGGCTGCACATTGCGGATTTGAGAAAAAAACTAAGATAGCTACTTGGTGGAAAGGTGCCGCCTCTCAACAACATTATATGGTTGAGAAGAAAGCTAATCAGAATAAGAGTTTTTCAGAAGTGGTTGCTTCTAAATCACTGGGTCTAGGGACGCCCCCTCCTGTTGTCTCTACTAGCGGGGACTCTAGGGATTTCCCTATTGAGTCTAAGACTGCCACTTCAGGTGATTGTGCTTCGGCTTCCCTTTCTAGCGGTTCTTCTGTGAAGTCTTTATCTGCGCAAAGGAATCAAGATGAATCTCCAAATTCACTAGCTACTGGCTTTCATACTCATGAAAGTAGCGAGCTAGTTTGGCATGGTAAAGCGGCGCAAGTGGAAAAAGGTTGGATCACAGTTAAAGGAAAAAAAGCTAAATCCTCTAAGCCTTCTTTCGACATGATTCTCCATTCCCACAAGAAAAGTGTAAATTGTAAATCTTGATTGGTCTTGTTGTGGAGCTGATCTTTTGCGCTGGCTGCTTGCTGTCTTTTCTACAGCCCTGCTCTTTTTGTATAAGGGTTTCAGATCCCTTCAAAATCTGTTTTTCCCTTTATCAAAAACAATCACTCAAAATCATAACCTAGTTTCCCAAAATAAAAATATGATGAAAGCAATCAAATAATTTTTTATCGAATACTATAAACCCTCACACCCTTAGAATTTGTGTGTGGTTGAGAGACCAATTAGATGATACCATTCTTTCACCTTTGAACAATTGTCCATGAAGTGTTAACTTCCAAATTTGTAGACCTAGGAGAAAAGGGAGGGGATTCCCACCAAAGGCTCATCTAAAGGAATTACACATTTTAAGGGACAAAATGAAATTGTCGATTGAAAAATTACCATATCAAGAATAATCAACTAGTAGTTTGAAGCTAAAAGAAAAACAAGAATAAAAGAAATAAGTTGTTGAGTATTAAGAACATTAGCCAAAATATCTGAAGGAACCTCACCAAACCCATAGGGTAAATTTATTAGAATGGAGGAGAGTGGCTTTGATTCTCTCGAATCAACTATTGAATCTTTAGGAAACAAAATAAGATGGTTGAGAGTAATTTTTTTCCACCAAGTTGAGGAGGATTTCTTGTGGATAATATGGAGACAATCCAAAGCCAAGTTCCTTTAGTGAAGCAACATGTAAATCAAAAGGGGGTGCCCTTGTAATTGACCAACTAAGATAAATACCGGTTGTTAACTTGTACAAAAACCTCACATGGTAAAGATTCTATCATATAATTTCCACCATGAAAAATTCAAAAGAGGCGCAAGTAAATTTTGTTGAAGGTGGGTCCACCTTCAAGAATCCACTCTACTTCCAAGAAGAAATGGATGAATTATACTTAGTAGTTATATCTCCTTTAGAATAGATGAAGGATATAATCTCCAGTTTGTCACTAAATATTTTGATTCTACTCTCTTTGTCACATGGATAATAAAAATTGTAAGGATGACTCCTTACTAATTTTTTCACAACACATCAAAATATTATAACATTAATAATTTAAATAGTCATTGGAATTCTTATAACTAATAATTTTCATATTTATACTAAAGCACATACAATTATTGTAGCATAAATAATATTTAAACACATAAGTATTCATCCATTTATATCTATTATAGTTAATGTGATCCCCAAACGATTGTAACGTATGTGTTTGGTATGCTTATATTATAATCATTCATAGCTTGATGCACCATTTATAGTGTTAAATGCTAGATCCTAGATATAATTTTCTTTTTTACAAAACTATATGGTTGAGGTTTTAGCCCTTAACTAATTATGAATAAGACTTATTTGAGCCAATTAAAAGTGAATTTTTCATTGGACCTAGATGGATTTTAAAAAGGAGTCTCTTTTCCATATAACAATATAACCTAAGGAGTGTGAACATTATGGTAATGGTATGAATGTGTAGGCTTTGGAAGTGTAAACAAGTGTGGTTGGGGGCTAGGTCATTAGGAACCACTAAGAGGTAGAGGTGTTAGTATAGGGCCCTCAATGGTTATGGTTGAGGGTACTTATGACCTTAATCACATTTAACAATCATAGCATGTTTGAAAAATAAATAAATTATAGCATGTTTCTACTCATTCAAAGTGGGAATTAGTAGTTGAAAGAAGCCTTGGTACAAAAAATGCATCAAATGAAAATTTAGTCTCCTATATTGGTGAACATCCAATATTTCTCTAGGCAATAAAGTATTAAATGAAGAAGATAAATTTGCATGCAAAGGGTTAATTTGTATATTTAATGCTTTATGACCTAGTTTGGTTTATCTTCAAGCATGGACTACTAAAAATTATTCAAAAAAGATAAAAGGAACAATAGAAATATATCTAAGTGCCCATGGATTTTTTGTTTTATTATAGGGTGAAGCCACAATAGTGGTTTACAATTCAAGTGAGGAAGGAAAACTCACAAAAAATGGCCCCAAAGAAAAAAAAGTGATTTTGGGGGTTCGTATGAACCTACTGGTTCGACCGAACACATTAGGGGTTCGCTCAAACCAATGTTCGAGCGAACCCCTTTAAATTTTGGCCGCCAAATAATAAAACAAATGCATAGCAAAGGGGGTTCTAGCAAACCCCCTTGAAGAGGTTCGGTCGAACCCTGGTTTGAGCAAACCTCTAGGGGTTCACTCGAACCCCCTTGCCCCTCATCCCCCTCCCGAGACACAAAAAAAGTTTATTTTTTTACACTTTAGAGCTCGGGTTGAGCATGAAAATGGAGAAGTCTTTAGAAACCCTTCTGGAATCAGATAGTCCTTAGAATGAGCTATCCAACGAATATAATTTTTATATGTTTTGATTTTATTATGTATTTGTATTTTTAGTTTTATTAAACATAGGTTCTTCACTGAAAATGAAGGTCTATGTTCTACACATGTGGAAAAATAGTAGATTATCAAAAAAAAAATTTGAAAAATATGAGTGCACCAAATATTGAAGTCCTTGATCCAACAAAAAAAATAAAATTGAATTTCGATATATACAAAAAAAGTTACGCATTATACGGTCGCGCCATGTCTGAATTGTAATTGGTTTGACTTTGAAACAAAGAAAAAAAATTCAATAAAAAACTATTTGACCAAGTGGAAGCACTAGATGTCGGAGTTACAAATCTAAATTCAAAATAATTAGGATTTTATCCTTCATGGAAAAAAAGTTATGCGTTATACAGTGTGCGTCACTTTTTAAAAATGTTGTTTTTTGAAAAAAAATAGTTTTCGTGGGAGATGAAAAAAGAAGTACAATTTGATTCCAAAAATTTTGAAAAAAATATTTTTAGAATCTACAGACAAAATGTGACGAGACTCTAGTTTACATCATCTTCAAATTCCTCACAGTTTAGCCGCTATAGGTGCTCAAATGTGAAGATTTAGTTTAAAATAATAATTTCAGTGTCTAGTTTGGCCAAAAATTGTAAACCACTATTGTGGGATCACCCTATATCAACTTGTAGCTCATATAAACCATATATTTTAATGAATGTGCCATGGTTTTGCAATAAGAAAGTTCTTTTGATTGAATCATGATTTCTAGAGTATGGATTTTATTTTTTTATTTTTTACAATAGTTTTGGGTGGATGCTTGCTTCCAAGGGATAAGCAATATGTTATGGAGACTTTTTTTAATTGATCAAAAAGTAGATTGTTTGATTCACTCAACTTCAGGTAGGATCCAAGTGGAGTTTGGTGTCTCAAAAGGATTATTGTAAGAAATATGGTTGAAAGTGGAAGATGAAATTTGGAAATAAGTTTTTGTTTGAAAATAAATATTGGGTAAAAGAATAAAGTTGTGTCACACTTTTATAAAGGAAACAATCAACATTGATCTAACATTTAAACTCGATTCACTAGAAAGTGGCAATGTAAACTAATAAAATGTGTATTTTTGTATATTTTATGTTTGCATTTTTTTGACAAAATTAAAAAAATATTTGAATATAGTTATTTTTGTAAATTAACACTATAATTTAGTTGCTAAAAAATGATGTTACATGAGGCATCAAGCTTTATTTAGTAGATTTTCTTTTCTTTTCCTTCAATTTTTTTGTGTATATTTATAACTTGAAACTTTAGGGCATGGATATATTTTTTGCAATTTTAATAAATATATATTTTTAAATAAATATTTAAATGTTTGTGTATTAAAACATGGTTGTTTCCACTCGATGTCAACTTTTATATTAAATATTTATCTAAAATAATATGTATATATATATATATACTATCTTAATTTAGATTCTTTTATCTAGGGCATCGTATTTTTTTAATTTTTTAAATAAGTTTTAGTATTTTTCTTGACATGGTAATCAACCTAATATTTTTGTGTTGATAACCTACTTTTAGTAAAAAGTAAAAAATAAAATATAAAATATAAATAATAATTGAATTATTAAAATAAATATATATTTGAAAACTACACTTATGGATCTACAAAAGGGTATTTTTATATTTAAAAAAAAATGTTATTTAAATGAGTAGGTTTTTGTTGAAACATTAATTTTTTAGTAAATTGATCTCAAGTGGTGTTACATATGCATTTAGCCAACAATTTTAGTTGGAAAAGTTGTGGACATATTTAACTTATCTAGAATGAATCTTACTAGATCATATGTTTGACCAAAAATGATTTTTAGTTATAAATACTAAAATTCAGTTGTACTGATAAGTTGGCCTATTTTGATGTTGTAGTGATGCAGGGGCATCATCCTTGGCATCGACTGATTTTGGTTTGAATTTTAGAAATTTATTTTTATCTTAAATTTTGTTGTGCTTTGTTTAATCTTGCATTAGTGGCAATTGGAGAAGTTTGATTTTGGTGGCATATCAATTTCTTGTATTGGAGGATTGGATAGAAATTTTGGGGGAATTAAAAAGAAAAAACATCGGCCCATGTTTTTGTATGTATGAGTGGCTACAAGAAGAAGAAAACAGAAAAAGACGATTACTAAAAGCAAGAAACCACACCAAGAAAGTGTTCCTTTTGGGCTCCCAGAGGTCAATGGATTAAGTAGAGGAGAAAATATTTTGTGTGCAAAGTGAAGACTGGTTGGTGTTAATAGAGACAATTGTTCTAAGCTTGTTGAGCGATCTGTTTGAGCAATTGTTTCTTTGGCAATGAGAAAGAAACCGATTTGTGAACAACGCTGGAGGAAAGAAAGATTGTAGAAGTGGTGGCAATTGTCTTATGTTTGGTTTTGCACATAATGAAAACCTTCTCACCCTTTTTTTTGCCTAGTGAATGTTACCTGTCAACATTGATCAAATGAATTTGGAATAAGAAGAAAACTATTGAATGTTTCTAGCTTTGTGCTATGTTTGATTTCTAGTTTCTTTGATAGAGATGTGTGTTGATGTTTGATTTATTTTTTCTATCTTGAGATGAATTGATTGTAATTGAAAGACTAAGAAACACCTCCTTGGTTGAGGTAGAACTCTAAACTGGTGTGTTGCAAATCTCTTGGGAAATATGTCTACAAGTTCTCCTTTTCTTGTGTATTGTTACCTTCTTAAAAATTGGAGTGTTATTGGTGATGTGCAAACTATTTTCCAGGTTTTGTAGTTGCTTCCAATCAATAATAAATTAGTTTTCCATTAATTTTGGTATTAGAGCCACACAAGATTGGAAAAGAGGGAAGTGGGTAGAATGCCACTGAGGGCGATGAGACAAGGACGTGCTCAAGGTGGTGGTTGAAGAGGCTATGAAAAAAGAATCTTGGAGATGCTACAAAACCTGACACCAAGAATGGATGCAATAGAACAAGCACAACAAAGAGGAGTAATGGCATATGATGTGAATGAAGTTGCAAAAGAAGAGCAACCCTAAGCAGATGACAAAGATCAAGAAGAACCAAAAAAGGGTTGAAGAAAGATTGATCAGAGTTGTGATGAATGTGGGAGCCAAGCCAAGAATTAAAGTTCCTACGTACTTGGGAAGCTTGAATGGAGAAGAGCCTATCGATTGGATCAATGAATTAGATAAGAACTTTGAATACGAAGGAGTTGCAGAGGAAAGAAAGGTGAAATTTTCTTGTACACGGCTGAAGGGCCATGCTACAATGTGGTGGGATTACATGTAGGATGAAATATGTAAGAAAAACGAAGAGAAGATTCTTCTTGGGATAGAATGGTTTCCAAATCGAAGACAAAGTTTCTTCTAGCAGACTACCAAACAAATATTTTCAAAATATTATAGAATCTGAAACATAAAGATATGTCAGTCAAGGAATACATGGAAGAGTTCTACAAATTGGTTATTCGATTAGGAAATAGTGAGGAGGATATGGAAAAGGTAGTGAGGTATTTGAATGGTTTGAAATATAGTTTGCAGGATGAGTTAAGTTTAGTGTCTCGATGAACTCTTGAGGAAGTCTATCATATTTCCATTAAGGTGGAGGAGAAGCTCGTGAGGAAGCAAAATCAACAAGGAAGGCAAAGGGGAAGAGGCTTTAGAGGAAGATGACCACAGTCTTGTAGGGAACAACAAAATCATGATGATGAAGGGGTTGGAAGTTCCAGTTTGTAGGTAAATGTTTCAAATGCAATCAGTATGCTGGTCACAAGAGTTGGAAATGTTCAAAGTATGTGAAGGAAGGGAACACAAGGCCAGAAAGAAGCACATAGATCATACAAGTTGAGCAAGAAATTGTGGGATCACTTGCACATCATATTGAGGAACGCAAGACTGGAGAGTCTTTACTATTCAAGAGAGTGTTGTTGAAGCCACCGAAGGAAAGTGAATAACCAGAACAAAGAAGAGCTCTATTCAAGACAAGGTGTAAGGAAAAAGGTAAGTGCTACAAATCAAGATTATTCACAGTGGTAGTAAATAGGATCTCATTTCCTATTCATCTGTTGAAAAGGGATTGGGATCTTGTTTATTAAACGAGATCCAAGTTAATTTTGACAAAAAAAATTATTTTTACTATCAAACAAGTACATTTTAGGTCTACAACTTGCTCTGTACAACCGGAAATTAAATATTCCCTATTTTCTATCAAATTTTGTATTGTAGAGGCTCTTCAACTTGGGAATTTTTTTCAATTTTGAAAGGAGGCATCATTGCAACACTCTTAGAGAGGAATTTTGTTCAATTGCTACTTATTTGAAGGTGGAAGAGGAATTTTGTTCAATTTCTACTTGTTTGAAGGAGGAGGAATTTTGTTCAATTGCTACTTGTTTGAAGGAGGAACAAAGAAAGAAGAATTTCAAGTTTTTGGCATTCATTTGTGCATACTTCAATTTTTTTTAATCATGGGATCACAATGTCAGAATAAGGGGAAAGATAGGAAGGTATTGACCCCTAAAGAAATTGAAGCAAAGAGAGAGAAGGAGGTAAAAAGATAAAGAGATAGAAGAATGAGGATTCAATCAATGAATGATGTTGAAGCATTCAATTACACAACTATTGAAGATAAAAACATTGAGACCATGGATGTAGATGAAGCAGATTTGCAAGAGGTGAATGTGGAAACTAATATTATTATACAAACTACTCTTGGTATGTCTTCAAATCCCCCTTTTGCTATGGAGAATGTTTCAATACGAAAAAATCCCTGAGGTACATATTCAAATTGTCCTTTGAATGAAATAGAAATGGGAGATTTAAAAGAAGCTCGATATAACAATGTAGACATCAATAATAGTCATAGAGTTCAAGATTTGAGTCAAATTATTGTTGAAAATGGAAATGAAAATCGTTTAGTTGTTGAAAATGAAGATAAAAATAGGTTTTTTTTTAAATGAAAATGAAAATAAAAATTGTTTTGTTGATGAAATGTTTTGAAGTTGAGAATGAAAATGAAAATCCTTTTATTAAAAATGAAAATAAAAATTGTTTTGTTGATGAAATGTTTTGAAGATGAAAATGGAAATGAAAATTTAGGATGTGATGTTGAAAATAAAAATATATTTTTTAAAATTGAAAGTGATGTTTTGGATAATCTTTCTGGTAAGATTTCTTGGAGACAAATAAGAACGCATCCCAATAGATTGTACAAAGAATTATTTTATCATAAAAAACTTTCATTTCAATGTCAACTAATAATGTAATTGATGAGAATGTGGAAAATGAGAAAAGTAATGAAAAAGTTATGCATTTTTGTAAAACCAAGAAGAAAAGATCAATCACTAAAACATGCTATGTCTACTATTGCTAGTGCCATTAAGTCAATTGGAAAAAAGTAATCAATCTAAAGATAAGAATGTAGCAAGAAGAGTTATAACAACTGTTATAGTTAATAAAGAAACTTTGAATAAAAGAATGGTAAGCAATATTAGTGAAATTTTAAAAATGCATTCTAAAACATTGCTAAGAGCGGAAAAAGAAGAGAAAGTATAGAAAATGATCCAATCAACCATTGTTGGAGTTTTAGTGGTCAAATCCCAAGGTCTAACATGAAATTGAATGTTGAAATCAGATCTTTGATTGAAAAATATTGGCATGATAATACTAGGGTATCATCTAATGCTAGAGATGTTTTAAAAAAAGGAGTGGGATCCAAAGTATATGATCCTCATCCAAAACACCTATTAGATACAACAAAAAATGGATTTTTATAGAAAATGTTGTGGTGATTTAGTGTTCCCTAATAATATTAAACTAAGTTAAAGGTATTTTGAAAAATGTAAACCTTGGTAGAGTAAAAATTAATAAGCAATGAATATCTTCTTGTTGTAAAATGCACATTCAAATTCATTATTTTTATGATGTTTTTAGATATATACGCTGTACTTTGCATACTAACATGATTATGCAAGAATGTGGTATTAATATGCCACCTAAAACAATAAGGGATTTTATATCAATTTTTTTTTGTGAAAGATCTAATGGGAAATTATTTTATTTAAGTTCTTGTATTTCTGGACAATGCACTAGTTGTGGTAATCTTTCATTCTTAAGAGTTTGTATGCATGAAAGTGTTGATAATGATTTTGGAAAACAATTAGTGGATGTTAAAAGATTTAAGAATGTTGACTATTCTTTAAAAGATGGAAAATTTGGAAAGCGTTGTGATTTAGTTACTGAAAAAGTTAGTGTATATGCATTCATATTAGAATTTAAGAATAAGATTGTACCAAAATATGTCATGCACTCTCAACATGCTCGATGGATTGATGGCCAATTTCGCGCATGTAGAAACACATTTCCAATTGGTACTATACTATTAGTGGTTGATTTTGTGGAAAACTATACTCTAGCTCCACAAGAGGAAATCCAATCACAATATTACAATTCAGTGCAAGTGGCTATGTTTGTTCATATTGTTTATAGACATGCAGATGATAGTACAAAGGATGATAGAAAATTTTTGAGGGAGTATATCATTTCTATTTGAGTGACAACCAGTTACACTCGTTAGAGTTTGTTCAATACTATTTCAATATATTTTATACAAATTTAATAGAAAGAGGAATCCAAATGATAAAACATCTCATATGGTTAGATAATTGTATGGGATAGTTCAAGAATGCTTGAATGTTCTATTGCTTAAGTAAGGTTCACAAGGAACATAATGTCCAACATATGTGGATTTTTTTTGAAGTTGGGCATGGTAAAGGAGAACATGATGGAGCTAGTGCATGCGTTAAAAGAATTCTTGCTAGAGAATAATTGAAATTTGAGGATGCAGTAAAATTTAAAGATGCACGTGGGATTGTGGATTGGTGCAATACAAGATTACCTACACTTGGTTCAAGCAAGTACTCTATAGTTTGTCGATTCTTTTGGTTGGTTGAAGACGAGAACATTCTACCTAGACTTGATTGCGATAGAATTAGTGGATCTACTAAATGACATTCATTTAAGAGTTCAAATGCAAGCACATGGACTATCTGGACAAGGGAGCTTGCATGTTTTTTCCAATTTTGCATTTCAAGAGATTGGGAAGCATGTGAAAATACAAAATGGGTTGAAGAGTGGAAGCAAAGATCGTTGACACCTACACAAGCACATGATCAATATGAAAAAACAATTGAAGACAATGATCAAGTGTTTGCATCAAACAACTATGACCATGTTTCAAACCTTGTACAAGAAGGTAATCTAATCCAATTTATTTCATTTTATTTCACTTTATTACTATTTTGTAATACTTTTATTTATTTATATACATATGAATGGATGTATATAGATTGGTCAAATTATATGGACACGTGCAAGTTATTAAATTAAATTTTGTTTGCAGGACATGTGTATGTTGTTGTTGCACCTAAGGGGAATGAAGAGGAAACAAAATATTGGTTGGCTCATTGTGTGGAGACTAAACATAAGTTAATAGAACCTTGAGAAGATGATGATGGCTATCATTATCCAATAGACCTACAGTGATCCCCTAAGACATCCCCTTAAGAAAATTTTGATAACAAGTCTTTGATCCCCTTAAGCAAATTTTGAGAACTTCTTAGATCCCCTTAAGCAAATTGTGAGAACTTCTTTGATACCCTTAAGCAAAATTTGAGAACTTCTTTAATGATGGTTATCATGTTATCCAATAGGATCGGTGGTGGTTGTTGGCACTTGGCTACGAAAATATCTAATAAGGAAGAATGGCCAACCTACATTCGAAGATTATGAAACACATAAGAATATTATACACTACTCACATTGGGTGATGGAAACAAATATAAAACTAGTGAGTTATCATGGAAGACCTAAAAATAAAGATCTATGGACAATTTATATGGAAGAGCATGAGAAAATCATATAGGCATTGCAAAAGAGAGAGGACACGGATGGTACAATGGAATAAGTAAATACAAGTAAATATAGTTTTAGTTTTATATTGTCCTTTTAAATAGATTAAATACATGTTTTGATATTGCTTGTGTGTTATTAGTTGAAATTGATTTAAATTGTCCTTTTACTTAAGCCATCATCATAAATTCATCACATGCTTTGAGACAAAAAAGGAGAGTCCGTGCAAATTCAACCTAGACAACATGGAATACTTGGTAAAAATAGGTAATTATTAGTTAAATCATATTTAAATACATGTTTTGATTATATATTGATATTGGTTGTACATTAATAGTCAAAATTGATTTATTATCCTTTTTTTTATCCTTAAGCCATCATCACATTGGTCTCATACTTTGAAACAAAAAGGAGAGGATGCAAATTCAACCTACACACATGTGTGGAATACTTTTTTTAAATACAAGTATTTGAGTTGTGTACATATAGATAGTTTTATATAAATTAAAATACATGTTTTGATGATTTCATTGATATTACTTGTATCATTTTGATATCAGGTGGTGTGAAGACCTACCACATTCCAGGAACAAGTTTCAGATTTTCTTGAGATGACATAGCGAAATTTTGTAAACATTGTTTTGAGTTGACATATATGTACATACGTAATTACACAATTACACATTTTGTACAAATTTGTATACATGTACATACACAATTATAATCTACACTTTTATGTATCAAAATCAATATTCTATATATTTTGTTTGCTAAATGTGCATGTTTTCTTACTTTGAAACTTTAAATTTGATTGTATAATTACTAAATATCATGTATATTATTGTTAAATTTGGTTGCCTTGGGAAACCACCAAAATTTAAGAACTTCTTTGATCCCCTTAAGACATTGTATTAGGACCCCTTAAGACATCATATTACAACATGAATTAAATAAACATTGACACTATTTAAATGTATAGAATGTGATTGTTATGATGAATCATCCTAAATTCTAAGTTAATTATATCAATTGTGATTAAATATGAGACATGTACTTTGAAATATTTCATCCCCTTAAGACGTCCTATTAGGACATATCCTAAATATTTATACTTAATCATATCATTTGTTATGATGAGTCACCCTAAAATATAATACTTGTTTATATCACTTAATATTTATACTTAATTATACTCTTCTTTGATCCCCTTAAGACGTTGTATTAGGAACCCTTAAGACATCCTATTAGGACCCCTTAAGACATCATATTACGACATGAATTAAATAAACATTGACACTATTTAAATGTATAGAATGTGATTGTTATGATGAGTCATCCTAAATTCTAAGTTAATTATATCAATTGCGATGAAATATGATACATGTACTTTGAAGAATTTCATCCCCTTAATACATCCTATTAGGACATATCCTAAATATTTATACTTAATTATATTATTTGTTATGATGAATCATCCTAAAGTCTAATACTTGTTTATATCACTTGATATTTATACTTAATTATACTCTTCTTTGATCCCCTTAAGACACTATATTAGGACCCCTTAAGACATCATATTATGACATGAATTAAATAAACATTGACACTATTTAAATGTATAGAATGTGATTGTTATGATGAGTCATCCTAAATTCTAAGTTAATTATATCAATTGTGATTAAATATGATATGTATGTACTTTGAATAATTTCATCCCCTTAAGACGTCCTATTAGGAAATATCCTAATTTTTTATACTTAATCATATCATTTGTTTTGATGAGTCACCCTAAAGTCCAATACTTGTTTATATCACTTAATATTTATACTTAATTATACTCTTCTTTGATCCCCTTAAGATGTATTAGGACCCCTTAAGACATCATATTAATTATGACATGAATTAAATAAACATTGACACTATTTAAATGTATAGAATGTGATTTTTATTGATGAGTCATTCTAAATTCTAAGTTAATTATATCAATTGCGATTAAATATGAGACATGTAATTTGAATAATTGCATCCCCTTAAGACGTCCTGTTAGGACATATCCTAAATATTTATACTTAATCATATCATTTGTTATGATGAGTCACCCTAAAGTCTAATACTTGTTTATATCACTTAATATTTATACTTAATTATACTCTTCTTCAATCCCCTTAAGACATCGTATTAGGACCCCTTAAGACATCCTATTATGACATGAATTAAATAAACATTGACACTATTTAAATTGTATAGAATGTGATTGTTATGATGAGTCATCCTAAATTCTAAGTTAATTATATTGAAATTGCAATTAAATACAAGACATGTACTTTGAAGTATTTCATCTCCTTAATTATACTTAATTATACTTAATAATATCATTTATACTTCTTTGATAAGCTAATGCCTCGAGTATGGATCACTAAATTTGTAAAGTACAAATATTGAAATCTCCTATTAATTTCAACTTTAATTTCATATTAATGTCCTATTAATGTCTTGACTATGAATATTTTGTAAAGTACAAATATGTCATATCAATTGCATATTAAAATTTCAAATAAAATGCATAAATGCACATGTGTGAATTAAAATTAAACAATAATAAAGTCCAATATTTACAATTTATTAAGTCCATGAAACCAATATATTAAGTCCATCAGAGTACAAGCCATGAAATAAAGTCCATGAAACAATATATTAAATCCATGAGAAACCAAATATGTAGTCCATGAAATAATCAAATACAACCCATGAAATCATCTAACTCATAGTGTCTCTATAATCAAGAGACCTCTTCACACCATGCAGACTACCCAGATGACCTGAACCACTCTATACAAGAGAAAGAAAGATGAAATCAGATGTAAGATGATTAAAAATGATTTAATGTCAATTTAATTTATAATTCATCATAAAATTATTTATTACCATGATATTTGGCTCTGCATGCTCTGGTGCACTAGGACATGTCTCTAAATGCTTTGAATCAATCTACATATAGAAGAGAAAGAAAGTTGAAATTAGATGTAAGTCTACAATTAAAAATGATTTAATTCAATTTTTATAATTTATCATATTTAAATTGTACCTAAGAGGTTGTTCACCCTTTGTTCCAAGACCTGTCTCTACATGCTTAGCTATAGGATGTGCCTCATGCTATAAAAGAAAAATAATTTAACACGTATGAGCATATATATATATATACATATATGTATATATATATGTATATATACATATATATGTATATATACATATATATATACATATATATATTATATATATATTATATTCAAATGTATATATATATATATATATATTATATATACATATATATATATATATATATATATATATATATACATACATTTATGTATTTATATATACATATATATATATGTATATATATATATATATATTCAAATGCCTCTTGAGGTTTTCTACCAAATCAGATGTATTTCCAATCCTCATTCTCATTGTAAATTGTCAACCTAGAAATACATATAGACATAACACTTATAATATTTACTTATATATGCACATTTGATATATAGAGACTTCAAAATTCATAATTATAAGTATAGTAACAAGTTAAATAATTTACAATATAAATGTACCTGTACATGATGTGAGTCACTCGACAATGGATGAGTGCTCAACAACCCCTCAAGTGGAATCAACGTGGAAGTCAATTGAGTCCCTTGAACCAAGGGTATGTGCAGGATCATGATGGGCCAAAAAGTGGCAATATGATGGGTATGTGGCTGATGACATTTTTTTTACCCAAAATTGATGAAACAAAAAGGGTTTTTAAAGGAGATTCTCAGCTTTCCACCAATATAAATTATGCTTTACTTTGAATTTAATAAATAATTATTATTCATTTTCTATTTGAATTACAATTTAAAGTCCTAATTGATATTTGATTGACATCTATAGCTTTCAAATGGTATCACATTTTTTGATCCAAAACATGCATCATTCTATGCTTCATACTATAGGATTACAAAAATTGAAATTTCATGGAAGTTTTGACCAGTTAAGGTGGTCATTGAATAATTTTTATATTTTTTAAAGTTGTAATAAAAAATTCATAATTAATTATTTCTTGGAAAAAATTACAAAAAAATGCATCACATGGACATGAGTCATCTACTTATATCTAAAATATTATCATTTTATTGTGGCTAGGGTGGTAGGACACACACCTACTTCCTATTTTTTCCGAAATTTAAATACTATTGCATTGAAATTTCAAATTTTCAAAATAGATATTTTAAAAAAAAAAACCTAGTAGTTTAGAAACTACATTCAATTTACTCTGATTCTATTCTTACATATTTTTGAAATAATATAGATAACTTATTCAAATTTTTACGTCAAGTTGCCTAACTCTGATTTTTCTGAATTTTTTGCCACTTAAGGGCCTATTTTTTCCATGATGATCCAAAACATACCCCCAACTTACATATTTAAAAACTATGTTCATAATTGAATTACAAATTGAAAAGTCAAGTTAAAAAATTATTTCATATATAATTTAAAAAATTGAAATCAAAATACCCCATAAGGGTTGTTGACTAGCATTGGTGTCGACATATGTACTCAAGAAGCCAATGATTCTCCTATGGTTAGTGCCATCTACACCAAACAATTTGATTGTTAAAACATTGCAATTTTTTTTTGTTATATATGTTCATTAAAATTCTTATAAATTCAACATGTAGATGCATATTTATACATGTGTCACACTATCTTCAGGGTGGTGCTCTATAGTAAGAAATTCTATGAATGAACTGATGCGACCAGATGATCCACTAGAATCTCCATGTCTGCCCAAACTGGGTGTAGCCTGATCAAGTCCATAGCATAGTTGATGACAACTAGTACATACATGGGGTGTCGATACTTATGGAGTGGTACTAGGACCAACTCCATACAATGCTCCTCAATCATCACGGTCTCTAGGCTCCCCAGCCGCCAAAGCATAAGTATGCTCATCAAGGTTTCCTGCGAGCATACTCAAAGATCCTAATGTGGATATCACCGCACATTGATGCACAATAGGAATGGCAGGAGAAAGAGGAGCAACAAGAGGTTGTGCATGCATGGGGAATTGGAGATCAACTCATGCCTCTAACCTCTATTGTGGCATGCCACCAACAACACCCTGAAATGATTTAAAATCAAAATAATTGGGATTTTTCCCCAAAACAAACTCTACACATAGTTTCCTCAAAAAGCATAAAGGCACCTCCAAATTAGCATGTGGTGGATGGTCAAATACCATCCACCATCACTCCCAAAAATTTTCAATCATTTGTGGATGAATGCACCACCTCACGGATATTCTAGAGGGTGATCCCACAATAGTGGTTTACAATTTTTGGCCAAACTGGACACTGATATTTTTTTTTTTAACAAAATCTCCACATTCGGGCACCTATAGCGATTAAACCATGAGGAATCTGAAGATGATGCAAACTAGAGTCTTGTCACATTTTGTCTGTAGATTCTAAAAATATTTTTTTCAATTTTTTTGGAATCAGATTGCACTTCTTTTTCCATCTCCCACGAAAATTGTTTTTTTTCAAAAAACAACATTTTTTAAAAGTGACGCACACCGTATAACACAACTTTTTTTCTTTGAAAGATAAAATTCCAATTCTTTCAAATTTAGATTTCTAACTCTAATATCTAGTGCTTCCACTTGGTTAGATAGCTTTTTATTGAATATTTTTTCTTTAATCAAGTTTCAAAGTCAAATCAATTACAATTCAGACATAACACGACCGTA
>VDFB02075321.1:221118304-221146569 GCA_007258455.2 Sequoia sempervirens | reverse complement strand
AAATAATTTGGGATAAAAATATTTAATCTAATAGTTGTTAACATAAATGAACTTCAATTATATAGCCTTGAGAACATCAAAAAATTATAGATTGGAAAGCAAAATAAATATGTCATATTACTTGAATCAAATCTAATAAAGTTTGACTTCATCAAGATACTTGTTATAAATATCTCACATGAACCAATGAAACTCAATGTGTCTCCAAATTACATAAGAAGAGAGAACCTTAAATGAAAAAAGAAAAGAAATTCAAAATCCATCTTTTTGTAATGAGTTTGTTAAAATTTTAAAACATTCAAGAACCCCAAAATGGTTTGAAATTGATGAGCATAATAGAAAAACATTCAAGAACCCCAAAATGGTTTGAAATTGATGTGCATAATAGAAATTCTTGAAGGCAAGAGGTCATCACAAACCATTCGGTTGTGGGCTTCAAAAAATTTCAATGAATGGTTTTCCAATAAGATGTATTAACCAAAATATTCCAAAATTTTATACAATTACTAAAGATGTACAAAATGAGACCTTTACTAAATAAATTTCAAAATGCATCATTAAATGTATATTAACATCATCCGCACTCTAATTAAGAACATTAAAAACAACACCAACACAAAGAGATAAAATTAAAAAGTTCCAACTAATGATGTTATAATAATCCTCCCCAAGTTGATCCTCTCATCCCAATCATCATACTTAATGTTTTGGTACTTGAATCATGTTTATTATATTATGTGCTCCTCAACACTATGTAAATTAGAACTCTTAATAAACATGTTTTTAAGAGGAAGCATTTTCTCTTTCTATTACCATAACGATTATTCTTGTTTTTGTAACTTGGTATTTCTACTTGTAGATTTTCAACTTTTTATTATGTAAATCATTCTTTGATACCCAAGTAGTTTGAAGACCCTTTTAAGATGAAGAAAATATAGATTTATCATTTGTAATCCTCATCCTTCCTTGCTACATGAGTAATTTTTTTTTGAAAACCATGTTTAGGAATGAAAATATCCAATCCCTTATGCTTCTGAACTAAAGTTTGCAATGCTTATGGTTCTTTTGGCCTTATAGATTCTTGAATCATTTTATAATATAAAACCTACATATAACCTACTTTGGCTCTAATAATTGTAAACCCTTTAGGAATTCTAAATTGTTGCATCTTGTCTTGATTTTCCCACCATTGTTATTCCTTTTGAAATTTTTACAAATTAGGCAAAGAATCCTTGCACTTATATAGAGGATCCTTAGGTATGTTCTTAAAATTATTTAAGGTTAAATGACTTAATCTAAAATAAAGGCATATACGGATCTCTTGCAATTGTAACCTCTTTACTAGTGTGAACATATTTGATACCTTGATGGCATGACATAGATGATGTTGCTTGATATTGCTTTATCCATGGATACCCAAGTAAAATATGAGATACATCTAAAGAAGAAATAATATGACATAGAATAAGAACTTCCCTCATCTTTTAGACCAAAAAATTAAGGTAAAATAATGTATCCTATAGTTTCAATCAACATATCATTAGTCAATTTTAAAGAAACCCTCAAATATGCATATGCTTGTTTATAAAATGATGATAAAACAAAAATTATTCAATGCATACATTTTATTGGTGAGTAAGATCAATAAACACACCCTTACATGGTTCATGATCCACACAAAACCAAAGGACCATTATAATTATTTGGTAATATCTCACAATGTGAAAAAGGTGTCAAAAAAATTAGCATACCTAAACCGTTAGCATACCTAAACCGTAAATTGACTTGTCATAAAGTGGGTGGGTAGCTTAGTGGTGGAGATTTGCATCCTAACTAGTTCATGGAAATTTCAACATGGTATTAGAGCCAAGCTAGGTGCATTTGACACCTATGTTGTGGCTCAAGGGAGTGTGTTGGAGAAATGATACACACCTAAGCCATAAAAGGACTCATCACAATGTGAGCCATTAGCTCAATAGTAGAGCATCCTAACACCAAATGGGAGGTCCTAAGTTTGAATACTGGTTAGTCCATAGAAATTTCTATAAAATTCAATCACTAGTACATAAGAAGAAGAATAAGTACCCTTATAATTTTTATTAATACCAACAAATCATTCCTCACATGTAGGTGAATCAATGATTTCAAGCTCGTCAACATGTATATGTACCTCAATCTCATGACCCTCATATAAAACCATTTTATTAGATTTATTTAGTGTAAAATATTTAAATTTTCATTAGGAGGAACAATTGAAGGATTGACCCCAATATTAACCCCCTCAACCTAATTTTTTTTTATCAATCAAATCCTTAATCAATTATTCCTTAATCCCATAAAATGTTGAGTATAATTACAATTAACTCTACAATTTAATAACAAAATTCTTTCTCATTATATCTTTTGGGAATAACCTTAGATTTATCTAATGGCCTAATAGGAGGAAGTGTAATCATGTTTGCACTAAGTAAATTTTGAAGCACATTTTACAAAGGAAAAAGTTGGAGGCTTTAGAGTCATAATATTAGAAACATTTATAATGTATAGTTTGTACAATGGTCATTTCCATTATTTTTTACTATCCTTTTGGAAATAATTTTTCTTTTCAAATTTACAAGGGTAGGATGATGTAGATGAAGCATTAGAATATCCATAATTAAGTGTGGTAGCCTCTAACAACTTTAGTTCTTAACATTCATCTCACTTGCACATGCAAATGTTAAGAATGTATATACTTTGTAGATCCTTGTTTACAGTCAAAAAATCTAAAATAATAAACTTCAATCCAACATTCCCAATATTTGCATTGACCAATTTCAATATTAAAAAATAGACCCAAATGGAAGATAATACAATCATTTAATAGCATAATATTTTAAATTTCATGGGAAGAACTTAGCCAATAACTTATCATCATACACAAAATCCAAATATGTAGCACTAAAGAACCTTGAATGTGTCATGGGATCTCCTTTAACATTGTGCATCTCAAATCTAGGATCCAAAAATCCAACAAAAATGGATATGTAAAATTTTTAATAGAAATTGAATTGTGTTTGATTTTTATATGTATGTCTTTTTTTGTTTCCATTAGGTAAGGAATCAACATTACTTTTCATCTCAACAAGCCTTTAAACATTAATGTCAAGGGTAGATAGAGGCACACTAGGATTAAGGACATGAATGAAAGTGGCAAGATGAGAAATCGAAAGTGGTGTATAAATTTGTCATGACATAATAAATGAGTGTGGAGTGACAAAGACTTGCGTAGGAATATCACAGTGAGGGGAACATGGGAAGTGTAAACAAAACTAATGAGAACTAATGTGGAGTCAAGAGAAATATGTGCATCATAATAAGTAAGCATGAGATGAGATCTAGGAAAAAGGAGAGGATAAATTTGGGGAGATTTGGTGGAAGGAGAAATAAATTGCATAAGATAGATAGGAGTAAAACAATAAGGAGGAATACATGAAGAAGAAGCTTGGGATGGAGGGAAAATGGCACATCACTCAAAGGGATTGTTGAGCTTATCCTTTTACCTATTTAACTTTAAGTACTTTCTTTCCACATGGCTTATTAATCAACATAGTATATGAAGGAGATCAATCATTGTACTAGGATTAATATTACTAGCCAAATTTGCAAGATCCAAAGAAAGGTTGTGTGCATCAAAGCTATATCTTGATTACCATTTTCTCAACAATGGCCTCATGGTAAAATGATTCTTCTCCATTATGATGAATTTAGTATCATGCATATTCCCAATCATACCAATTTTAGCTTGATTCACAACCATGGTGGGATTGAACTATGACTTCTTACTAGGAAAAGAGGATGATTTTGGTATTAGAAGGAAATAAGGATCGAACAATGTTTAGATTTGATTAAGAAATTAGACAATGAGAAAGCACTTAAATCTAAAAACTAAATAAGATTCAAGAAAACCTTTATGGCCAAATCGTAGGACATACCAAATTAAATGGCTTTGCCAAAATGAAAAGAAAATAATTTCTTTAGAGTTTTCTTTTCTAATTAGCTAGGATAAATAAATACAATAAGTAAACACACAAATTACCTTCGAACATACAATTGAATTTAAAAATACTAGACAAGCACACTATAGAATTGACAAAGAGGGTTAGGGTTTTTAGCTTCATTTGTTATATGGAGATATTTTATTGTAATGTACATAATCAATGATATGATTCTTGATTTTTTATAAGATTTAATATTATGACACCTTAACAAACCAAGATATGACTTTCATGGTTCACTCCTACATGTATGGAATTTACATTTTCATCTACAAGTTTGACCCTAAATTTGTAGTTTTAAAATTATTTTGTGACCTTGACCCCTACACTTCTAGTCTTTAGGAATTTATTTATCTCCATTTCTTAGACTATGTTGAGAGCCATTATAATGTTTTTTTGCACTAACTTTGGGAGGAAACTCATTTTTCCTTACTCAAACCCTTGGATTGATTTAAAAAAATTGAACAAGTTAAAATACATGCCAAATATAAATGCAAGTGCCTAGGTATTTTATCCTTGTAATCTTAAAAGTTGATGTAATACTCTAATGATCAAATCATATGTTGATCTATGATACATATGGATCGATATCTAAATGAATTAGAAAATTTTCTTTTATATAACACTGTAGCTCTAAAATTTTAATATTTCATGCTCAAATTGTTGAGAAATAACTAATTGGAAGTATTTCAACTTGGGACCATATTTAAATTTGGATATATAAATGTGTGTGCCAAAGAAACAAAATGAAAAGAATAACATTTGGATCTATATCCTTGATATGTTTGAAGCTAAGTCTAGTCTAGGCTCAAGTTAATGGCTAAACTTTTGCAAATAAAAATGCAACTTGGTTTGTCTAGTACATATGTGTTTAGTTTATTTGTTGTGTTATTAGTTGGATGATAGTTAAGGTGTCCACTACGAAATGGTAGATGATGGGGAGGTGATGTTGGAGCATTCTGACACTTGAAATAATGTTGTAGATGCATTGAAAAATCCAATCAACATAAAGAAGTTCAAGGGGTGTAGTTTTGAATTATAGACCTCTCATCCCCTAACAGATAGTTGATAGTTTTGATATTCATTTTTCTCTTGAAAGGTGTTTAACAAGACAAAAATATATGCAAAACGGGGAAGCAAAATACTATATTGAAAATGCTTTAAAAACTTTCAAACAAATGCAATTTGAATTCAACAAATTTAAAAAAAATTGCATTTAGGGTTTCGAAATTAAACAAATAGATGCATTTTGAACTCTAAAAAAATTGAATTTTAAATACCTAGTGCTCAATAGTGCTCGATATGCAAACTAGAATGATGAACTTTGAAGAGACGAATGAAAATTTTCTTTCGCCGGAAAGAAAAACCTTGTTTGGTCGCCGTCACGGTCTCTGTTCGCCGCACGCACCAGGGACAGTGACTGGTAAAAGAACAAAGTAAAAGTGACAGGTTAAAATGAAACAATTTTTTGTTTTTGTCATATTAAGGGGGTTCGTTCGAACCCATGTTCGACCGAACCTATTTAAATATGTTTTTTTATTTAGGTTTTCTTTGGTTCAGTCGAACCATGGGTTCACCGAACCAGATTGGTTCGGTCGAACCATTGGGTTCAGCCAAACCCATTCAATATGGTGAAAGGAAAAAATGTGAAATTTCCTTCCTCTTATAAAGTGTAAACCACTATTCTAAAGCCACCCTCGATTCAGTTGTAGAAATGGGTTGCTAAGTGTTAGGGTTGATAAAAAAAGGTGCTAGATGGGATTTTGTTATTTTTAAGTCCATTTTTTTTTATAGGAAAGACCATCTAAATAAAATCTTCTAATATTCTCCCTATCTCATCGATGCCTATCTAAGCCATAATCAATAGACTTGATGGCATCAAAAATGTTTTGCATCGCAGATGCAAAACACCTCACATGCGGTGGAATCAAAGCTTCATTTTGCATAGCATTGATTTGATTTTGAATGGATGCAACATTTTCATTAATTTGTGCTCGCAAGCAAGCCTCATTGGATCTTGCAAGTGGTGGAGATGGGATGTTATGAGGTGGAGGAGGTGGAGGTGGATTAATGATATCATCAATATTAAATTGATCCATGATATATATATATATATATATATATATGTTAACTTGCATTAAATTATACAAAACTAACAAACAAACTTACAAAATTACAAGAAATACTTAAATTTTAAATGTACATGCAAATTTGTTTAAATAGGATGTACATACATATACATGTGCACATACATACATTGATTCAACTTGAGCATGTACATACAAATTTCAAAATTTAAGATACATACATTTAAAATAAAAAATAGGATGTATAATGCATGCATACATCATTCAACTTTACCATGTGTACGTACAAATTTCAAAATTTAAGATCTAGAACTATGTATTTATAATACATGTACATACTAAAAAATAAACATAAAACATTTAGAAAAAGCTCATTTATGTCTAAGACATGTAAATTAGATTTTTCCAATAGGAGAAATAATGATAGTAATTATAAATTATACTATTATAAATTTATCATTAAATACTATTATATTCATAAATTCATCACTAAAAAATATCCATCCAACCAAATTCATAAATTCATCACAAAATATATCCATCCAACCAAATTCATAAACTCATCACTAACAATATTTATCCAACCAAATTCATAAATTCATCACTAAAAATAACCATCCAACCAAATTCATAAATTCATCACTAAAAATACCCATCCAACCAAATTCATAAATTCATCACTAAAAATATCCATCCAACCAAATTCATAAATATAAGATCATTGTCTTAATAAAGTGTTGCGGCTCTCTACTGCGTCTCTTCATTTCTTTGTGTTTTCTTTTTAGAATCAGACTTTCTCCTCTCCTCTAGCCATTGTCGATGCTCATCTAAGACTACATCCATGGACCTAACAACATCAACAACATTTTGCATTGTAAGATGCAAAATACCTCAAAGGTGGTGCAATACATTCTTCATTTTGAATTGTGTTGATTTGATCCTGAATGGATCTAACATTCGCATTGATCCATGCTTGCAAGAAAGCACCATCAGATTTAGGTGGTGGAGGTGGGGGATTATGAGGTGGAGTGGGTGGAGGTGGAGGGTGTGGAGGTGGATTATGGATATCGTCATTACTGAATCGATCCATGATCTCTAAGATATAAGTGAACTTGTATTATATTTATAATTTCAAAATGTAAGATACATGTTTAAAAATCCCCTTAAACCATTCAATATAAATGGCCTAATTGAATACAAATGATAAAATGTCTAAACCTCATTTGTGTCTAAGGCATGTTAATTGAATGAAAAAAAATTAACTATTAATGTGATTTGAAATCTCATTAAAATTTGCATTAAAGTAGGAGAAATTATGTTTTCTTTTAAAGGGGTCCTCATAGGATGGCTTAAGGGGAACTATGAACTAAGGTCCTAGGAAAAAATTACATGGCTTAAGGGAATAAAATTTGGTGAAGTTGCCCAAGGAAACCAAATTTCATTAAGGTCCTAAGACAAAAAGAATACTTTAGGGTTTAGGGTTTAGAGTTTAGGGTTTAGGATTTAGGGTGATAGGATGGCTTAACGAGATCTATGAATTACGGTCCTAGGACAAAATGATGGATTTAGGGTTTAGGGTAATAGGATGGCTTAAGGGGATCTATGAATTAAGGTCTAAGGACAAAATGACATGGCTTAAGGGAATAAAATTTGGTGAAGTTTCCCAAGGCAACCAAATTTCATTAAGGTCCTACAACTTTAAAATGATGGCTTTAGGGTTTAAGGTAATAGGATGGCTTAAGGGGATCTAAGAAGTAAGGTCCTAGGAAAAAAATTTTGATGGCTTAAGGGGATAAAATTTGGTGAAGTTCAAGATAGTGATTCTAGCTTTAACTAATTTTTTTACATGAATGTCAAACTACAAATAAACCGTAAATAATGAAGTACTATCTTTCTCAACTCTATGTGTTTACTAAAAGTTAATATTTTGAAGGGTCTTCAAAAGACCTTGCAATGTTCTATAAAAAGTTTATTGGTTGAGCTACTCATGATATAACTAAAATGTTAGTTACATTTTGAAACATAAAAGGCTTCCAAAATGAGTTCCTTCCAAATAATGGACTTAATAGAACCTGAAAATGTTGAAGTTTGGGTGGCCCTTGGATAAATGGACTTGCAAGTTAGTGAAAAAGGTAGTGTTCATAAAGGAATGAAAAAGATGTGTAGATCCTTTTAATTATATACACGTATTATGCAATGACATTGAATCATTTAGCAAACCATTTTTTCTTCATAGAACAACATTTTCTTATGGAATAGTTGATTTAGATAGCTCTTGTTTTGACTGACCAACCTCTCATGAAATATCATTCATATTATAATCTTGCACGATCTTATCATGAGAATCCTTCATCCTCCCCTTCCATGAGAAGCCTCTCTTGAAATGTTTGAGGCCTTAACACCCCTAACAAGAGGAAGGTGGGAAGGCTCTAGGCTATAGTTTAATCACTAAATATTGAATGTATATTATTGTTATATTTGGTTGCCTTGGGAAACTTCACCAAATTTTGAGAACTTCTTTGATCCCCTTAAGAAATTTCATATTAGGACCCCTTAAGACATCAGTTTAGGGTTTAGGGTAATAGGATGACAAGTAAGGGGGTTAATATTTTTGATTCATCACATATGCAAGAACATTAGTTTATGTCAAATATTTTTGAATTTATGAATAGACTGACTATTTCCTTAGATTACTTCTATTATCAAGGAATTAAGCACACAACTATAAATTATCCCACTTTTGACAATTTAGGATAGTCTCTATAGTCTACCCTTGAATTTATAGAAATGCGTATATTTAGAGAAAATAAAAATGTGTCTTGACAAGTTGTTGGAGCTAGATCTTAAAATTTGGTTATTGAATCCTTGATTAGTATTGGTAATTTCTAGTCCTTCCCTAATCATCTTTGAAGTCTATGAATAAAAGGGTGGAAATATAACATATGACTATAGTTGGATTGATTTTCTATCTAGATCAAGACAATCATTCGTAGTAAATTTGAGGATTGTTAAGCATTCAAGCATAGGGAAAAATGATTCATTGATCCTAAACTAGCTACATTATTCTTGGGAACAAGGTCAACAAAACCCTTAAGAGGTGATTCAATGTAGAGTTATTTTAATAGTATTTTCCCATATAATTATTGAGTAGTGATCTTTAACTCGTGGACCAAGTTTTATAATGCTCTAGCTAGATACCTTGCAAACATGGGTTTGAGCCTAGGCTTCACACATATGTTTACTCATTGAAGATCCATAAAAAATAGAATATATATCACTACCATATAAGTATATGAGTGATCATAAAATTATGTTGAGGTCTCTACTCTTCTAGTGATGAAATTTAACTATCTACTTAGTTTAACAAACATGGTTTAAATTGTAATATATTATGGCATAGTATCATGTTGTAAGATAGTATGAATCATAATAGATGCATAAGGCCCATATTATTAACTCAATTAAGGTACCACATACAATTACCCTTTAATTGGCCATTAGAAAACAATATAAGACACCAAAGTACATGTTAAATATTTTTCATTGTAAGGTAAAAATAATAATTTAACATCTCAATAGAACATAGTGAAGCATCATAAATTACATGCATACATTTAGATCTATTAATTTATCATGTGGTAATAAATACATAAACTAATTGAGCATAATCCATAATAGAAACACATAATTTATATCAATCCTAACGATCCACTAGTCCCACAAGTAAGGTTTAACATATTTTTTTCTATTCTAATTATATCTATGTTCATAACGTTTAATTGATTGTGTCTCAACATGTCTCTAACTTAATGAATGTACATTTAAATGTATAATATTTATCAAATCTTATTTCATTGTCAATATCAAGGACCCTAATTTAATATGTAACAACCTAAATCTATGGAATGATTTCTTCCATAGGCATGCCTACATACTTGTCTCCATACAATGCAAATGGAATTTAAAACTTAAAGCGATGCAAATTAATTTTTTTCCATTTTCAAATATTCAAGCTTGAAATTAGGGTTTTCAAATGCATTTTTTTTTGTTTGATTTCAATTTAGGGTTTTCAAATGCAATTTTATTCAAGTTTGAATTCAATTTAGGGTTTCAAGAAGCAATTAGGGTTTTCAATGCAATTTTTTTTGTTTGATTTCAATTTAGGGTTTTCAAATGCAATTTTTTGTTTGATTTCAATTTAGGGTTTTAAAAGGCAATCGTGTTTTCAAATGCAATTTTTTTGTTTCATTTCATTTTAGGGTTTTCAAATGCAATTTTTTTTGTTTCATTTCAATTTAGGGTTTTCAAATGTAATTTTTTTGTTTGATTGAACAATTTAGGGTTTCAAAAGGTATATTTTTTCTTTGGTTACGATTTAAGGTTGATTTTTTTGTTTCTTTTCAATATATTTCATGTTTTCTTTTGATTTCTACAAATTGCCATTTCTTTTATAAACTCCATAGAAATTGAAAAAATACATACTAAAATCTAACTTTGTATTAAAATTTTTAAAAAAATCGAAAAAAGCAAAAAAATTGGGTTAGGCTCATACCTGAAGATCATTGTTGCTCTTCCTCAATCGGGATCCCGTGCATGTAGATGAAAATGATTGTTGTTTCGATTTTTATTTTATTTTTAAATACCACTATCAAATAGGATCCCATTTTGTAAACAACGGGATCTCATTTCCCAAAGGCCAATGTGAAACACCATTACTACATGGGATCCCGTTTTTAAAAAATGGGATCTCGTGTAGATTTTAGGCTCGAGACCTCGAACCTAAATGAGATCCCATCTATTAAAAAATGGGATCTTGTTTTATTGAAGTCGATTTCAGGTTTTTGTCTAAGGCATAACTTCCACGTTTCGTGGACTCATCTTCTTGCATTTACCCAAATTTATTATAATACTACTATTTATTCAATTAAAATATAACCTAACATCTCTTTATCACTATTCTTCAAACACTTGTCACACATTACATATATTTCACATACGTTGCATTCATAATACTAAAGATTTCTAACCAATGAGACCACATTAATATTTCTCTATAAAAATGCAGTGCCAACAAAGTAGTATAGAAAACACCATAGTCCACTCTCTCAAACTTTCGTACAATAGCTAAAATCAATTGACACACGATGACGTGTCATGTTAGAAAACTTTTAATGACCGAAACGAAAACTAAGAAAATGTTCAAATTAAAGAAACTAGGAAAGGGGTTGACTAAAGAGTGACAACCACCTAAGCAGTCAATGTTTAGTGTGTGTTATTTAAGCCTAACCTATTTAATATGCAGGTACTAGACACTTTAACATGTCCAAACTACAGACTAGAGTGACAAGCACATGAAATTATCAAATTTATTATAATATTAATATTTATTTGAACGTCACTATTATCTAATTTTTCTTCTAATTTATAAAAATTAAAATCTTCAAACTTCTATATAAATAAATAATAATTTATTTACATGAAAGATTATATAAATATTAAAACATATTTTCTATTCTTTAAATCTTATGTTCTAATTTAAAAAGGTTGGTGGACAACACCAATTTTTGTTTACAATTGTGACTTTTTATTTTCTATTTTTCATTTTTGACAAGTGTAGCCATTGTCCAAAATATGGTTTTCTATCAGCATAGTCCTTGAACCTTCTTTAGGTCTGACTGCTACTTTGTTAATTCATTCTCATTGAAAAGTCAAATTGTGAAATGTTCCCAAGGATAATTATACTTATTTATCTCTTTTAATTGTTATATATTCAAAGACTAATTAGCAATCCAAACAGCCTCCCCTTTAGTCACATGCAATTCAATGCACTAATTTTGTGTCAATAAATTGTGTACTTTCAGCCACTAGTTTTAATCGAAGTATGCATATGGATTCAGAATCAAACTCTCAAAATAAATGCACATATAAATGTGTCTTTTTCTTCATTTCATAATGTATCTATGTATCCATAAGTGCATTCATGCATATATCGATTTGTGCATATATCTTGTCATCTCTTTATGCATCTGTCTATATATGTATGGTTGTATCTATGGGTACATGTATACCTCGATTTATGTATATATGCACCTATGAATTGCATACACACATCCATGTATATATGCATCTATGAATAACTTGCATGGATACATGTATATATGCATCTATGGACTCATGTACCCATGTATATATGACAACTCATTGGTTCCAAAGCTCTCTTTATAGGACAACTGTGCATTGCCTCCAAGACTCAGATGAATCCTTCGTATTTCAAGAAAAGATTCAAATGGATAACACTTAAAATGATCTCGTTTAGATTTTAGGCTCGAGACCTCGAACCTAAAATGGGATCCCAGTTTTTAAAAAATGGGATCTTGTTTTATTGAACTCGATTTCAGGTTTTTGTCTAAGGCAAAAACTTCCACGTTTCGTGGACTCATCTTCTTGCATTTACCCAAATTTATTATAATACTACTATTTATTCAAATTAAAATATAACCTAACATCTCTTTATCACTAATCTTCACACTTGTCACCTATTACATATATTTCACATACGTTGCATTCATAATACTAAAGATTTCTCTAACCAATGAGACCACATTAATATTTCTCTAAAAAAATGCAGTGCCAACCGAGTATAGAAAACACCATAGCTCACTCTCTCAAACTTTCGTACAATAGCTAAAATCAATTGGCACACGATGACATGGACCATGTTAGAAAAGTTTTAACGACCGGAAACGAAAACTAAGAAAATGTTTAGATTAAAGAAACTAGGAAAGGGGTTGAGTGAAGAGTGACAACCACCTAAGCAGTCAATGTTTAGTGTGTGTTGTTTAACCCTAACCTGTTTAATATGCATGTACTAGACACTTTAACATGTCCAAGCTACAAACTAGAGTGACAAGCACCTGAAATTATCAAATTTATTAGAATATTAATATTTATTTGAACGTCACTATTATCTAATTTTTTCTTCTAATTTATAGAAATTGAAATCTTCAAACTTCTATATAAATAAATAATAATTTATTTACATTTCATATTCTTTAAATCTTATGTTCTAATTTAAAAAGGTTGGTGGGACAACACCAATTTTTGTTTACAATTGTGACTTTTATTTTCTATTTTTCATTTTGACAAGTGTAGCCATTGTCCAAAATATGGTTTTCTATCAGCATAGTCCTTGAACCTTCTTTAGGTCTGACTGCTACTTTGTTAATTCATTCTCATTGAAAAGTCAAATTGTGAAATGTTCCCAAGGATAATTATACTTATTTATCTCTTTTAATTGTTATATATTCAAAGACTAATTAGCAATCCAAACAGCCTCCCCTTTAGTCACATGCAATTCAATGCACTAATTTTGTGTCAATAAATTGTGTACTTTCAGCCACTAGTTTTATTCGAAGTATGCATATGGATTTTAATCAAACTCTCAAAATAAATGCACATATAAATGTCTTTTTTTCATTTCATAATGTATATGTATCCATAAGTGCATTCATGCATATATCGATTTGTGCATATATCTTGTCATCTCTTATGCATTTGTCTATATATATGGTTGTATCTATGGGTTTCGTATATATGCAAAGATACACACACATGTATATATGGAATAACACTTAAAGCTCTCTTTATAGGATGCCGATGAATGTAGATTCAAATGGATAACACTTAAAATGATCTCGTGTAGATTTTAGGCTCGAGACCTCGAACCTAAATGAGATCCCATCTATTAAAAAATGGGATCTTGTTTTATTGAAGTCGATTTCAGGTTTTTGTCTAAGGCATAACTTCCACGTTTCGTGGACTCATCTTCTTGCATTTACCCAAATTTATTATAATACTACTATTTATTCGAATTAAAATATAACCTAACATCTCTTTATCACTATTCTTCAAACACTTGTCACACATTACATATATTTCACATACGTTGCATTCATAATACTAAAGATTTCTCTAACCAATGAGACCACATTAATATTTCTCTATAAAAATGCAGTGCCAACAAAGTATAGAAAACACCATAGTCCACTCTCTCAAACTTTCGTACAATAGCTAAAATCAATTGACACACGATGACGTGTCATGTTAGAAAACTTTTAATGACCGGAAATGAAAACTAAGAAAATGTTCAAATTAAAGAAACCAGGAAAGGGGTTGACTGAAGAGCGACAACCACCTAAGCAGTCAATGTTTAGTGTGTGTTATTTAAGCCTAACCTATTTAATATGCAGGTACTAGACACTTTAACATGTCCAAACTACAGACTAGAGTGACAAGCACATGAAATTATCAAATTTATTATAATATTAATATTTATTTGAACGTTACTATTATCTAATTTTTTCTTCTAATTTATAAAAATTAAAATCTTCAAACTTCTATATAAATAAATAATAATTTATTTACTTGAAAGATTATATAAATATTAAAACATATTTTCTATTCTTTAAATCTTATGTTCTAATTTAAAAAGGTTGGTGGGACAACACCAATTTTTGTTTACAATTGTGACTTTTTATTTTCTATTTTTCATTTTTGACAAGTGACAAGTTTTTATCAAATGACTCCCACTAAATAGTTAAAAAACAATATAGTGAATTTTTTATATATTTTTTTTTTCATTTTTGACAATTTTTTAGGAAGGCGACAAAAGCCAACTAACTGAAAACACAAGAGTATGGTAGCATTTTTTTTCTCTGAGAATGTAAACAAGGTTCAGAACACCGAGTAATGGAAACGGGAATCAAAAGTCGCCCACCGTGGGGCTCGAACCCACGACCACAAGGTTAAGAGCTTTGCGCTCTACCAACTGAGCTAGACGGGCCAGCTGAATTTGATCCACGAACACCGAATTGGTATTTGGAATCTATTATTTGACCATTTTGTTATCTGATTCTCTGCGTCTCTCATGTTTTTCTCATCAAGCCTCAGTTAACTACTGTTTTTTATATTGTTTGGTCGAAGATGACATCTTCTACTAAATATTTTAGGTTTAGTGGGCAAAGAAATGTGTCTCCAGAGAATCCAAGCCAACTTCAAACTATACAGATTTATTTTTATGAATTTACTTTTTCCTTACAGGCAGGAAGAGTCTATGGTTGAAGGGCTGATAAATCTGATTCCCTTGGTGCTACTGCTTCGTTTCCATTATTGAAGTTAATGTTTATGATAAGCTCAATCGACTTTCATTGTCTAATCAATATTTAGAGTAGAGTGAAATAGTTTTTAATTTTTGTTTATTAGTCGAAAGGTTTGTAACTCCATAAAGGTTCTTATCCTAACCTTCAAGTGAACAATTAACACAAACTCATTTTTTAAAAGTAAATAATAGAATGTTCGATTCCCATGATTTAAATGGATAATTAGCAGACCCCAATGATTCGAACGAAATGATCAATTAACATAACTCAAAAACAGTATGCGGTGAGCGTGGATCGAACACGCGACCTTCAGATCTTCAGTCTGACGCTCTCCCAACTGAGCTATCCCCGCATAGAAGAGATATCTTGCTTATTTATAATCCTTTTTGAAAAATGGGTGGCGAAAGAAACACGCGTCAACGGGCTGAATAGAAAAGAAACGTTTCTCGTAAACTCTCAAAATGTGTGTTGTGAAGCGCGGCGCAGAACATTCTGGTTTTACTATTTTGTCACTCGTATTCTTACTTTACTCCCACATTGAGTAGGGGATTGAAATCAGGTAGAATGGATGTCCTATTAATTCCCCATCTAAAAAGCAACTTAAATACGGAGCCGCGTGGTCAGGACAAAGCGAACTATTCTTTCGCCTTTTACTAAAGAATACCGTGTCTTGGCCACCCAAAGCGGCATACGCCTATTTTTGGAGGCTTTCTCAAACCAGAGAAGCCCCAACAACTCTAAACCCGAAACTTTTTTGTCAAAATAGAATTTCCCAACAAAGTTTGAAACATAACACGAACATTTGAATTCAATCCATCCCATAGAAAGAAGAGGGAACTCTTTCCCTTCAACACACTCATATTAAGTATAAATAGAATAATAAACTTCACAATCTCTTTATAAATCTAAACATGAAACCATTCTTTCCCTTCAACACACACTCATATTAAGTATAAATAGAATAATAAACTTTACAATCTCTTTATAAATCTAAACATGAAACCATAATGAAGTTAAATAGAGACAAATCCATATCTTTTATTAAACATTTTGAAGATGAAACCATCCTTCTCATTCAAGTTTTTCTTCCATAGAATTCATTCTTTCCCTTCAACACACACTCATTTTAAGTATAAATAGAATAATAAACTTCACAATCTCTTTATAAATCTAAACATGAAACCATAATGAAGTTAAATAGAGACAAATCCATATCTTTTATTAAACATCTTGAAGATGAAACCATCCTTCTCATTCAAGTTTTTCTTCCATAGAATTCCCACTCCCAAGCTTAATGACATTGCTCTCCCAAAGAAAAAAGAAAAAATCTCTAATATATAAAATTATAAATTCCCAAAAGCCTTAAAATGAGGGGCTATATGAGAGTGACATACCACTCCTCTCCATCCAATACACATGGCACCCCTCCAACCTCTACACCTACTTTCCTCACATTAAATCCAAGTTGATGTGACTAAGCATTTGAATTCAAATAACCCTTAAATGGATGTGACTACCCATGTGTGAGTTCACATAGGACTAAAATTAGCAAATATTGTTCATATGATTTCACATGAATATCCTGCCCAAAATCATGAGGTTCACTTCCCCATTTCCCCCATTTCGAAAGGCATAGGTTGACTTGGTGTCTTGATCCAAGCACCCATGTGTTCACAAATGGGAGATCTTTTTAAGAGCCTCAAAATAACCTCCCCAACCTACAAAACACATTATACACCCTTCCCAAGTACCATACCCATAATTACTTTGGTTGGGGTTCCAAAAATGATATTTCAATCCAAAAAGAACTTTTTATGATAGTAAAAAATGGCATTGAACTTTCTCTATAAGTTTGAGCTCTTATCCATAAATTTTGACATATTGAATACACCTAATCACTATCACATTGAAATAGTCCTCCAAAGATAAAATATAGAAAACTAAAACAACATAGTTCATACTTAATGAATTCACATTAAAGACATTGTTCCACCAAGATGAACATTTAAAAGATACTACTTCACAATGTGAAGTGGGTTAAAATTAGGGTCCTGATGATTATCCCATTAACCCATTCAAAATTACACATGCACACTCATTGAAACATCAATATATACATAGCATATAGTCGAAGCAACATAAATAAAGTTACATTGTTCAATTACAATAGTTCAAGTAGATGCTATACGTAATTGTTAGCATCAATTTTACATTAGAAAAGGAATAAGGAGTACAATTTATACTAAGATTATTTTCAAATGAAATATTGACATGGTTCTATTCCTCGATGAGAGAATTATCTATAAGTACGATTAGGACCAATAGAATCTTCAAGGAAACTCATTAAGGTTGGAAACTAAATGAAATTAAACAACTTCAAGTGGTGGTAATGCTAACCTTCTTGAAGAGTAGTTGGGTAATTTATTAATGCATGTTATATTGTGAGTAGTAGTTATTTTTGTGTATAGTCGTAAAATTGCACCCCTTGCAATTTCACATGCATCTTTGCATCCGATTTAGTGTCCACTCCCTTAGAACTTGTGTAGGCTCATTTTAGCCCCTACATTAGCCTTTTTCCCTTCTCAGGATGCTCCAGCACCCCTTTTCAGTAGCTACCCTTGCACGTCAACTTCGCATCAGACTTTGTGTTTTTCCCCATTCGTGTTGTTTTGTAGCATGACGTGTCCAGACGCTAGCGTGTCGTGCAGACACCTGTGCACCACGCTAGCGTCCTACGACGTTCCAACACTCAAATAGCTATCTTCAAGCATGCTTGCCACTTGCACTCACCTTTTTTTAGTGGTAACGGCCCAAGGCACCTTGTAACGGCTGGAGAAGCTTCTTTTCCCTCCTTTTAAGTCATCCTTTCAATCCATTTGGTATTCTAACTTCTTCCTCTACTCTAATGTCTTCCTCTGCTCTAACTCTCTTCTGCTTCTAGCTTCACTCTAGCTTCTTGGATTTTCTCTCAAAGCATTCTAACATCTCGCTCTTTCTTGCACAACTCCCTTGTTTGTTACAATAGCTCTTTCAAGCTCTCACAATAATCCTTTGTAGCACACTCTTGGCTCTTGTAGCTTTCTTTGCTTCCCTCCTTGGCTTCCTAAGCCTTGCATATCTACATTGTGCCTTGCACCTTTAAGCATCTTGGGATTCCATATCCTTCATCTATTGCATACTTACTTCAAGATACAGGTTTTCCTCCTCGAGCGAGGATTGCTTTTATCACCTCTTTTGTGATACGAGTTCTCCTCAGGGATTGCTTTTATCACTCCTACTTGGTGGTGCGGGTTCTACTCCTAAGCGAATTTTGCTTTTACCACACATTCTTTCCATTTTGATTAGTCTCTCTCTTTCTATCTAACTGTCCATGGAGGTGGGAACACCAAAATGGGGGTTTGACTAAGGCAAACCCCTATACAACCCCAACACTTTCTCCATATATCACGCATATAGGTTTTAAAGACATTCATTTGCTGGAGGTTTCATCACTTGTGTGGTTGTGATTATTTCCTTTCTTCTTATCTTTATCATTTCTATTTCACTTCATTTTAGCTTTATTACATTCTGCCATTTTCCTATATTTTGTAAGTTCTTAGCAATCAAATTGTCAGTCACCATTTAGCCATTTTCTATGATATTCTCGCTTTCTAGTTTGTACGAGATGCTAGTGCACCACGCTGTCATCCTTTGGCCGAGAGCTTGTCAGGTTGTCCAAAAAAAATTTGTGACCTACTCTTCCTTATTCTAGAATGTTCACGATGTTCTTGAGGTAGTTTAGGGCAGTTCACCCCATGAGGCTCTCTAAATAAAGAGAACTCATGAGTAGTGAATCCCCCTTCTCTACATTTTGTATGCAATTATTCTAAGATGAATTAAATAGTATGATAAGATATTTTTTTAACTCCAATTTTCATATTATTGCCTAACTGGTAGTATAATCACTATTGGGAATAAAATGGAAAATGATCAGGTATGAATTGATCCTGGTTGAAATATGAAATTGAGGCTAATGATTATGTATAGTCTAATCTACTTCAATTATTATAATTGAATAATGCATTTTTTATTATGTTGCTTCAACTTTATACACTACATAGATATTGATGTTTTAATTAGTATGCATGTGTAATTTCCAATGAGAGAATGAGATAATTATCAATAACCTAATTTTAGCCCATATCACATTGTGAATTAGTGTGTTTTAATCATGTATCTTGGTAAAACAAGTGGACTATGACAACAAGTGTGAACTAGGAAAACATAGATATTTTAAATTTATTATATGTAGATATATATGATATATATCATACACACAAAAAATATATGTGAGACATATTTTAGGTGTCATTGTAAAATATAAATTTATAATAATTTAAATATATATAAATATAAATAATGCTTGTCTATATATAAAATATGCATATAAATGTGTATACACGTATATATTTACTTTTAAATATTTATATAAAATAATATAAAAAATATTTTTTTATCAATTAAAAAGTGATTGTATGCCACTTATATTATATTAAAGATGAGATTTATAGTATTCTGGAACATGCATATTACCACAAAGGGTGTTCACAATTAGAAACTTCTATAATAATAATTACATAATACCAAAGCACTAGTATAAATTGTAACCACTTAGCCCAATTCAACCCTTATAGCTACCACTAAAGCTAGAAAAATTACAAGGATTTATCCCAGATATTTATTCCATTATACAACATGATGTGGCACAATATTGAGTACCACTTAAAGTAAGGAGTCTTGTTACTGTTTTGAAAGACACTAATTCCTTATGAATTCCTTCATACTAAACGATTCATAATCAAAATCCCTATTAATATCCTGATGATATCATCCACCAACATCATCAAATAAATAAGTATCTAAGGCCTAAAATAAACTCCCAACACTTGGCACATAGCATGATATGTCATTCTGAAGTATTTTTCAAATATATCTTCATTAAAAGGATCCAATTCACTCTCTACAAGTGGTTTTGGTCGATGATAGCATCTCTTCATATGGTGTGGCAACCTATGAACCTTTAGCTAAATCTATATCCCTCTTGTATGACTTGTGGAATTCACCAAAATTGACCTTAATGTTTTCCTTGGGATTGAGGTAAAAAAATTCTCTAATCAACTCCTTATCCATTGTTAGTAATGGTACACACTAATAGTTATACAATGTTATGACATTTCCATTTTAATTGTTACAAATAACAAGAATAAGCTCAACATTCACAAATACATTGGGGACCACTAGTTCTCTACATAATATCTTCATATGTTTGAAATAGGGTGATCCATTATGGTGCAATCATATCATAATTTAAACAAATCCCACCCCTGGACTAGGATGATTGCATCCCTAACTGACTCAAATCAATCATAATTTCTCTTAGAGAGAATTCTTGTGCCCTATGCACATGCATGTTTTCATCCTTTGGAAAAATTGGGAAGCTGGCTTATGAGGTCTTGTTCTAAACCAAGCTTGAACCTACCACTCTAACATGCACTAACTCATCTTGCAATATGGTGTTCTTACTTATAGTAGGGTTCTTAAATTATGGAGGCATAATTAGTAACAACCAAAAGAAATACCAATGCCCTCAAAGCTTAAAAATCTAACATCGAGAAAACATCTACTAGCACCAAAGGAAAGATTAAACATACCCACTTTATCAACAACTTGATTTTCTTAAATTGGAATGTGTAGCACAAAGCTATCACAATAGGTTATCTATTACAAAAAAAATTCAATCTCCTTCATAGCTTAGAAATAATACCCTAAGCATCAAACACAGCCTCAAAAAACCATGATGTCTATCACCACCCTGAATATTGAATGCTCATACAAGCAAAAAAACTTTATGATGTGACACAACCTATTTTCTTCTTTGAATATTGACCATTTATTATTCATGAGGATCAAATCAACGATTGGACATACATCACATCTTCAACACAAAATATTTGAAAATTCCCTTTATCAAATTGCACTACAAAGACAACATGCACTTCAATTGCAAAGTGGCACTTGTAAAAATCACCTTCATTTATTTTTTATTCTCCTACAACAAAGCCTTTGAACCAATAGAAGAAACCCACAACATTCAAGTCCAATCATTATGGTGGACACACATCAACATACTATATCATCATGACCTGGGGAAGGAAACACTAGTAAGAAATTGCACTATGAAGCATTGGTGTGTTGCAATGAGGGGCATTTGCATGTACCATCCTCACCATAAAAGAACAAAGAATAAAGCATTGTCATTGGGCTCAACATAAGAGTGAAGGTTGAGCTCAACCATGAAACTACATTGGGAAGAAGTACTATGCTAGAATGGAATGTTGCCACTTGTCACAATCTAATAAAACCTAACCCACCCTCACCTGTAGAAAGTATATTAAAGAAAATTCATAACTAATGATAATTTTCCAACAAGCAACTAGGTATATGTGATAGTGGTGTCTACTCATGGTTGAAGCAACCATTGAGGATGCTTGACATCACTGTAGTGCAAGAGCACAACCTTGAGTGCATATGTTGAGACTAAAGTAACATTATACAAGCACAAGTTCACTACAATGAAATCCTAACACAGATCGCATGTAAGGACCACAAAATATTTTAAGTGCATAGGATCTAAGGTACACAAATCGCTCATTAAGGAAAATGATTTAGCCAACAATTCAAATAGGGGGGTCGATAAGATCACAAGATCAAACATTCACAAGACAACTTAAGTGATTTTCCATGGATTGAACATGCCACCATTGAATTAGAAATTGAAAGTGCAAAAGCTTGAAACAAAGGTAAAAGGTTTTAGGTTATTGAATAAACCCAATCAAGAAATGAAAACTAAAACCTTGAAAATTCTCCAAGGCCTAACACTCCTCTTTACAAAATGAGTATTTTAGATTAGAAACTATTCCAAAAAAAATCATCTATCAGTAGTTAAGATTTTATTTTGTAAAGCTAACTGTAAAAATCACCAACTTTGGACTATCAATAAATGTGACATCATAAAGATAAGAACAATTGAAAGAATAAATTTGATCAAAATGATTCTAACTAGCAAAGAGAACCATTTTCTCTTCCATGAAGCAAGCCTGTAATGAATAAAATCAATAATATTATTTTAAAATTCAGCTTTTTTCATACCAAAAAATAAAGGAATGTAAAAATATTTGCATGGTAGAGAGTCCATTTTTAGTTCTAAAAAAATGAAAATTTTTCCCATGATAAGTGCCAAAGTATTAAAGAAAAAGACGTTGGACTTAACATTGCTAATTATTTGACTAGAAACCTTACCATAGATGATTAAAGACTTCTCAATCAAAGATGTTTTAGCAAAATTAGAGACCCCAAATAAGAGACAATCATCAAAAAATAGAGAATGAGTGATAGGATCAATATTATCACCCACCTTATATAAAACAATGGTGAGGGCTAAGACGATTGTGGCTAAATTGGCTATGGCCCATGCCTCTGGAAATGGCAAGGGAGGAGACTTCCACAGCGGGGCTAAGCTATAGGTGAAGGTAGCGATGGGAGCTGCAGGGGCTGGCATTTTGTGCGGAAAGAGCAGTGGCTTTGCTGTGCAAGTGATGACCCCAAAACTAGGGCACGAGAGGCTGTTGTTTGGTGGTTTTATCCCTGTTGCTTCGGCCATCTCGGTTGATCTAAAGGCGGAAACTGTTGAAGAAATAGAAGAGACTTTCGTTGAGCTTTCTGTTTGTGGGATGATTTGTTAGTTTAGGGGTTTTTAGCCTAGCCTCCCTCAGTTGCATTCTTGGATCTCTCATGAATGGGAGCCTCTAATTTCTGGTAAAGTTCATATTTTTCCCATTGCTAAGGCATTTTTTGTTGCCAATTTTGAGAATGCTCGGGATAGAAATATAATTTTATGTGATAATTTTTTTAGCTGCCAGGAGGATAAACATTTGTTGATGCTTAAGCCCTGGAATGCTAATTTCAACCCTGCTTCTGAAACTTTCAATAAGATCCTGATTCGGGTTAGGTTGCCTAATCTTCCTCTTCATTTATGGATTGACCCTCTTCTGGAGGAAGTGGGGGAGGCCCTTGGTGATTTTTTTTTGGTGGATGACGAATTCTCTACTATTTTTCATTCCACCTTTGCCCACATACTGGTTGAAATGGATGTCTCAAAAGGGTTACCTGCTGAGATTGTTCTTAAATCTTCTAAGGGGTCTTGGGTCCAATCTTTGGACTATGAGGGGATTTCCTTTCGTTGCAGAAGATGTTTTAAAATAGGTCATGCTGCTGCACAATGTGGTTTTGAGAAAAAAGCCATGAAGACTACATGGTGGAATGGTGCTTCTCAGCAACATTATACAGTTGAGAAGAAAGTTGAGCAACCTAGGAGTTTCTCTGAGGTGGCTGCTTTGGGTTCACAGGGCCTTGGGGCATCCTCTCTAGACTCAAATGGAGGGGTTGTTGTTGCTATGCAAGACTACAATGTTGAAACCCCTAAAGAGATCAAGACTAGGCATGCGGTTGCTGCTTCTGGTAATGGTGCTTCAACTATCATTTCAGATGGTTCTCCTGATTGGGCCACACCTGTAGGGAGGAACATGGTTCAAATCTCTAAGACTACAGTTGCAAATATTTTTCTTCAGGATAATGGTGCGTTGGCTTGGCTTGATAAGGTAGCGCAAGTGGAAGAGGGTTGGATCACTATAAAGGGAAAGAAATAGAAGTCCTCTAAGCCTCCTTTTGACATGACTCTTTGTTCCCACAAGAGTAACTCTAAATGTAAATCTTGATGGCTCTTGCTTGGGGGCTGGTTTTTGGCTAGCTGCTAGCTCTTGTGGCTCTGTAGTCGGTTGTGGTTCGTTGGCCTTGGTTTCCTTTTTATCCTTGGTTGTCTGTGCTTTCTTGTTTTCATTTTTTGACAACCTTCGGGTTGTGGGTTCCAGATCCATTTAAAATCTGCTTGTTAAGAGTTTCAGGTCCCTTCAAAACCTGTTTGTTCCATAATCAAAAACATTATCAACCACCTTGATTCCCTTCCAATTCCTCAAATTATATTTTATTAAAATATATCTATTGAGAGCTTCCATTATGTTTTAAAGAGAAATGGGGATAAGGGATATTATATTTTAATGAGAATAAAAGTAATTATGAAAGTACTACCATTTCTTTGGGATTTTTTTGTTTCTCCTAGCTTCTTCTATTGCTAACCATAAATCCTTTTCCACAAATGACCAACATTTAAAACAAAAAAAAGGTTAGGAATCCTCATAGCCAAGAGCCTTATCATCTTGTATAAAGGAAATGACCTTTCTAATTTCCTCTTAAGAAAAAGGGCTGAAAAAAGAATTATTCTAATTTTTTGAAACTAGGAATGAAATATGGTTAAGAATATGATCTTTCAATATCTTGTCATCTAAATGTTCATCATGTAGAAGAAGCTTCTAAAAGAAGTGAACAACTTTCACTTTCAAATGTCTTGAGGATTCATTGGCATTTAACTGTCTCCTAATTAAGTTGTGAAAACTGATTGAACTTCTTTCCTTAGTTGAAGCATGAAATATTTTCAATCCTTATCCCCCTCTTTGAGCCACAATTCCCTCAATTTTTATTTCTAATAGATTTCTTACAATTGGCAGAACATTTTTTTTTAGCTAAGAACATGTCCTAAATCAATCACTTAATATTTGTGTTAGAGGTTCATTGTTGGAAACAACCTCTCCTTTTGATTTAATTAGCATTAAAATGGTAGCGACACAATTTCCAAGACTAAACTCAATCTCCTCTTTGAGATATCTTCGTGAAAAAGCTTCTTCCTTACCTAGGTGATGGTGGCACATGTTTCTAGCTGTCAATTTCTCTTTGACAACACATAAGTTCACTTTCCAAAACTCTCATTGGTAAGAGAAAAATATGCTCAAAAGACCTTACAATCCATACCATTCCATCAACTTTCCTCCATAATCTTCCTATAAAGTTTATCATGTCACCTCTTTGGATCCATTTCTTATAGCAAATCTAAAATATACAATCATAACTCATTTTATAAGCTCAACCTTTAGGATTTGTCTCCTTGAAGTACATGCAAACTAGATATCAACTCATCACTCATCTCCAAAGTAGATAATCTATCAAGACTACTTATTTAAGGCCCTTGGAATTTGTCTTTCCTTTGATAATTTTTTGCCAAAATAATGTTGATACAACAACAAATTAGGAGCATGGAGTTCTTATAACTACAATAATCAGATATTCAAGTCATCAATCTTATGTACCTAGGGATATGCTATTATATTGTATATATGTCAATGGGATGCCAACATGTTGCATAAATAACTATGCTAGTTACATTGGGTCATGAATTATATAAGGTAATTAGGAGGCCTACATGAGTTTAGTGGTTTTCCCTTCTGTTATGTTACTTGGATGACATCTATATTTAAAGAGAGTGAATATCATCAAAGGAATATGAGAAGTCTGATATTGTGCTTGGGATATTTTGAAAATATAGCATAGAGTGGCTTCTTCTATAAAAATTATATGGTGTTACTACATCATGAAGGTTTATTCTATTTCTAGATATATTAAACATTAAAACATCTTGATCCATAAACATTGTAGCATGTGATGATGAGAACAGTCTTTCTTTTGACAGGTAAATAATTGGGAAGTTCTCTGCCCACTAGTTTCTGTTGGATATTTATTTATTTGTTTGCTTGCAATGCAACGTTTGATAAGTTGAAATTGCCCATTTTTTATGTGCAGAAATTCACTAAAATCTATCTAGCTACATTCTTACTGGCTTGCCAGGCATTGCCAGAAAACATTGAGCCTATTTCAAGACACAAGAAGAGGAATTGGTTTGACATGTAGCCTTACAAAATTCAATCGACAAATTGCATGTTGCGTACACATACAACTCCGTGCTGCAGAATGTATTTTCCACAATTAACGTGCCTTGTTGTATGCTTCCACATTTCGTATACATTTCTGACGGAACATCTGCAATTATAATCTGCCAAAAATGCCCTTCCTTTATGCTCTAATGGATGTCCAAACCCTGTTCAAAGACTCCCTTTTTGGCACAGGCGGGCATCACATATTGGCACAGGCTGTGAAGATGCTGGCAAATGTTCTCCCTGTCTGCAAATGTCGTGTGGAAGTGTAGAGAGTTGAAGATGCAGAGGAATTGCAGGGAAAGACAGTACTTCAAGTTGATTTTGATTTTAGGGAAAGACACGCTGAAAGAAATTCAAGGTTTTGGCCGCTATGCCAAGATTATTTTAAAAGCAGCTTTCACAAAATTATAACCCCGTGTTTTAACTATCATGACGGATTTTGCACTCAGCGTGTCTTGAAGCAAGAGTTTCTAATCTTACTGAAACAAAAAAAGCAACATCAGAATAGCCTCCACAATCACAATTTAATAAAAAATTGAAGAACAGCAAGCCCAGAATTAGTTGCAAAAAATTCAAAAACAAGAAAACATCAGTTACAGAAACTCGGACAGCCAAATCATTGTGTCATTTGACTAGAGTATTACTTTGTTCACGATAAAGATTACATCTTAAGAGCAAAATAACTAAAAAAATCCTTTCTCAGGCTTATCCTGAGTAGAAGCACAGAGGCAAATGTCACACTAATGTAAGAGAGATTTATTTATTTGATAAAAAAGCACGTATACATATATCAGAGGTACGAAAAAAACATAAAGATAAGATTAAAACCCTCCGCGCAGGCGCAGGACGAGGTGAAGCGTGGACTCCTTCTGAATGTTATAATCGGCCAGAGTTCGCCCATCCTCGAGCTGCTTCCCCTCGAAGATGAGGCGCTGCTGATCGGGAGGAATGCCCTCCTTGTCTTGGATCTTCGCCTTCACATTGTCAATTGTGTCGGAGCTCTCTACTTCCAAGGTTATGGTCTTGCCGGTGAGGGTTTTGACAAAGATCTGCATGCCACCACGCAGGCGCAACACAAGGTGAAGTGTGGATTCCTTCTGGATGTTGTAGTCGGCAAGGGTTCTGCCGTCTTCCAGCTGTTTACCGGCAAAGATCAAGCGCTGCTGGTCTGGGGGAATCCCCTCCTTGTCTTGGATTTTTGCCTTCACATTGTCAATTGTGTCGGAGCTCTCGACTTCCAAGGTTATGGTCTTGCCGGTGAGGGTTTTGACAAAGATCTGCATACCACCACGCAGGCGCAACACAAGGTGAAGGGTGGATTCCTTCTGGATGTTGTAATCAGCAAGGGTTCTGCCGTCTTCCAGCTGTTTACCGGCGAAGATCAAGCGCTGCTGGTCTGGGGGAATCCCCTCCTTGTCTTGAATTTTGGCCTTGATGTTGTCGATAGTGTCGGAGCTCTCCACCTCCAGAGTGATAGTCTTGCCTGTTAACGTCTTGACAAAGATTTGCATTCCTCCCCTCAAACGGAGAACCAGATGAAGGGTGGACTCCTTCTGGATGTTGTAATCAGCAAGCGTACGGCCGTCCTCCAGCTGTTTACCGGCAAAGATGAGGCGCTGCTGATCGGGAGGGATTCCCTCCTTGTCCTGGATCTTTGCCTTTACATTGTCGATCGTATCAGAGCTTTCAACCTCCAGAGTGATGGTCTTGCCAGTCAATGTCTTCACGAATATCTGCATGATGTATTTCTTGCTTTCTTCAACACAAAACCTGCAAATCAAAGCTTTTACACAAATGGATTAAGAGAAACAAGTGTCCCACTTTGAAACTTATTCAGCGAATTTTATAAAACCAAAACTCAGAATGTAGAGGGAGGAGCTGAGAAGCCAATTTATAGTCGCTCTAAAGACGATTCGTTTCTTATCTAGCACGATAGGTGTAAACCGTCGCGTGGCTTCTAGTGTCGTCTCGAAGAAGGCGCTGTTCCAACGCGGGACTTTCTGGCATGGACGACGGTCAATTTTGGACAACTTTCAAAGGGAGATGTTCAACAGTCTTAAAAGC
>VDFB02075321.1:221104513-221115974 GCA_007258455.2 Sequoia sempervirens | reverse complement strand
GCCAATCTATAGAGAATGAACAAGAGGTCGGGAGTGTTCCCTACATAACAACTAAGAAGAATCTTTCATCAAAAGAAGATGAATGTCATCAATAATTGTCCCTCAAATCTATAATATGAGACTCCACAAACAAGTCTGAAATACCTATCAAAAAGCCATCCAAAGTAGCCATATCTAGAAGACAACCAAGATCCTACTGCACTGAATCACAAAGAACCAAAACTATGGAATCACAAGCATCATCAACTACAACAATAGATGAAATGCATGACTCAAGAACCGGATCTGATGTGAGAATTCCCAAGTTCAAGAAGCCAAATGTCTCATCTGAATCATGGTTCATATGATCAGCAACCGAAGGAACAATGTCACCATCAGAAGCAAAATATGCAAAGGTATACAACTAAGATGAATGATCAACCACCCCAGTAGCAGTGATCTATATACTCTCCAAGTCTTGAATGATGATTGAATCAGGTGTGAACTCCATAGTCCTCCCATCTCCACCATGTGTAATCTGATATATGGAAAGAAGATTGTTCGTCAAATGAGGAACACACAAAACGTCCTAAAAAGTGTTGTCCCCAAAACTAATAGATCCCTTCCCAATTACACTTATGTATGTATTCTTTCCCATCAAGATAGGAGACATAGTACAAGGATGAAATGAAGAGAATATAGGCTGTGAAGATGCCATATGATGTGATGCTCCTAAATCTAGAAGCCATCTCCCTGATCTTGGACTTGAAAGAGCACAAAGAGCTTGACCTTTATTTCCTGATGTAGATGCTTGACCTTTGTCCTTTTTAGAATGTTTTGAAGTAGAAGGAGAAGAAGATTCAGACATTCTAGAAGGAAAATCAATGTGATTCTTTTTTAGAAGATTCTTCAACTCATCAATATCCTTCTTATAACAATAGTGTTCTTCATGTCCATCCTTCTTGCAATATGCACAAAAAGGCCTCTCCTTCTTAGATGATTCCCCTTTTGAAGAGGATTTTTTCTTTGATTGATCTGAATGTGGATTATTCTTTGCTTTCTTCTATTTCTTATATGATTCTGATTCTTTCACCTAACTGACCAACAATGCCTGAGATTTAGAAGTCTTGATGAGACCCATTGAGATAAGCTTTTGTTGCTCATGTATCAACATCTTAGAAAATGATGCAAATGAAGGTGTAGTATATGCATACCCCATAGTCAATCTATGAGTGTGAAAGCTAGAAACAAAAGAAGCATAATCAGGACCAAGTTTTTCATTGTGTTGTAAAGAACTGAATGTCCTTCTTATCAATTCCACATGATTTGCATTGCTCTCTTAGATCATTAACCTTAGTGATGTAGTCTTGGATGTTGTCAAAGCTCTTAGGATCAAGGCTCATCAGATCATTATCAATTTGATAGCCTCTTACTTCATCTGTACTACCATACAATGTTTTCAATTTGTCCCAAGCTTCATGAGAATTTTTACATGATTCAATTTGGAACAACAAATCTTGAGAAACAAGTCTACAAAGACACCCAAGAGCTTTGGTATGTTTGATCATCCATTTTAACTTTTTATCTACATATGTAGGTTCAGGTACCTTATCTTCAACATATAGAGTGTGACCTTTTGTCACTAGAATACTCCATGCATTTTGATGCCATGCTGAATAATTATATGATGTGGGCAAAGGAACTTTAGAATGATCCATGAAAACAAGAGAGCACAAGCAAATAGATCAAAGCAATGCACCAAGAGACCCCCCCCAAATCACTCAATCAGGAAACCCCCAAGCAATATTTGATTTGGCACTTTATATTTAGTGCAATTATAGTTGCTAGATGCCAAAAATAACAAGCTAGACTTGATCTTAGTGCTTAGAGATGCCAAAATAGGCCACAAAATTAAGTACAATTTTTGGTACAAAATGAGATCAATCTGATCATACCACTGAATAGTACATAAAAAATTATGCACTTTAAAAAAAAATTGCATCAAAAAATGTTATTGTAGGAGCAAGATATGAGCTCCTGAAGTTCCCAAAATGAAGCAACAACACCTATGAGAATCTGCATTTTTTGGAAAAAAAAAAAAAGCGCAAAACTAGAAATTGATAGCACCACACTCACGAAAGGTGCAAAAATAGCAAATAAAAAAATTACTAGAAAAAGAGGCCAAAATAGGCAAGATATGATGCTTTGAAGTCAAGCGCAAAAATCAAAAAGCCAGCTGATGAGGGGAATTTTTTTAGGAAATGTTGAAGTGTTGAGTTATGACGATTATGATAAATTTGTGGCTATTTGGCCGTCACCATCGTATTAGCATAAAATTGATGATTTCTCAGTTGTCACAAACTTTGAAGGTTGAGCTGCTAGAATATTCTTTGCACCAATGAGAGAATCTATCAATGCGGAATATTCTTTAATAATCCACGGTTTTTAAATGAAGCGCCACTATTTATTTGTCGAGGCAGTTATTTGATGTTGGATTTTATAATTTGTACCTATTGGTTTGAAGAAATTGGTGGGCTGGCTTTTTTGAAGGTGATCACCTAGATACGATATAGTAATGGGATTCCTTGATGTCGTCCGAATTTTTGAATGTCTGGCCCATAGGAGATGGGGCCTAACAAATAGGTGGAGTGCCACATGTGATGTAGTCTTTGACCAATGAAAGGAGAATGTTGCATGGCGTGGGCAAATTAGGTAGATGAAGCAATACAAGTATTACCAATAAAGTCTGTGAGAAAAACTTTTTACTGTCGTTTTTGTTTTAATTTTTTTATTTTAAATAAAACCAAACTTTTACAATAAGAATGGGTTACAATTTTTTATTTTTGATTTTTTTTTTTCAAAAATATTTAAAAAGCTGAACAATAATATTATTTTCAAAAATTGTCTGGATGCAATAATGATAGCAGGGGCCGTACGACTCCTTGGGGAAAAAAAATTGCCTCACCGAACAACTGCTCTAACTTGGATGATTTGGTAGTCAATCTTAGGGTTTTTGTCCCTTTTGGACATGATGGTAGGGTTGGATTTGACCCAAAATGCTCCAAAAATGCAGTTACCTTTTGGATCTGGCAACTACTCTCCAGCTTCAAACCCTCATAGATTTGGCCTCGTATGTTCGATTTGGACAAAACAAATAGAAAATTTGACTTTCTCAAACTTTCTGGACATAATGGTGAGCTTAGATTTGCACCAACAAGCTCCGATATGAACTTGCAATAAAGAGCCAAAAATGGAACACCCCCAAATTTAGTATCTCTCTTCAGAAAAATACTCTCCAATGGCACCCAACCCGCTCTGATACCATGTTAGAATTGACTATGGCTGCCAAGATCGTGAGACCAAATGGAAAGCACAAAAAGAGAGAATAGAATGTGACAAGAATAAATTGTATTCTTATCAATATGATTCTATGATATGATGTGATTGTGTACAATGCAGTAGAGACCCCTTGGTTATATAGCCAGGGTGAAATGTAAAATTTTATAGGATTATGACAAGTGTCTTAATCATATGACATGAGACAACTAATCACACTTACCTAGAGGTTCACATGTAGTAGTTGTCAAAGGATAAGATAACAACTAATGGCAACTAACACCTTCCAGAAAGATTCCTTCCTAGGACCTAAGTAAATTTAGCATGTGTAAATAAGTCCCCTAGTAATGAATGAACTAGGTATAAGACTTTATTTACACCAACACAAGAGTTTTTTGGTGTTAAATTAGATCATCTTATCATAAGTTCCAACCTATTCTTTTGGCCAGTTTCAAATCAATTCCCCTTGGAAATTAAATTTTGCAATAATGAATTTCATTTTTGTTAGAGTTGGACCTTCTAAAATTAAAAGGCACAACTAGTTGACTCTTCTTCATGCCATCAAGATGACCTCTAATCTCTTTAATTTTCCTACTTATAATAAGGCCATTGACATAAGACAATCAATATACCCTTATCTCTAGTATTATGATCTATAAGGTTATAACTTACATCTTAGAAATAAAGAATTGGATTCTTTCACAACTATATCCTTCCCAATTATGAAAAAAAAAAAGAGAGGCATGTGTCACATCTATGTTTGTGAAATAGTAACATGTTTTTTTTCATACATTTCTTATGAAAATGGTTAAATACAAGTCTACCAATGTGACTATTATTTGTAAGGTAAAAAAAAATTGAATGAAGAAATTATAAATGTAGCAAAGTATTGTAAAGTGGGGGTTTGAGAACTATGGAATGTTGTAGATCTATCTAGATTCAAGTGCATATGTTTTCATGAATGTAATTATTATATATGTTTCTTGTAATCAAATTGTTGGTATTGATTATTATTGAACCTAAGAATTGAGACTTTTTTACTCCACATGGTTGATTTTTGTATCATTATCTAGTTCCATATTTACCAATATTTTTGATCTTCACCTATGTTGGAATATCGGAGGCATATTAAAGTTGGTGATCTACCTTTATTACTACTTGTAAGTCTTACTTTGCAACTAGTAACCTTGAAGGCTAATGATTATCGAGGACAAGGGTTTATCCATGACCTTCCATTGAAAATGAAGACATAATAATAGGTTTCACTATTCCCACTAATTAACTAGTTAGGTTAAATGCCTATTTATACCAACAAAAGGTAATTTTATCAAGAAAGGTGAGTCCCTCAAATGTTATCGGTTTGGATATGTTATCAATTCAATTAAAAAAAAATTGGAATGAGGCAGCCATTTAGTTATAAAGTATATTATGTTGTATGGTTGGCTTATTATTTTATTGCCATATAAATTTTACCTATTAAATCATTTCCTTTTGATCACACCATATCCATCCCCTTCTTCCTCTTATCCTCTTTAGTATTTTCCATTAAATAATATGTAGGGGGTTGGGTCCTACCTAATGCATGCTAGATTATTTTTGTTAATATTGAATTATTACAAAAAAATCAAACCCTTCTATGAATAAGGGTATTTATTTGAAGAAACATAAGAAAATTATTATTGAGTCTTCCTCAAAGTAGGAAGAGGAAAGTGGCAAGGATATTTCCCCATGTAATGATTCTAAAGATGACAATACTGGAATCAAGATCATGACAAGGTGTAAATGGAAGAGGATGTGAAAAAATATTAGGGAAGACAATGAGGAAGAAAAACTTTGGAATAAAAAGTGTAAAGATAAAATGTGGGATGAGCCATTCCCAAGGGTTAAGTCACCTAGAATCCCCATCCCTCAGCCCCATGCTAAAGAGGAGAATGAAGCCCAATACTAAAAAGGTTCATTGGAAAGTGTTAATAAATTCATCAACCAAATTGTGGAATAGTTGACATAATTGTTCAAGCAAATAAAGGTTCACATTTATTTTCCAAATATTTTTTTTTTTTGGAAATCCATATATTTAATGTGAGAATAACCATTATGGGCTATAAATATGAGGGAAAGGCTCTTATACTTGAAGAAGAAGATAAAATGACTTTGAAAAACTAGGAAACTATGCATGAAATAAAATCCTAAAAGTGAAAAATGAGAAATAAAATGTTTCTATTATAAAAGAAGAGGACATAAATAATATTAAGGATATAGTTACAAAGGTGGCGGATTCAAGTAAAGCATCTATGAATTTTCACATTGAAAGTATATAAAATTTTTGGAGGAAAACACATAGTGTAAAATGTAATTTGTTAATTGGGAGGTTCTTGAAAGGTCAAACATGTCTAGATACCCAACCAAGGGTAACACAAGTAAAGATTAAAAAAAAGGGACAGAAAAGATAAGCATAAAGGAAGTCTAGTTTATACATGATGAGTTAGAGGTAGCTAAAGCTCTACACCAGTTGTAACAAGCCTATCCTTCTTGTTTATTTTTCCCATAGGTTTTGGTTGGATTTCTTCTTCTTTTTTTCTATTTTTTATTGTTCTACTTCTTGAATTTTTGTTCTATGGTTTGGTTCTAGAACCCATTTGGGGTTGGTACATGTAACGAACTTATTGTATTTTTTCTATATTTATCTATTTTTTTTGTTTTAATGCTCTAAATTTTGATGTACAAGGTTTATTTCCCCTTCAAAACCATCTTACCTTAATCAAAACATAGTGATTTATGTAGGAAAAAAAAAAAAGAAAAAACCCATATTCCAAAGAAACTCTATATATTATTCAATGGTCAAAGGTTACCATACATTGTAAATTCTAAGCCATTACAAAACTATCATTAACTAGATATTTGGAATAATTTGGGTATTGATAAAATACTTACAAAACTCACTATAGAAATATCCATCTCAAGCACCCAATAAATAAGAGAAGATATAAATGAAACCATCAAATGATAATTAGGAAACCATGATCTAGAACAACCCAAAATGTGGTATCAAAATCCCTAATTAAGAATCCATGCACAAATCCCAAGATGATTCCATAAGCTAAAAATAGTATATTCCTTTCACTTAGGCAATAAGTTATTCATAATCCACTCACCAACTTGGGTGCTCCATTATCCCCATTCAAAGGTTTCTTATGACATGTCATAACATGCATCATAAGTTGGTCAACAAGTGCAACTTTTGTAGGAGTTGATAGTGAACTCCTCAACACCCTAAGATCACCTGCACGAAAAAAATAACTTCCACAAGAGAAAAATGGTAGAAATATCATGCTATGATTATGGATGCAAGATTTCCAGATTGAATATCTAATGTGCATATGATGCCTTGCTTATAAAGGAAAGTTGTGAGATAGGATAAAGACAAGATCTTGACATGTGTCTTAATCCTATACAATGAGACAATTAACCAAACAAATATTAAATGAATTAGGACACAAGCATTAAATGCCAAAATATAAGATAATATCTAGTGAAAATAAACACTATCTAGAGATTCCCTCCTAGGACCTAAGTGGACTTAACATGTAAATAGGACCTAGATAGGTAAAACACCTATTTACATCAAAACCCCCCTTAAGTGCAACTTAGAGAGTATTATTATGCAAATGACACAAAGATGGGTCTCGGATACAAGGTCATGTTTGGTACCCATGTACATATACAATGCAATGTCTCACAAATGGAGAAAAGGAGAAAACCTAGTGGGACAAAATTCCTCTCCAAAAGAGAGATGAAATACAAAATGCTCTCAATGATGAATGAGAGGGATAAAACACCATGCAAGAAAAATACCCCTCCATAAGATAGAGGAAGTTGAGAGACCATTTAGCCCTCCTCAATGAGATAACCTACTATAAAGAAACATTAGAAGCACACTGGTGGAGTAACACTGGAACCTTAATCAAACCAACAAAGGAAAGATAATTCTTATGCTAGAAACATCAGTAACTCATGATTGTGGAGAAATTTTGAAATCATGATAAAACAATAGCAGTCCTAATGCTAAGGAACATTGGAAAACTCTCGATATGGAGCAACCTAGAATTTGAATGAAGCAACAAGATATAAAACATCAAACTCTAGAATTGAAACAAAGTGTAAAGATCAAAATTGCACCTTCCCAAGTGACAATATGTCGAAGTGATCAACCAAAATATGAATACACAAAAATATAAATAAAATAACTTGGGGTTGAATTGGAAAAAAGTGCATGGATGGCTTGATAGGTCTCCTCAATACCTTTCCAATGCCACATGAATCACAAAAATCATAGACCGTGGAAAAAATTTATGAGCTCAGGAGCCAAAAATTAAGATTTGACTTCAAATAGCAATAAATACTCTTCATAGAGATTACGGATATGGCATTTTGGGAGCCTGCTGCCAGGTGAGCTAGACACTTCGTGCCCTAGCTTTCCTGATAATTTTCAGTGCGCAGCATGAGGGGCGGGTTTTTGGTGTGAATGCTTGGTTTGAGGCCAGGGGTGGCCGTTTTCTGCTTTCCTTTTGTCTGAGCGCTGGTTTCCTTCGGAGTTGCTTGGTGTTGGCTGTTGGGCGCGTGATACAGGTGCGGGGGTGGTTCTTGGCCTACGTTCTCTATCTCCTTTGCTGGCTGGGTGTAGCTCTATTTGCTTCCCTATGCTGGGTGGTGTTCCTTGGGGTTTTTTCTCTTGCATGTAAATTGCGGTGGGCTGGTATTGGTTGGGGGTTTTTTCTGGTGCTTTGGTGGGTGGTTCCAATGGCATTGAATGCATCGACTGGTGAGGTGAGGGGAGATGATGCTATGACGGAGACTGGTGATGGGGATTCCTTTGGAGAGGGTAGGACAAAATCGAATTCCTTTAAAATGCATAAGGTAAATGGATGTTTGGAGAGGGCGCAAGTTCGTCCTGTGTTGGTGATTCAATCGGAGGCAGTAGCTGAGGATCTGGATTACTACAGTAATCATGTTTTGATTTGTAAGTTTATGGGGTTGAGGGTTTCTCTCTCTTTCTTGGTCACTTGGATCCGCAAGACATGGTCTCCGGAGGGTGACTTTGATGTTTTGTTGGCTGCAAACAATTTCTTTCTGGTAGACTTCTCGTGCATTTCAGATCGAAATAAGGCATTTGAAGGGGGGCCTTATTTTTATAACCAAGTAGGTCTTTTCATAAAACCATGGCATGCAGGCTTTAATTCGGCAGAAGAGCTGCCTTCGAGGGTCCCGGTTTGGGTCCGCCTTCCTCGACTGCCACTTGAATGTTGGAGAACTGATATTTTACAATCGATTGCTTTATTACTGGGTAAGCCTATTGGTCCTTCTCAACATACTTTGGATAAGAGAATCTTTACTTATGCGAGGGTTTGTGTCGAGATTGATCTAAGTCAGCCTCTGCCTGATTCTATTGATTTGACTGTTGGCTCTAATTCCTGGACCCAGCCATTGGATTATGAAATGTTGCCTTTTTGGTGTCGGCTATGTCATGAATATGGACACCTGTTGCGGAGGTGTCCTCGGGCTTTTAGTACAGGAGGTAAAATTAATGCAGATACCCAACCTAATACGAGGGTGGAAAAGGGTAAGGTTCCAGAGCAGGGTTTGGACATGGATAAAGAAGGTTTTGTTCCTGTTAAACCTCGCAATCGAGGTCGAGGCCAAAAGAGGCCTTTTCAAGATAGACAGGATGGGGAAACTTTCAATAGATTTGAGGCTTTGGATGGGTTAGTTCAGGAGGAAGGGTTTACAGCTGACATGCAAATGGCGGATGGCTCTGGTTCTAAAGAGTCGGTTGAGGTACAACCTTTGGTGGTCCCTGGTGTGGATCAGCTTGGTGCCCAGGATCCTCTGATGGGGCTCGGTCTAGCTCCTTCCGCCCTAGCTATGGGTGAGGGGGATGGGGTGGTTGGTGATTCTGGTGGCCCCTCTGGTGCTGGTAAGGTCTACTCGGAGGCTCGGGATAGCCCTGATTTAGGTAAGCTTAAACCTTCTTCTTCTATCTTGGGTGTGCAACAAAAATATTTTAAGAAAGGGATTCCAGAGAAATCAGTGAAGGTTGGCCGCAAAAAGGACCAAGAAAAGGTGAAGCTTGCTGGTGAGACATTGGTTGAGGCTGGTTCGGTGAAGACTATTGATGCTCACTTTTCCCAACCCCAACGATGATAGTTCTTTCTTGGAATGTGAGGGGTATGAATAGCATCCCTCGACAAAAGGCTATTCGAGATTTGATTCGCATTCATTCTCCGGATGTGATTTTCTTGCAGGAAACTAAGTTATCAGTGGATAGTTTGTTAAGTGTGGCTCCTAAGATTTGGGGTCGTGGCCAATGTCAATGTGTGGGTGCTTCTGGTAATTCTGGTGGAGTGGCTTGTTTCTGGGATCCCCGAAAGGTTAGTCCTCTTTGGTGGATCTCCTGTAAGAGCTTGATTTCTTGTGTTGCTTCTCATTTAGAGTCAGGGGAGAAAGTTATTCTCTCTAATATTTATGCTCTGACTGATTTCCAAGGTAAAGCTCAATTGTGGGATCATGTTAGACAAGTGAGATCTTTGGATCCTTACCTGCCTTGGATCCTTGCTGGTGATTTTAATGCTGTCATTTCTTTAGAAGAGAAGAGAGGAGGTAGTGCTCATTTGGAGCCTTCCTCTAGGCTCTTGCAGGATAATATGGCTCTTTTGAGGTTAGTTGATGTCAAACCAACTAATGGAGTCTTCACATGGAATAATAGGAGAATTGGAGATGCTGCTATCTCTGAAAGACTAGATAGATTTTTGGTGTCTAGTTTTTGGATGGGGGATAGGTGGATGATTAGTTCTGAAATATTGGATTGTCGTGGCTCCGACCATTGGCCTATTAAGCTTGTGGTTGTTGTGCCTCAACGATGTGTTAGACAGACTTTCAAGTTCCAACTTATGTGGCTCCGGGATGAGTCTCTTCATGATATGATTTCTGGCTAGTGGGATCTTGGGAAGCCAGCTTATGGCACTGCTATGTATTCATTCTCAAAGAGGTTACAGTACGTCAAATACAAGTTGAAAAGATGGAATAGGCAACATTTTGGTAATTTGTTTCATGAAAAACAAAAGGCTCAGGATAATTTGGACTTAATCACCAGGCAGATTCGTGATCAAGGCCTAACGGAAAAGTTGAGTTTGTCAGAGATTGCTGCAACAAAAGCGGTAGAGGAATGGGAGTTAAGAGAAGAAATTTTTTGGAAACAAAAGTCTCGTATTGAATGGCTTCAGGCTGGTGATAGGAATACTTCTTTTTTCCACAACTCAGTTAAAGACCGGAGGCAAGGTAATGTTATTTCTTCTCTTGTGTTGTCTAATGGGGAAACTTTGTCCTCTTCTGCTTCTATCTCTGCGGAATGCATAAGGTATTTCTCTTCGTTATTTTCTGAAGATTCGCCTCCAGCTGAGGAGGCTGAAGCAAGGATTTTGAATTGTATCCCGCAACTAGTGTCTAATGAAATGAATGAATCACTGCTTTCTCCTATTACCTTGTTGGAGCTTGAGAACGTTGTGTTTCAGATGAAGAAAGGTAAAGCTCCGGGGCCTGATGGATTCCCTATTGAGTTTTTTCAGGAGTTTTGGGAGGTGGTTAAGTTGGACCTCTTAGAGGTTGTTAAGGAATCTTTCATGAATAAACAAATGTTGAAGTCTCTGAATGCAACTTTTTTAGCTCTCATTCCAAAGAAGGAGGGGGCTAATTCTTTGGATCTTTTTTGGCCTATTGCTTTATGCAACGTTGTTTATAAGATTATTACTAAGTTGATTGCTGAAAGGCTGAAACCTTGGCTTGGTGGGTTAATATCTGAGGAGCAGGGGGGCTTTGTTGCTGGCAAACAGATCATGGATGGTGTTGTGATTGCAGCAGAGACCATCCATTCTATGGAATCCTCAAAAGAAAAATCTATGTTTATCAAGTTGGACATGGCAAAAGCATATGATGGCGTTAAATGGAGCTTTCTATTCAAGATTCTTGGAGCTTTTGGCTTTGCTAGTGATTGGATTGATTGGGTTAGGAGTTGTGTTACTTCTTCCTCCTTCTTAGTGCTTCTCAATGGTGAGCCCACTGAGTTGTTTGGTGCTTCTAGAGGCCTCAGACAAGG
>VDFB02075321.1:220925662-221104413 GCA_007258455.2 Sequoia sempervirens | reverse complement strand
TGCATGTTTTCATCCTTTGGAAAAATTGGGAAGCTGGCTTATGAGGTCTTGTTCTAAACCAAGCTTGAACCTACCACTCTAACATGCACTAACTCATCTTGCAATATGGTGTTCTTACTTATAGTAGGGTTCTTAAATTATGGAGGCATAATTAGTAACAACCAAAAGAAATACCAATGCCCTCAAAGCTTAAAAATCTAACATCGAGAAAACATCTACTAGCACCAAAGGAAAGATTAAACATACCCACTTTATCAACAACTTGATTTTCTTAAATTGGAATGTGTAGCACAAAGCTATCACAATAGGTTATCTATTACAAAAAAAATTCAATCTCCTTCATAGCTTAGAAATAATACCCTAAGCATCAAACACAGCCTCAAAAAACCATGATGTCTATCACCACCCTGAATATTGAATGCTCATACAAGCAAAAAAACTTTATGATGTGACACAACCTATTTTCTTCTTTGAATATTGACCATTTATTATTCATGAGGATCAAATCAACGATTGGACATACATCACATCTTCAACACAAAATATTTGAAAATTCCCTTTATCAAATTGCACTACAAAGACAACATGCACTTCAATTGCAAAGTGGCACTTGTAAAAATCGCCTTCATTTATTTTTTATTCTCCTACAACAAAGCCTTTGAACCAATAGAAGAAACCCACAATGTTCAAGTCCAATCATTATGGTGGACACACATCAACATACTATATCATCATGACCTGGGGAAGGAAACACTAGTAAGAAATTGCACTATGAAGCATTGGTGTGTCGCAATGAGGGGCATTTGCATGTACCATCCTCACCATAAAAGAACAAAGAATAAAGCATTGTCATTGGGCTCAACATAAGAGTGAAGGTCGAGCTCAACCATGAAACTACATTGGGAAGAAGTACTATGCTAGAATGGAATGTTGCCACTTGTCACAATGTAATAAAACCTAACCCACCCTCACCTGTAGAAAGTATATTAAAGAATATTCATAACTAATGATAATTTTCCAACAAGCAACTAGGTATATGTGATAGTGGTGTCTACTCATGGTTGAAGCAACCATTGAGGATGCTTGACATCACTATAGTGCAAGAGCACAACCTTGAGTGCATATGTTGAGACTAAAGTAACATTATACAAGCACAATTTCACTACAATGAAATCCTAACACAGATCGCATGTAAGGACCACAAAATATTTTAAGTGCATAGGATCTAAGGTACACAAATCGCTCATTAAGGAAAATGATTTAGCCAACAATTCAAATAGGGGGGTCGATAAGATCACAAGATCAAACATTCACAAGACAACTTAAGTGATTTTCCATGGATTGAACATGCCACCATTGAATTAGAAATTGAAAGTGCAAAAGCTTGAAACAAAGGTAAAAGGTTTTAGGTTATTGAATAAACCCAATCAAGAAATGAAAACTAAAACCTTGAAAATTCTCCAAGGCCTAACACTCCTCTTTACAAAATGAGTATTTTAGATTAGAAACTATTCCAAAAAAAATCATCTATCAGTAGTTAAGATTTTATTTTGTAAAGCTAACTGTAAAAATCACCAACTTTGGACTATCAATAAATGTGACATCATAAAGATAAGAACAATTGAAAGAATAAATTTGATCAAAATGATTCTAACTAGCAAAGAGAACCATTTTCTCTTCCATGAAGCAAGCCTGTAATGAATAAAATCAATAATATTATTTTAAAATTCAGCTTTTTTCATACCAAAAAATAAAGGAATGTAAAAATATTTGCATGGTAGAGAGTCCATTTTTAGTTCTAAAAAAATGAAAATTTTTCCCATGATAAGTGCCAAAGTATTAAAGAAAAAGACGTTGGACTTAACATTGCTAATTATTTGACTAGAAACCTTACCATAGATGATTAAAGACTTCTCAATCAAAGATGTTTTAGCAAAATTAGAGACCCCAAATAAGAGACAATCATCAAAAAATAGAGAATGAGTGATAGGATCAATATTATCACCCACCTTATATAAAACAATGGTGAGGGCTAAGACGATTGTGGCTAAATTGGCTATGGCCCATGCCTCTGGAAATGGCAAGGGAGGAGACTTCCACAGCGGGGCTAAGCTATAGGTGAAGGTAGCGATGGGAGCTGCAGGGGCTGGCATTTTGTGCGGAAAGAGCAGTGGCTTTGCTGTGCAAGTGATGACCCCAAAACTAGGGCACGAGAGGCTGTTGTTTGGTGGTTTTATCCCTGTTGCTTCGGCCATCTCGGTTGATCTAAAGGCGGAAACTGTTGAAGAAATAGAAGAGACTTTCGTTGAGCTTTCTGTTTGTGGGATGATTTGTTAGTTTAGGGGTTTTTAGCCTAGCCTCCCTCAGTTGCATTCTTGGATCTCTCATGAATGGGAGCCTCTAATTTCTGGTAAAGTTCATATTTTTCCCATTGCTAAGGCATTTTTTGTTGCCAATTTTGAGAATGCTCGGGATAGAAATATAATTTTATGTGATAATTTTTTTAGCTGCCAGGAGGATAAACATTTGTTGATGCTTAAGCCCTGGAATGCTAATTTCAACCCTGCTTCTGAAACTTTCAATAAGATCCTGATTCGGGTTAGGTTGCCTAATCTTCCTCTTCATTTATGGATTGACCCTCTTCTGGAGGAAGTGGGGGAGGCCCTTGGTGATTTTTTTTTGGTGGATGACGAATTCTCTACTATTTTTCATTCCACCTTTGCCCACATACTGGTTGAAATGGATGTCTCAAAAGGGTTACCTGCTGAGATTGTTCTTAAATCTTCTAAGGGGTCTTGGGTCCAATCTTTGGACTATGAGGGGATTTCCTTTCGTTGCAGAAGATGTTTTAAAATAGGTCATGCTGCTGCACAATGTGGTTTTGAGAAAAAAGCCATGAAGACTACATGGTGGAATGGTGCTTCTCAGCAACATTATACAGTTGAGAAGAAAGTTGAGCAACCTAGGAGTTTCTCTGAGGTGGCTGCTTTGGGTTCACAGGGCCTTGGGGCATCCTCTCTAGACTCAAATGGAGGGGTTGTTGTTGCTATGCAAGACTACAATGTTGAAACCCCTAAAGAGATCAAGACTAGGCATGCGGTTGCTGCTTCTGGTAATGGTGCTTCAACTATCATTTCAGATGGTTCTCCTGATTGGGCCACACCTGTAGGGAGGAACATGGTTCAAATCTCTAAGACTACAGTTGCAAATATTTTTCTTCAGGATAATGGTGCGTTGGCTTGGCTTGATAAGGTAGCGCAAGTGGAAGAGGGTTGGATCACTATAAAGGGAAAGAAATAGAAGTCCTCTAAGCCTCCTTTTGACATGACTCTTTGTTCCCACAAGAGTAACTCTAAATGTAAATCTTGATGGCTCTTGCTTGGGGGCTGGTTTTTGGCTAGCTGCTAGCTCTTGTGGCTCTGTAGTCGGTTGTGGTTCGTTGGCCTTGGTTTCCTTTTTATCCTTGGTTGTCTGTGCTTTCTTGTTTTCATTTTTTGACAACCTTCGGGTTGTGGGTTCCAGATCCATTTAAAATCTGCTTGTTAAGAGTTTCAGGTCCCTTCAAAACCTGTTTGTTCCATAATCAAAAACATTATCAACCACCTTGATTCCCTTCCAATTCCTCAAATTATATTTTATTAAAATATATCTATTGAGAGCTTCCATTATGTTTTAAAGAGAAATGGGGATAAGGGATATTATATTTTAATGAGAATAAAAGTAATTATGAAAGTACTACCATTTCTTTGGGATTTTTTTGTTTCTCCTAGCTTCTTCTATTGCTAACCATAAATCCTTTTCCACAAATGACCAACATTTAAAACAAAAAAAAGGTTAGGAATCCTCATAGCCAAGAGCCTTATCATCTTGTATAAAGGAAATGACCTTTCTAATTTCCTCTTAAGAAAAAGGGCTGAAAAAAGAATTATTCTAATTTTTTGAAACTAGGAATGAAATATGGTTAAGAATATGATCTTTCAATATCTTGTCATCTAAATGTTCATCATGTAGAAGAAGCTTCTAAAAGAAGTGAACAACTTTCACTTTCAAATGTCTTGAGGATTCATTGGCATTTAACTGTCTCCTAATTAAGTTGTGAAAACTGATTGAACTTCTTTCCTTAGTTGAAGCATGAAATATTTTCAATCCTTATCCCCCTCTTTGAGCCACAATTCCCTCAATTTTTATTTCTAATAGATTTCTTACAATTGGCAGAACATTTTTTTTTAGCTAAGAACATGTCCTAAATCAATCACTTAATATTTGTGTTAGAGGTTCATTGTTGGAAACAACCTCTCCTTTTGATTTAATTAGCATTAAAATGGTAGCGACACAATTTCCAAGACTAAACTCAATCTCCTCTTTGAGATATCTTCGTGAAAAAGCTTCTTCCTTACCTAGGTGATGGTGGCACATGTTTCTAGCTGTCAATTTCTCTTTGACAACACATAAGTTCACTTTCCAAAACTCTCATTGGTAAGAGAAAAATATGCTCAAAAGACCTTACAATCCATACCATTCCATCAACTTTCCTCCATAATCTTCCTATAAAGTTTATCATGTCACCTCTTTGGATCCATTTCTTATAGCAAATCTAAAATATACAATCATAACTCATTTTATAAGCTCAACCTTTAGGATTTGTCTCCTTGAAGTACATGCAAACTAGATATCAACTCATCACTCATCTCCAAAGTAGATAATCTATCAAGACTACTTATTTAAGGCCCTTGGAATTTGTCTTTCCTTTGATAATTTTTTGCCAAAATAATGTTGATACAACAACAAATTAGGAGCATGGAGTTCTTATAACTACAATAATCAGATATTCAAGTCATCAATCTTATGTACCTAGGGATATGCTATTATATTGTATATATGTCAATGGGATGCCAACATGTTGCATAAATAACTATGCTAGTTACATTGGGTCATGAATTATATAAGGTAATTAGGAGGCCTACATGAGTTTAGTGGTTTTCCCTTCTGTTATGTTACTTGGATGACATCTATATTTAAAGAGAGTGAATATCATCAAAGGAATATGAGAAGTCTGATATTGTGCTTGGGATATTTTGAAAATATAGCATAGAGTGGCTTCTTCTATAAAAATTATATGGTGTTACTACATCATGAAGGTTTATTCTATTTCTAGATATATTAAACATTAAAACATCTTGATCCATAAACATTGTAGCATGTGATGATGAGAACAGTCTTTCTTTTGACAGGTAAATAATTGGGAAGTTCTCTGCCCACTAGTTTCTGTTGGATATTTATTTATTTGTTTGCTTGCAATGCAACGTTTGATAAGTTGAAATTGCCCATTTTTTATGTGCAGAAATTCACTAAAATCTATCTAGCTACATTCTTACTGGCTTGCCAGGCATTGCCAGAAAACATTGAGCCTATTTCAAGACACAAGAAGAGGAATTGGTTTGACATGTAGCCTTACAAAATTCAATCGACAAATTGCATGTTGCGTACACATACAACTCCGTGCTGCAGAATGTATTTTCCACAATTAACGTGCCTTGTTGTATGCTTCCACATTTCGTATACATTTCTGACGGAACATCTGCAATTATAATCTGCCAAAAATGCCCTTCCTTTATGCTCTAATGGATGTCCAAACCCTGTTCAAAGACTCCCTTTTTGGCACAGGCGGGCATCACATATTGGCACAGGCTGTGAAGATGCTGGCAAATGTTCTCCCTGTCTGCAAATGTCGTGTGGAAGTGTAGAGAGTTGAAGATGCAGAGGAATTGCAGGGAAAGACAGTACTTCAAGTTGATTTTGATTTTAGGGAAAGACACGCTGAAAGAAATTCAAGGTTTTGGCCGCTATGCCAAGATTATTTTAAAAGCAGCTTTCACAAAATTATAACCCCGTGTTTTAACTATCATGACGGATTTTGCACTCAGCGTGTCTTGAAGCAAGAGTTTCTAATCTTACTGAAACAAAAAAAGCAACATCAGAATAGCCTCCACAATCACAATTTAATAAAAAATTGAAGAACAGCAAGCCCAGAATTAGTTGCAAAAAATTCAAAAACAAGAAAACATCAGTTACAGAAACTCGGACAGCCAAATCATTGTGTCATTTGACTAGAGTATTACTTTGTTCACGATAAAGATTACATCTTAAGAGCAAAATAACTAAAAAAATCCTTTCTCAGGCTTATCCTGAGTAGAAGCACAGAGGCAAATGTCACACTAATGTAAGAGAGATTTATTTATTTGATAAAAAAGCACGTATACATATATCAGAGGTACGAAAAAAACATAAAGATAAGATTAAAACCCTCCGCGCAGGCGCAGGACGAGGTGAAGCGTGGACTCCTTCTGAATGTTATAATCGGCCAGAGTTCGCCCATCCTCGAGCTGCTTCCCCTCGAAGATGAGGCGCTGCTGATCGGGAGGAATGCCCTCCTTGTCTTGGATCTTCGCCTTCACATTGTCAATTGTGTCGGAGCTCTCTACTTCCAAGGTTATGGTCTTGCCGGTGAGGGTTTTGACAAAGATCTGCATGCCACCACGCAGGCGCAACACAAGGTGAAGTGTGGATTCCTTCTGGATGTTGTAGTCGGCAAGGGTTCTGCCGTCTTCCAGCTGTTTACCGGCAAAGATCAAGCGCTGCTGGTCTGGGGGAATCCCCTCCTTGTCTTGGATTTTTGCCTTCACATTGTCAATTGTGTCGGAGCTCTCGACTTCCAAGGTTATGGTCTTGCCGGTGAGGGTTTTGACAAAGATCTGCATACCACCACGCAGGCGCAACACAAGGTGAAGGGTGGATTCCTTCTGGATGTTGTAATCAGCAAGGGTTCTGCCGTCTTCCAGCTGTTTACCGGCGAAGATCAAGCGCTGCTGGTCTGGGGGAATCCCCTCCTTGTCTTGAATTTTGGCCTTGATGTTGTCGATAGTGTCGGAGCTCTCCACCTCCAGAGTGATAGTCTTGCCTGTTAACGTCTTGACAAAGATTTGCATTCCTCCCCTCAAACGGAGAACCAGATGAAGGGTGGACTCCTTCTGGATGTTGTAATCAGCAAGCGTACGGCCGTCCTCCAGCTGTTTACCGGCAAAGATGAGGCGCTGCTGATCGGGAGGGATTCCCTCCTTGTCCTGGATCTTTGCCTTTACATTGTCGATCGTATCAGAGCTTTCAACCTCCAGAGTGATGGTCTTGCCAGTCAATGTCTTCACGAATATCTGCATGATGTATTTCTTGCTTTCTTCAACACAAAACCTGCAAATCAAAGCTTTTACACAAATGGATTAAGAGAAACAAGTGTCCCACTTTGAAACTTATTCAGCGAATTTTATAAAACCAAAACTCAGAATGTAGAGGGAGGAGCTGAGAAGCCAATTTATAGTCGCTCTAAAGACGATTCGTTTCTTATCTAGCACGATAGGTGTAAACCGTCGCGTGGCTTCTAGTGTCGTCTCGAAGAAGGCGCTGTTCCAACGCGGGACTTTCTGGCATGGACGACGGTCAATTTTGGACAACTTTCAAAGGGAGATGTTCAACAGTCTTAAAAGCGTGCGTTTCGCTCCAGCGTCCCAGTTTCGCCTACCTTTCTCTCTCTCTTTTTATTTAAGATAATTATGTCTAGAATAGAATAGAAGACTTTTAACGTTCACGAGACCAAAAGGCCTATGGGATAGTAACCCCTACTATTTTGGCATTGTGAAGTGTTCTCCTTCTGTTTAGTTTGATAATGAGCTCTCCCATTCTGCCCACCCATTCCATACTAAATAAATCTTGAAAATTTGCAGCTATTAGCCTACTTATGTAGCTTCCTCTGATGTCACTGTAAACTTTACAATCTAGGATAAAATACTTTTCAGTTTCCACCTGTTTAGCTGCACAAAAGATACAAACCCTCTCTTCCCAAACTTCTTTTGCCTTTTCCATCTCCTCATTTCACACCGAAGACAATGTGAGTTAGTCCTTAATTGAGCAATGAGAATCTTTGATCTCCATGGAATATTTGCCTCTATATATGCCTTTTGTTGATGGTCCAAATTGGGATTAAATTCTTCTACATAATACTTTTTCTTTCTCCCAACCACTCTTGTCCACATAATCTTGTGAAATTTTTCAACCACATACAACTTTAATTCCTTACTATTATTAGAACACTCGTTGAAGTGAATGTTCCATTTGTTCATCCACTTAAAATTTTGTTTCATCCATGCTTTCTTTCTTTCCCCTAAGACCCCTCTAAGTAGATAGGTTGGCCCCTGTTATTAAATAAATTTTGATTATAAGATTTTTAATATTTTTAATTTGAACAAAATTAATTATGAAAGAATGAGAAAGAGGGGAAATTTTGAGATTTAGGTTTTCTTTCAATTTTTATGAGAGAGGGAAATTTTTTAAAATATTATATTAATTGTCAAATAGAAATTTTCAATTATCTTATTAAAATGTAGATTTTGCTTCAATTTTTTGATTTTATTTTAATATTTCAAAAATAATTATATAATTGTAATGGTGAAAATTGCATACTCATGTCAGTTTCTCTATGATTTGGGCCTATAATGATAGGCTATTTTTAATTGTATTAATTAGAATGTATAATTTTTATATTGAAGTTGGCATTTATGATTTTACCTATTTCAAATTTTAACATCGTTCATCTCTGTGTATTCATTTCATTACAGAAAACTTTTATTTATTGATGTTTTACAAATGTGAAAGTGATCCATGGAGAAGATAGTTAAACAACCTTTTTTGGCAAACCAACCTACAAAATTGTTTATTCAAGATGTTAGAATTGAGATATAGCTCTGATACCATGTTAGAATTGACTATAGCTACCAAGATCTTGAGATCAAATGGAAAGCACAAAAAAAGAGAATAGAATGTGACAAGAATAAACCGTATTGTTATCAATATGATTCAATGATATGATGTGATCTTGTGTACAATGTAGTAGAGACCCCTTGGTTATATAGCCAAGGTGAGATGCAAGATGTCATAGGATTATGACAAGTGTCTTAATCATATGACATGAGACAACTAATCACACTTACCTAAGTTCACATGTAGTAGTTGTCAAAGGATAAGATAACAACTAATGACAACTAACACCTTCTAGAAAGATTTCTTCCTAGGGCCTAAGTAAACTTAACATGTGTAAATAAGTCCCCTAGTAATGAATGAACTGGGTAGAAGACTTTATTTACACCAACACCCCCCCTTAAGTGCAACTTAGGGAGTAGCAGATTATTATGCAAATGACACAAAGATGACGATGATGATGATGATGGGTCCCAACTACTAGGCGAAGTTAGGTACCCATGTACATATGCAATACAATGACAAAGAAATCTCTCACAAACAGAGAAAAGGAGAAAACCTAGTGGGACAAAACTCCTCTCCAAAAGAGATAAAATACAAAAAAGAAATGCTCTCAATGATGTATGAGAAGGCCAAAACCCCATGTGAGGAAAAAGACCCCCCATAAGAGAGAAGAAGAAGAGAGACAAGGCAGCCCCCCTCAATGTTGAGTCTCCTGCAATGATGGTAGAAGTTCGACATTGAATGTTGAAGATGATCCAATCTTGTCGAACAACGTTCCTCCCCTTAGGAAGAAACAAAACCATGGATGTATGCAGGATGTCAGGAATATGGATGATGTATGATGTCTCTAAACCATGCTCAAGTGTCTCCATGTTGATGCCAAAAGTTGTCACACTCCAAATAGGCATTCTAGACCACATTGTTGAAGAGGACAATCCAACATCTAGTAAAGATTAATGTAGAACATGATCCAAAGAGAAAGATATCCCCTCTAAAGACAAAAAAGCCTCCTCCAAATGCTGTCCAAAAGTATCCACACTCATGCCAATCTGTAAAGAATGATCATGTAGAGAATGAACAAGAGGGTCAGAGTGTTCCCTCACAACAACTGAAGAAGGAGAATCTTCATCAAAGAGAAGATGAATGCCATCAATGTTGTCCCCTAAATCTGTAATATGAGACTCCACAAACAAGTCTGAAATACCTATTAAGAAGCCATCCAAAGTAGCCATATCTAGAAAACAACCAAGATCCTGGTGCACTGAATCACAAGGAACCAAAACTATGGAATCACAAGCATCATCAACTGCAACAGTAGATGAAATGCATGACTCAAGAACTAGATCTGATGTGAGAATTCCCAAGTTCAAGAAGCCAAATGTCTCCTCTGAATCATGGTCCATATGATCAACAACTGAAGGAACAATGTCACCATCAGAAGCAAAATTTGCAAAGGTATACAACCAAGATGAATGATCAACCACCCCACTACCAATGATCTCTCTATTCTCCAAGTCTCGAATGATGACTAAATCAGGTGTGAACTCCACATTCCTCCCATCTCCACCATGTGTAATCTGATATATGGAAAGAAGATTGTTCGTCAAATGAGGAACACACAAAACGTCCTAAAAAGTGTTGTCCCCAAAACTAATAGATCCCTTCCCAATTACACTTATGTATGTATTGTTTCCCATCAAGATAGGAGACATAGTACAAGGATGAAATGAAGAGAATATAGACTGCGAAGATTCCATATGATGTGATGCTCCTGAATCTAGAAGCCATCTCCCTGATCCTGGACCTAAAAGAGCACAAAGAGCTTGACCTTTATTTCTTGATGTAGATGCTTTACCTTTGTCCTTTTTAGACTATTTTGAAGTAGAAGGAGAAGAAGATTCAGACATTCTAGAAGGCAAATCAATGTGATTATTTTTTTGAAGATTCTTCAACTCATCAATATCCTTCTTATAACAATAGTGTTCTTCATGTCCATCCTTCTTGCAATATGCACAAAAAGGACTCTCCTTCTTAGATGATTCCCCTTTTGAAGAGGATTTTTTCTTTGATTGATTTGAATGTGGATTATTCTTTGCTTTCTTCTATTTCTTATCTGATTCTAATTCTTTCACCTAACTAACCAACAATGCCTAAGATTTAGAAGTCTTCATGAGACCCATTGAGATAAGCTTGTGTTGGTCATGTGTCAACATCTTAGAAAATGATGCAAATGAAGGTGTAGTATATGTAGACCCCATAGTCAATCTATGAGTGTGAAAGCTAGAAACAAAAGAAGCATAATCAAGACCAAGTTTTTCATTGTGTTGTAAAGAAACAGAATGTCTTTCTTATCAATTCCACATGTTTTGCATTGCTCTCTTAGATCATTAACCTTAGTGATGTAGTCTTGGATGTTGGCAAAGTTTCAGGATCAAGGCTCATCAAATCATCAATTTGATAGCCTCTTACTTCATTTGTAGTACCATACAATGTTTTCAATTTTTTCCAAGCTTCATGAAATTTTTTACATGATTCAATTTGGAACAACAAATCTTGAGAAACAAGTCTACAAAGACACCAAAGAGCTTTGGTATGTTCGATCATCCATTTTAACTTTTTATCTTGCATTGTAGGTTCAAGTACCTTATCTTCAACATATAGAGTGTGACCTTTCTGTCATTAGAATACTCCATGCATTTTGATGCCATGTTGAATAATTATATGATGTGAGCAAAGGAACCTTAGAATGATCCATGAAAACAAGAGAGCACAAGCAAACAGATCAAAGCAATGCACCAAGAGACCCCCCAAATCACTCAATCAGGAAACCCCCCAAGCAATATCTATTTGGCACTTTATATTTAGTGCAATTATAGTTGCTAGATGCCAAAAATAACAAGCTAGACTTGATCTTAGTGCTTAGAGATGCCAAAATAGGCCACAAAATTAAGTACAATTTTTGGTACAAAATGAGATCAATCTGATCATACCACTGAAAAGTACATTAAAAATTATGCACTTTTAAAAAAATTGCATCCAAAAATGTTATCGTAGGAGCAAGATATGAGCTCCCGAAGTTCCCAAAATGAGGACGAAGTAACAACACCTGTGAGAATCTACAATTTTTGGAAAAACCAAGCACCAAAACCATAAATTGATAGCACCACTATGAAGAGTGCAAAAAAATAGCCCAAATAAAAAAAAATACTCGAAAAAAGGAGGAAAAATGAGCAAGATATGATACTTTGAAGTCGAACTGCAAAATCAAAAAGCCCAACGGTGAGGGGGGAAATTTATTTTTAGGACATGTTGATGTAGTGTTGAAGTTAGCAACCCAATATGATAAATTTGACAGCTATTTGGTCGTCACCGTCGGCATTAGCTTAAAATTGATGGTTTCTTAGTTGTCACAAGCCTGGGTCGAACCGTCAGAATATTCCTACACCATCGAGGAATCTGTCAACCAAAACATTCTTTAATGTCCACCAATTTTTAAATGAATCGCCTGCTGTTTATTTGTTGAGCCAGATTTCTTTGATGTCAAATTTTATATTTGCACTCGTCGGTTTGAACAAATTGGTAGTTGGCTTTTTGAAAGGTGATCGCCTAATTTTGATATGAAGTCGTTGGTTCACTTGTCAATCGTCGGGTATTTTTTGAATGTCTAGCCCGCATAGGAGATGGGGCTTAGCGAATAGGTGGGCATCGCATGTGATGTAGTGCAACTAATGAAAGAATGTTGTGTGGCAGCGATGGGCAGGTCGCGGGTACTGCGGAAGCAGTACAAGTACTGCAATAAAGTCCGCAGAAAAACTTTTTTTGCCGTTTTGTTTTAATTTTTGATTTTAAATAAAACCAAACTTTTTACAATAAAAAATCGATACAATATTTTTTTTTTTGAATTTTTTTTCAAAAAATATTTAAAACTGAATAATAATATTTATTTTTAAAAAATCGTACTGACGCAATAATGATGCTTGGGGGGTTGTACGACTCCTTGGGAAAAAAAAAATTTCCTCCCTGGGCAACTACTCTAATTTGGATGATTTGGTAGTCGATCTTAGGGTTTTTTTCCCTTTTGGACGTGATAGAAGGGTCGGATTTGACCAAAAATGCTCCAAAAATGCAACTACCTTTTGGATTTGGCAACTACTCTTCAGCTTCAAACCCTCATAAATTTGGCCTTGTATGTCCGATTTGGATGAAACAAAAGGAAAGATTGACTTTCTCGAACTTTTTGGACGTAATGGTGAGCTTAGATTTGCACCAACAAGCTCCGGTATGAACCTGCAATAAAGAGCCAAAAATGGAACACCCCTAAATCTAGTATCTCTCTTCAGAAAAAGACTCTCCAATGGCACCCAACCCGCTCTGATACCATGTTATAATTGATATATAGCTTTGATACCATGTTAGAATTGACTATGGCTGCTAAGATCGTGAGACCAAATGGAAAGCACAAAAAGAGAGAATAAAATGTGACAAGAGTAAACTATATTCTTATCAATATGATTCAATGATATGATGTGATTGTGTACAATGTAGTAGAGACCCCTTGGTTATATAGCCAAGGTGAGATGCAAGATGTTATAGGATTATGATAAGTGTCTTAATCATATGAGATGAGATAACTAATCACACTTACCTAGGTTCACATGTAGTAGTTGTCAAAGGATAAGATAACAACTAGTGACAACTAACACCTTCTAGAAAAATTCTTTCCTAGGACCTTTAAGTAAACTTAACATGTGTAAATAAGTCCCGTAGTAATGAATGAACTAGGTATAAAACTTTATTTACACCAACACAAGAGTTTTTTGGTGTTAAATTAGATCTTTTTATCATAAGTTCCAACCTATTTCTTTTGGCTAGTTTCAAATCAATTCCCCTTGGAAATTTTGCAATAATGAATTTCATTTTTGTTAGAGTTAGGTTTAACCTTCCAAAATTAAAAGGCACAACTAGTTGACTCTTCTTCATGCCATCAAGATGACCTCTAATCTCTTTAATTTTCCTACTTATAATAAGACCATTGACATAAGACAATCAATATACCATTATCTCTAGTATTATGATCTATAAGGTTATAACTTACATCTTAGAAATAAAGAATTGGATTCTTTCACAACTATATCCTTCCTAATTATGAAAACAAAAATAGAGGCATGTGTCACATATATGTTTGTGAAATAGTAATGTGTGTTTTTTCATACATTTCTTATGAAAATGGTTAAATACAAGTCTACCAATGTGACTATTATTTGTAAGGTCAAAAAAAATTTAAATGAAGTAATTATAAATGTAGCAAAGTATTGTAAAGTGGGGGTTTGAGAACAATGGAATGTTGTAGATCTATCTAGATTCAACTGCATATGTTTTCATGAATGTAATTCTTAGATATGTTTCTTGTAATCAAATTGTTGGTATTGATTATTATTGAACTTAAGAATTGAGACTTTTTTACTCGACATGGTTGATTTTTGTATCATTATCTAGTTCCATATTTACCAATATTTTTGATCTTCACCTATGTTGGAATATTGGAGGCATATCAAAGTTGGTAATCTACCTTTATTACTACTTGCAAGTCTTACTTTGCAACTAGTAACCTTGAAGTCTAATGATTATCGAGGACAAGGGTTTATCCATGACCTTCCATTGAAAATGAAGACATAATAATAGGTTTCACTATTCCCACTAATTAACTAGTTAGGTTAAATGCCTATTTAAACCAACAAAAGGTAATTTTATCAAGAAAGGTGAGTCCCTCAAATGTTATCAGTTTGGATATGTTATCAATTCAATTAAAAAAACTTGGAATGAGGCAGCCATTTTGTTATAAAGTATATTATGTTGGATGGTTGGCTTATTATTTTATTGCCATATAAATTATACCTATTAAATCATTTCCTTTTGATCACACCATATCCATCCCCTTCTTCCTCTTATCCTCTTTAGTATTTTCCATTAAATAATATGTAGGGGGTTGGGTCCTACCCAATGCATGCTAGATTATTTTTATTAATATTGAATTATTACAAAAAATCAATCCCTTCTATGGATAATGGTATTTATTTGAAGAAACATAAGAAAAATATTATTGAGTCTTCCTCAAAGTAGGAAGAGGAAAGTGGCAAGGATATTTCCCCTTGTAATGATTCTAAGGATGACAATACTAGAATCAAGATCATGACAAGGTGTAAATGGAAGAGGATGTGAAAAAATACTGGGGAAGATAATGAGGAAGAAAAACTTTGGAATAAAATTGTAAAGATAAAATGTGGGATGAGCCATTCCTAAGGGTTAAGTTACCTAGAATCCATGTCCCTTAGCCCCATGCTGAAGAGGAGAATGAAGCCCAATACTATAAAGTTTCATTGGAAAGTGTTAATAAATTCATCAACCAAATTATGGAATAGTTGACAAAATTGTTCAAGGAAATAAAGGTTCACATTTATTTTCCAAATAATTTTTTTTTGGAAATCCATAGATTTAATGTGAGAATAACCATTATGGGCTATAAATATGAGGGAAAGGCTCTTATACTTGAAGAAGAAGATAAAATGACTTTAACAAATTAGGAAGCTATGCATGAAATAAAATCCTAAAAGTGAAAAATGAGAAATAAAATGTTCCTATTATAAAAGAAGAGGACATAAATAACATTAAGGATATAGTTAAAAAGGTAGTGGATTCAAGTAAAGCATCTATGAATTTTCACATTGAAAGTACATAATAAAAATTTTTTGGAGGAAAACACATAGTGTAAAATGTAATTTGTCAATGGGGAGGTTCTTGAAAGGTCAAACATGTCTACATACCCAACCAAGGGTAATACAAGTAAATATTAAAAAAAAGGGACAGAAAGGATAAGCATAAAGGAAGTCTAGTTTATACATGATGAGTTAGAGGTAGCTAAAGCTCTACACCAGTTGTAATAAGCCTATCCTTCTTGTTTATTTTTCCATAGGTTTTGGTTGGATTTTTTCTTCTCTTTTTCTATTTTTTATTGTTCTACTTCTTGACTTTTTGTTCTATGGTTTGGTTCTAGAACCCATTTGGGGTTGGTACATGTAACGACCTTATTGTATTTTTTCTATATTTATCTATTTTTTTGTTTTAATGCTCTAAATTTTGATGTACAAGGTTTATTTCCCCTTCAAAACCAACTTACCTTAATCAAAACATAGTGATTTATGTAGGGAAAAAATAAGAAAAAACCCATAGTCCGAAGAAACTCTATATATTATTCAATCGTCAAAGGTTACCATACAATTATAAATTCTAAGCCATTACAAGACTATCATTAACTAGATATTTGGAATAATTTGGGTATTGATAAAATACTTACAAAAATCACTATAGAAATATCCATCTCAAGCACCCAATAAATAAGAGAAGTAATAAATGAAACCATCAAATGATAATTAGGAAACCATGATCTAGAACAACCCAAAATGTGGTATCAAAATCCCTAATTAAGAATCCATGCACAAATCCCAAGATGATTCCATAAGCTAAAAATAGTATATTCCTTTCACTTAGGCAATAAGTTAATCATAATGCACTCACCAACTTGGGTGCTCCATTTTGGCTCCATTATCCCCATTCAAAGGTTTCTTATGACATGTCATAACATGCATCATAAGTTGGTCAACAAGTGTAACTTTTGTAGGAGTTGATAGTGAACTCCTCAGCACCCTAGGATCACCTGCAAGACAACAATAATTTCCACAAGAGAAAAATGGTAGAAATATCATGCTATGATTATGGATGCAAGATTTCCAGATTGAATATCTAATGTACATATGATGCCTTGCTTATAAAGGAAAGTTGTGAGACACGATAAAAACAAGATCTTGACATGTGTCTTAATCCTATACAATGAGACAATTACCCAAACAAATATTAAATGAATTAGGACACAAGCATTAAATGCCAAAATATAAGATAATATCTAGTGAAAACTAACACTATCTAGAAAGATTCCCTCCTAGGACCTAAGTGGATTTAACATGTAAATAGGACCTAGATAGGTAAAACACCTATTTACATCAAAACCCCCCTTAAGTGCAACTTAGAGAGTATTATCATGCAATGACATAAAGATGGGTCTTGGATACAAGGTCATGTTAGGTACCCATGTACATATACAATGCAATGTCTCACAAATGGAGAAAAGGAGAAAACCCAGTGGGACAAAATTCCTCTCCAAAAGAGAGATGAAATACAAAATGCTCTCAATGATGAATGAGAGGGATAAAACACCATGCAAGAAAAATACCCCTCAATAAGAGAGAGGAAGTTGAGAGACCATTTAGCCCTCCTCAATGAGATAACCTGCAATAAAGAAACATTAGAAGCACACTGGTGGACTAACATTGGAACCTTAATCAAACCAACAAAGGAAAGATAATTCTGATGCTAGAAACATCAGTAACTCATGATTATGGAGAAATTTTGAAATTATGATAAAACAATAGCAGTCCCAATGCTAAGGAACATTGGAAAACTCTCGATATGGAGCAACCTAGAATTTGAATGAAGCAACAAGATATAAAGCATCAAACTCTAGAATTGAAACAAAGTGTAGAGATCAAAATTGCACCTTCCCAATCGGCAGTATGTCGAAGTGATCAACCAAAATATGAATACACAAAAATATAAATAAAATAACTTGGGGTTGAATTGGAAAAAAGTGCATGGATGGCTTGATAGATCTCCTCAATACCTTTCCAATGCCGCATGAATCATGAAAAATCATAGACCGTGGCAAAAAGTTATGAGCTCAGGAGCCAAAAATTAAGATTTGACTTCAAATAGCAATAAATACCTCTAAACATATTTTTTTTGAAAAATAACTTGCACCACTGTGAAGTAGGTGAACCAACTTTCTATCAATATCTTGTTTCCGAAAAATTGACTCTTGGATTTCAAGTTATGACATTTTGAAAACAATTCCTAGTTCAAGCATGAGGGAACAAAATTTGGACCCCCGGGCACCCATAGGACTGACATTATAAAAAATAAATTGAGCATTGCCTAGCAGTGACTTTCACACATCTTTGGTGGCAAGGTGACATGCCAAAGGTCACATCACCTAGGGCATAAGCCCCCCACAAACAAGTGATGGTTGGGACCATCTACAACTGCTAAGCTACAACCAATAGTAACAAAAAGTAACAACCAAAAAATTATTTTAAAAATAACATTTTTTAATATAAAACCATGCACTTTCAAATGAATTTCATACCATGTGATAAGACTGTGATGTGACAGATTCTACAGAAAGCTTCCACCAGCCAAAGTACAAAGTCGCAAATTGAGAATATGCCTCAAGAATATGTTGATACCTCAGAATATTTTGTTAATGCATTTTGCAAACTTGTGAATCACCGTATTGTATGGATTCCATACGGTACGGATCTAATATTGTATGAAATTTTTTGCAACAAAAATCTGAAAAAACCTCTGATGCCCCTTAGGAAAAATATCAAAATTTGACAAATTGATAGTCGAACTTTAGGTTTTCAAGCCTTCTAGACGTAATGGTAGGATTAGATTTGGCCCAAAGTGCCCCAAAATTGCTCTACCTTTTGGATCTGGTAACCTTCACCCAACTCGTGACCCTTGTAGATCAAACATAATATAACAAAATTTAAAGAAACGAAAGACAAAATTGACTTTCTGTGATGCCCTAGATTCAACTGTGAGGTCCTTGAAACCCCCACTTGCACCCAAAAAAATTCAATCCAATATAGGTCCCTCATATTTGGGAAGAATTTTGTAACACTGAAGCTTTGATACCATGTAGGAGTTAATAGTGAACTCCTCAACACCCCAGGATCATCTGCAAGACAACAATAACTTTCGCAAGAGAGAAATGGAAGAAATATCATGCTATGATTATGGATGCAAGATTTCCAAATTGAATATTTGATGTACATATGATGCCTTTCTTATAAAGGTAAGTTGTGAGATAGGAATAGATAAGATATTGATGTGTCTTAATCTTGTACAATGAGACAACTACCTCAACAAATATTAAATGACTTAGGACACAAACATTAAATGCCAAAAGATAAGATAAGATCTAGTGACAACTAACACTATCTAGAAAGATTCCTACATGGACCTAAGTGGACTTAACATATGAATAGGACCTAGATAGGTAAAACACCTACTTACACCAACAAATTCATCTAATATATTTTTTATGTGTCATATATTAGGATTCAGGCAGATTGGAGCAATAAACATTAACAATTATATGCAAATTAAATAACCCAGAAATAACAATGAAGAATAACACAAAAGAGATCAACACAAAAATTTAACGTGGTTCACCCAATATGGGCTACATCCACAGAAACTCAGCTACCTAAATATTTTATTATCCAATGCAAAATAGATTACAATCTCACGAATGCCATACTGCAACATACATCCCAGCCACTTATAACAAGTTTTTTGGAACCATCTAGAATTATGCTTCTACAAGGTCATTTTTCATTTGACGTGTTAATGAGAAAACCTTGACGTTTCAATGGAAAAAAAACCTTGATGTGTCAGTGGGAAAAAACTTGACGTTTCAACAGGAAAAACTTGACGTGTTAATGAATTTTTTTCGAGGCAATGCCCCAAATCCCATTAATATGTTACGAGTGTACAATATTTGCATGATCAGTCCCCACATACCAATAATATCCCACTTGGAGATTGATAAGGCTCCACACCAAACAATCTCCCACTTGGAGACTTATCCTAGACAACACCATTGCACTTGCAACTCCCATTGGATTACAGGTCTAGATGGTTTCTTATGTCCACCATTATCATTCATGAAGGCCAACGAAAACTGATGATGAAATAATTTTCTCCAATGTAACTACCTTTGTTAACATATTCGCAGGATTCTCACTTGTGTGATTTTTCTCCAACTTCAATTTTCTATCCTTCAAAACTGACAGGATGAAGTGGTATCTGAGTTGTGTGTGCTTAGTTTTTGAATGCAGAGCTGAGTTCTAAGAAAGATGAATGGCACTCTGGCTATCAATGTACAAAGAACTATCTTCTTGTTGTTGTCCCAATTCCTCTAGAAAACATTGTAACCAAATCATTTCCTTGCTAGCTTTTGTAGCAGTAACATACTCAGCTTAAGTGGTTTAAAATGCAACAACCTTTTGCAGCCTTGAAATCCAACTGACTACAATACCTCCTATAGTAAAAACATACCCTATAGTACTCCTCTTGCTATCAATATCACTCGCTAGATCAAAGTCAACACGTCCTTTTAGAAAAGAATTTTTTCCTCCAAAACATAGTTTCTTTGAAGTAGTACCTCTCAAATATCGAAGAACCCATTTTACAACATTCCAATGTTCCATTCCCAGATTGCTTATATACATTTTCACAACTCCCACTACATGTGCAATATCTGGCCTTGTGCATACCATTTCATACATCAAGCTACCAATTGTTGATGCATATGGTATCTTAGACATTTTTTCTTCCTCCTCTTGTGTCTTTGGACACATCTCCTTAGTCAACTTAAAATGACTAGGAAAAGGTGTACTAAAGGCCTTTGCATTATGCTTGTTAAACCTTTTCAACACCTTTACATACTCACTTTGAGACAAAATTAATTTTATGTTTGTCCTATTCCGTGTGATCCTCATACCAAGGATTTGTTTTGTTACATCCAAATCCTTCATAGAAAATGAATTTTCTATTTTTTTCTTAAGTTCATTAATATGCTACATGTTAAACCCAAAAACAAGCATGTCATCAACATAAAGCAAAGGATAATATAGCTACTATTACCCAATTTCTTAAAATAAACACAATAATCATAATAACATTTTTTGTAACCTTGTTCAGCCCTAACACTATCAAATTTAAATTTCCATTGTTGACGTGCTTGCTTTAGGCCATACAAAATCTGCTTTAACCTGCACATAAATTCCTCCTTACCCTTGACCTCATATCCCTCTAGTTGTTGCATGTATATTTCCTCTTCTAAATCCCCATAGATAAATGTTGTTTTCACATCTAGTTGTTCAAGATGCAAGTCTTCAATAGCCACAAGACTTAGAATACTTCTAATAGAAGTCATCTTTACAATTAGAAAAAATATTTCATCAAAATCATACCTTTTTTCTTGCAAAACCTTTTACAACGAGTCTAGACTTATATCTTTTCTTGCCTCCATCTTCTTCCTTCAACTTGTAAACCCATTTACTTGGAAATGTTCTTTTACCTACAGGAAATTGGACTAAGTCCCAAGTCCGATTCTATAGCAAGGAATCAATTTCCTCTTTTGTGCCTAGCTCCCATTGCTTTTTGGTATCTACCTGCATTGCTTCTTAATAACCTTTAGGTTCACTAGAATCAATTAATAATATAGAATATAATGATGGAGAAATTTTTTTTGGAGGTCTAGTTATCCCTATAGAACATCTAACACTTGCAGGAGTCTTTGGGATAACTTGTTGTTGCTAAGCATCAGGTACCACTAGCATTTTATTTTTTGGAATCTCATCCAACACTGCATATTCCTTTTTGGCTTGTTCATGCTTCCTTTCTTGTAGCTGATCCTTATGCATGACCTTCTCATTGAATATGACATCTTTGCTCTAAATGATTTTATGATTTTCATAATCCCATAACTGATAACCAAATTCATCTACTCCATATCCAATGAAGGTACATTTTTTAGACTTAGCCTCAAGCTTGGTTCTATTTTCAATATCAACATGGACAAAAGCTTCACAACCAAAGGTTTTCATAAATGAATAGTTTACTTTTTTACCCATCCATGCCTCGTCTGGAATGCCACCATCCAAAGGATTTGAAGGTCCCCTATTTATTAAATAAAAAATAGTATGTACATCTACCCAAAACTGTAAGGGTAGTCCAACATGCAATCTCATAATCCTTGCATGCTCCATAATGGTCCTATTCATCCTCCCAGACACACCATTTTCTTGTGGGGTTCCAAGAACTATTTTCTACCTACGGATTCCATTGTATGAGCAATAATTTTCAAATTCTCTACTGCAATACTCACCTCCATTATCAGATCTATGACACTTCAACTTTTTTCTAGTCTCATTCTCAACCAAAGCTTTCCACTTTTTAAAAGTTTCAAATACTTTTGATTTCTGTTTCAGGAAATACACCCATGTTTTCCTAGTTGCATCATCAATAAAAGTAACATAATAGCAAGAGCCACCAAAAGAAGATACATGAGTTGGTCCTCATACATCTGAATGCACAAGCTCTAATTTCTCACTCTTCTTCTCTTTCCCAACTTTGAGAAATCAAACTCTTTTATGTTTTCCATAAACACAATTTTTGCAGAACTCCAAGTCAATCTGCTTCAGACCTGGTAGCAAATTTTTGGAGTGAAGGATCTTCATCCCTTTCTCACTCACGTGCCCAATTCTATGGTGCCACAATTCTATTTTTGTCCTTGTAGCAAGTGTTATAACTCTCTCAGTAGTAACTATTTCTATAGCAATTAAGGTAGAATAAGTATTACCAGTACAAAAATACAATGTACCTACCTTTTCACCTTTAGCTACTACTAGTGCACCTTTAGTGACCTTCCAAACTTTGTCTAAAAAGGTACCTATGCAACATTCACTACCCAATTATCCTAAAGAAATTAAATTCCTTCTCAAATTTGGAACATGTCTTACCTCCTGTAGCAACCATTCATTTCCATTCCACAACTTGATTTTTATCTTTCATTTTCCAACAATCTGATAGGGTTCATCATCACCCAAATATACTTGTCCAAAATTACCTTGAACATAATTTACAAAATATTTCCTATGGGGTGTGGCATGAAATGAAGCCCTTGAATCTATTACTCAGGAATCATTAGCATTATCTAAACATAGAATTAAAGATCCTATAATTTCTTACTTGCAACATTAGCTTCATTACTGTCATCTTGTTGTTTGTCTCCTTGTTTTCCCTTTTGAGACCAACAATCCTTCTTCAAGTGTCCTGGCTTTCGACAATGCCAACAATCCATTCTTCCTCTAGATTTAGATATGCCTTTCTTCGACTTCCCTTGTGACTTCCCATATTTTTTGGGTTTTTTCCTCTCTCCTTTGTTCTTCCCCTGTTCTCTACAGTCAAAGCATTACCAGATGTTGAACTCTCACCTATGCTTTTTTGTCACATTTCCTCACTAAGGATGTCAACAACAACATCATCAAATTTCACTGTATTTGAACCAAAGATAGAGTTACAACCATTACCAAGATATTCCAACTTTCTAGCAAAGAACATAAAACCAAGAGAACCCTCACCTCTTCATCAAAATTCACTTTTACAAAAGTTAACTAGTTGGTAATCGTATTAAATTCATTTAAATGATCTATCACAGATCCACCTTCAATCATTTTTTAGATTAAACAAGCACTTCATAAGAAATACCTTATTTGAGGTTGAGGGTTTTTCATACAATTTAGCCAAAGCTTCCATTAGATCCTTTATTGTCTTTGCTTATGTTATATTGAACACCATAGATGGTGCCAAGCACAACCGAATGGTTCCTAGTGCCTTTCTATCCATAATCTCCCATTCTTCATAAGACATTTTAGCTTCTTTCTTGTTTTCCTTGCAATGGCCACTATAGATCCTTTTGATAGAAATAATCTTCCATCTGCATCTTCCATAATTGATAATTTTGGCCATTGAACTTTTCAACCTTGAATTTTCCTTCTTCCATTGCTCCCACTCAAATCTAGAGGTTTCCTGCCAATCAACCAAAGTACACACAACTTTGATACCAATTGTTAGGATTCAGGCAGATTGGAGCAATAAACATTAACAATTATATGCAGATTAAATAACCTATAAATAACAATGAAGAATAACACAAAAGAGATGAACCCAAAAATTTAACGTGGTTCACCCAATATGGGCTACATCCTCAGAAAATCAACCACCCAAAGATTTTATTATCTAATGCAAAATAGATTACAATCTCGTGAATTCCATACTACAACATACATTTGAGCCGCTTAGAACAACCTTTTCGGAACCTTCTAGAATTACGGTTTTACAAGGTCCTTTTTCACTTGACATGTTAATGGGAAAACCCTGATGTGTTAATAGAAAAAGTAGCTTGACATGTCAGCAGGAAAAAACCTTGACGTGTTAACATTTTTTTTTCGCAGTGATGCCCCGAACCCCATTGATATGTTATGAGTGTATAGTATTTGCATGATCAATTGTCACATACCAAAACAATAGATGTTTTTATGTTTCTAATGTGGGAGGCCCAAATTTTAGAGGCCATAACTTTTGGCTAGGGAGGTCGATTGGGCTCTTGATTATTTAAATTATGGATCTCAAATATATCTGCATTCTTGGCATTAGGGAATTCATGTCAAACAACCTAAAATATTTATTTTTTCCAAAAAATGTTCTAGACCTAAAAATTGATAGTTCCTATTTCACCATCTAAGAATCATATTATTTTTAATCCTAACATTAGGAAAAAGTTTGAGACACCTTTCCTAACATATTTAACAACAAAAGCATAAGTATCAATTATTAACATAACACATTTATCCTTAACAACCCTACAAAAATATATCACAACTAACAATCATGTAGCCTAAAGACCTATAAAACAAGGTTCAATGAAATCCTTTTACAAAATTTTTAAAAATACCAATACACAATAGTTCAAACCTAGTAAAAAAAAATTCATGATTGTGACAAAAATATATAAAAATCCTCAACCAAATTAAATAAAAAATCATGAAACATTTTGAGGACAAGAAAATTAAATGAAGTGCAACAAGAAAGATAGAATACATAAACATGCAATCTTTCACCTCAAAATATCTTCAACACCATGATCAAGCTAAATAAGCATGCACCCAAAAGCCTATTGATATGCTCACAAATAGCTATAGAAATGTGGATTGCTCTAATGATATTTCAACATAATCTTGTTATAGAAAATGTACTTGATGAGAATGGATAGTGAGAGCTTCTATTTATAGGAGGCTTAAATGGATGGAGGGATAATATCTTGACACAAGATCAATGGCTCATTCTGAGAGGTGCTCTCAAGCAAGAGAAAGAGGACAAGTGTCATATGAGGGCTAAAGGAGAATGGAAGCTTGGATGAGAATGATTGGATATAATTTTGGAAGAATGTGATAGGATCTTAAGAGAGGCAAATCTTTGATTTTTTTCTCATCTCAAAAGAGGTGGAATTTAAAATTATATTTTATGGAGAGGAGAGAGATGGCCCCATACAAATTCAACTTAAAAAGTGGCATTTGTCTTTAGTGGATCTAATGAGAGGGAGGTGAGAATTTATTGGGTAAATGGAGAAGCAAGCATTTGAGGGGGAGTGACACATGACAAGTAGTGAATTTAAAATTGAAGAAAAGGTTAAGTGGAGGTTAATGAGGCATAATTAATTAATGATTTTTTAGAGGAAACAAGTGGTGATGGAAAAGGTTATATTATTTTAAGTAATTTAACCTTAGGAAGGATAGGCCAATAGGAAAATTAATTTAATAAATATTAATTAATTTAAAAGAACAAAAAATAATTAATTAAATAATGAGATATTTAATTAATTTAGAAGAATGACGGGATAATTAATTAAATAATGGAACATTTAATTAATTATGGGATAATGAATTGAATTAATTAAAATTTAGAATTTTAATTAATTTTAATATAAAGTCAAATTTGGGGTGTCTACATTTTACCCCTTTTTGATGTAGCGTATGAAGTGGTGTTGCATCAAATAAGTTTAAAACTTCCCCAATGGAATAGGTGAAATAGGAGGTGATGCCCCCTTGAGATATCGATTAGAAGAAAAAAAATGAAAAATGATTTCGAGTGGTATTTCAAAAAGGTAGGGTTAGAAGTAGTTATGTGTTAAAAAGAAGAATAGGAAGAAAAGGGGAAGAAATGAGGTGACAAGGGATGAAGTAAGTGAATTTGGATAGGTGAGAGAGCATTTTCACATTCCTAGAGGAAAAATTAGGGTTATGGGCCTATAAATAGGCTTAAGGGTCCTAAACAAGTCATTTTCACCCTTGCGATTTGGAAGAATAGGCGTAGAGTGAGAGGAGCAGATGGAACTTGTACCATGTTATTTGCATCGTACAGAGTGAGTTCATGAGTACAAACAATTGATAGAGGCAGGAGACTCAATGAGTGGCCTATTTGAGGGTTTTTGAGATAGTTAGGGGGTAATAAATGTAGGTAGAATGGAGGATAAAGAAGGTGAAAATGGAGGCACAGTTTCATGAAATCATGCTTATGTTGACAATTGTGGTGCTTTTGTTGCATAAAATGCCATTTGCACTTAGAATTGTGCTTGTGGAGCAAAACAACATCCACACACTCCCAATCGACTCTTGTGGGGGGAACGTGCTTGTGCTAGAAATGATGCTTATGCTCAGGGAATCAGTGCTTGCACTAGCTAACATCATGCTTATGTGAATGTGACACTTGAATTTCATAAGTATTCACATCCAAAGGTTAAGTACATGCTTGTGTTGAAACAACACTTTCACAAGTTAGGTATGTGCTTGTGCTAAATTGGAACTTGTACAAGTTTAGGATGCACTTATACTATAAATTGATGCTTGCATAGGGTAAGGACATGCTTGTGCCAGAGACAATGCTTGCACAAGGTTGATTGGATTAAACTGTGGAATTAAAGTAATCTCGAAATAGGTTTGATTTTATTTTTCGAAATGGCCTCCTCAATTTATCCTAAAGTGTCAATCCAGGAACGTAGGCTTTTGAACCATGTTGTGGCAATATGTTGAAGGGATGTAGTTAATAAAACAAGGGTTGATGGATGCAAACTAATGTAATCTGCATTTGACAAAATTCTAATTGGTAGACTTCCTATCACAAGTGTGACAGGAACCCATGAAGAAAAATTTTTGCAACAGAAAACAGATTACTAATACACGGCAGAACAAAAGTGGAAATCTATGTAGCAGTATGAAAATCTATCTTAAAATAACATGAACAAAATCAAAGTTGAACTATTGAATGTAAATAGACTTTCAACACCAATTGATTATTCAAATCCTTAGCTCATAATAATTTTATTAATTGACATCTAACTGTCCTTAATTCTGGTAACAAGTGACTAATGAAATATATATGCAAACGGATATTAAATAAACCAACATAGATTACACTAGCAAGTATTACACAAATCAATACCGATTAATACTTTTGCAAAAATGGATTATGCAGATAAAGGGATCGAACAAACAATATAGTAACAAAATTAATTGAATAATTTATAAAATCATAACATACATTACCACACACACAATCCTAATGCAACAATCACCAACAACCGAGGAAGTGGGCCCTGCCTTTTCCGGTTATTGAATGATGAAACTCATGAACACATAATTACTCCACGATAGCTTTCATTCATCCAAATTACACTAACAGAGTATAGATTTAAAATCACCATAGTCTGATTTCAATTATGTATATGTCTATCCAGTTTCAACGTACACACACACACACACATATATATTATAGCTACCTATACTTCTAACAGTTCTTCAGATGTAATCGAATAAGTGTTTTGGTTGTTTGTGGCTTTCAACCAACAACCATTAAAAGATAGTCATAAATAGTTTAGAGTCTTTGACAGTATTATGAGAACAACATAAGAACTTAGAACAGAATTAAACACTGCAGCTTTGTCATCCCTCCACCGACACCCTTCATGCTCGTTGTCAACCATTAAACATTGCATGTTACCAAAATCACAAAGATAGTTAGCAATAGTCAATGAAATTGGTATTTTCACTAGTTTTTACCTTTCCTTCTATTTCATAAAATACCTTCAACTCAATAATGAAAAGTGACAGGAACGACAAGAAACACTAGGAAAAATGACAAGGGTTAAAGAAAATAATAATTGAAATTAATGGCATGTTTTGCACCCATCATTTCCCCCCAACTGAAGACTTTGCATGTCCTCACGAAAAGAAAGTATAGGATACAAACCAGAAGGAGAAGGGGAAAATTTTTGTAGAGTACTAGTGACCTTTGTGACACACAACTATTAAAGTTACTGCAACTGCTTTTCATGTTCTTGAATTGTTACCACAAATGTCTCAGTAACCTTTGCTTGCTCAAGTGTTGTCTTCAACTGATTGATTTCGGTTGCTTGTAATGCATTGAGTGACTCTATCATTTGAATTTTTTTCTGTAAGGTCTCATTTTCTTCAATCAATTTGGTCACCAAACTCTGCATGCTATGAATTTCATCATTAGTGAGCAAGGGATGTTCTTCTTCATACTCTTCTTCTGCCTCTAACTCCTATTTATCTTTTTGTTCCTGATGAGGGTTTACAACATTTTCTTGTTCCTGAATCTCCACATTCACTTCATTCCCTACTCCCTCTTCTAATTGATACTCTTCTTCCTGGGTAGTGACATGTGGGATTTGGTCTTCAGGATTGTCAAGGTCATTATCACTTTTGGCTAGTATAGATTTAGTTTGAACAATATCCTTGTCAAGAATTTATTCTTGACTACTCGATATCTTTTATGGGACAAGAGAATACTAGGGTGGTACCTCAAGGTTTTTTTTAGGTTTCACTTGGTGTTGTGGAGAGTCCTCAGAGTTTATCGGTTGCTTCTTTCTCTTACTTCTTAATTCTCTGGCAACAAATTTTGTTCTCTTAGTCTTTCAGGAGACTATGGCTACAATTGTTACCTCTCCAACCTCTTTAGTTTCCTAAGGGCCTAAGTCACTACCTAAACCACTAGCTACATTAGCCAAATTTGCTAACTTATCTATGAAATTAGGTGACAATTGTTTATCTTCTAAAACATCAGCCGAGATAGACCCACTACGCCGCTTCTTTTCAACCCTAGAGCCAGGTGTAGAGATTTCAGTATCTTTGAGTTTAAGTCGTTTAGCACTGGAACCCTTAACCTTCTTGCTACTTGACCCTAGGGTTTGTGCTTTTCATTTTTTAGAACTATCAGGAGGAGCTTCTGACTTGGAACCCTCAGTTTGTTCATTACCCTCTTCTAAATTTTCATGACCGGACCCCTCTTCCTCTAAATTATCAATAGATATTTCTACATTATGGGAATCTCCTTCGGCAGAGTGTTCTAAAGTATTAGGGAGGGAACTCTCGATAAAATTTTCAGGGGTTTCATCTACAACAAATGAGTCCCAGTCCCTAGAGGTGAAAGCTTCTTCAATTCTCTTACAATTAATAGTTTTATAAGACCATGATGGGCTAATGAATTTTCACTACCCTTTTGAACTACTTTCTGCATTTGCATGATAGAAGAGTACAAAAAGATAGGAACATTTACAAATGTACCCCATCTCAGGTGTATCATGAGCCAAAACTCCTTGGCATAAACATATACATACCTCCCTTCGTAGGTTAAGTACTGAATGACAAACTTCGCCACATCATTCCAGGGAGTTGGAAGTGAAACTAACTTTGTGCCTTGACCAGAAACTATTTCAACTGACTCCCCATGCTTCAAGAACTTTTCACGGAGGGTTTAAAGCTCTTTTTCTCACATAGAATTATCAAGAAAATAACTTTCCCCTATTAATGGAAATCTTGTGACATCCACTATGTTTTCAATTGAAACATGAATCTCCAGGCCATGAACTCATGCTCGTTTAGTGTTGTAGGTTGTTGTGAACTCACAATCCAACTTCTCATCATATCCCCTTAGCCTCTTAAAGTACGCATCCCATCCTGCTTGCTTGAATATCTTATATGCTTCAAACATCTCTGGGGCCCTTAAATCATTCATTATCGACAGCTCATAATGGTGCTTATGTTCTCTTGCCATATCCTTACTAGGAGGTGCAATCTGAACAATCCGTGGTTCAAGCCCAGTATAGTGCAATCTAAACAAAATTATTATAGAAAAAACTACTGCCAGGAATAGGACAAACTTAACTGGCAATGATTTTTTTTTTTTAGGTAGTAAGAAATGGTTTATGGTAAGCGGGTAAGAAATGGTGGTTTTTAATTCATTATTATGAGTAAATAATAATAATTACTGGTGGTATTAAGGAGTTACCAGATAATGATATTCATTATAGATCACACCAGAAATCAAAGGATATAGATACGATGGGACAATTTTTTTATGGAAAAGATGAGACACAATGGTAGATGTGACACTTCCCCCCAACCTAGCAAGTTACCCATCCATGGGTGACATCACCATCAGTAAATGGACGATCAATATTAAATAAAATAAAAAGAAAAGAAAAGAAAAACACGTGAAATACCAATATCGATGACCATTGATGGACATGAGTGGTGACGTGGTGACATGCATGGCGAACCCGATGCTGATGCAAATGCCAACTCACAGCAATGATAGGATGGTAAGAGAGCAACGCAGGAGGTATGGTCATGACAAAGCTGCAATCAAAATGAATCAACTAGATGGAGATGCCCGCGTGTAGAAGAAAGCATGAAAAGTATAGCGGCTGACAAAGTGGTGTGCAACTGGCTAGAGCACGGGTAATAGATCATGGAAGCAACTGTGAAGAAAAAAGCTCCTAGCAAAGAAAGACTTGAAATTCAATCGGGAGACAATCACAACAATTCCTATCACAAGGGAGATAGGAATGTAGAATTAGCGGAGCAATGGTTGTTGGCTGAAAGCCACTAACAACCATTGTGATAGAAATTGCAGAAGCAGGAATGGAGTGTAGATCCCAACCAAGAACACGTGAAAGCACCAACTAGTAGAGACACTGAAATAGAGGTTCCTAACAAGAAGAGGACAGGAACAGTGTCAAGGCATATCACCAAAAGACGTGAAAGGATAGGCCATGGATCTGCACAAGAGGTTGAAATATGACCCCGAATGAATGGAATGAGGGACCCAAATTCTTGCAGCACAAAGTAACAAATCTCCTGGCAGGAAAACAATAGGAAGGTGGGGTTCCAATGCATGAAAATTGTGTTTAGTCTTTTTTTTTTTGACAGTAGACCACCGGTTGCCCGGTTTCCAATCTACCACCGCCTAGTGGCATCAAAAATCAGTTTTCACCACTAAGTTTATTCAACGGGTAATGCTCATCAAAAACCAGTTTTCAAACATTAACCAGCCAACAATGCCCAAAAAGGTTTTTCATTGTTGGATCTTTTATTGCATTCTTTTTATTATTATTATTATTATTATTATTATTATTATGGATCAATCCTAAAGGAGGCCAAAACGAACAATAGTAAGTTCCTGTACCACCTCTAAAAAGAAAGAAAGCTTCTTTGGAAAGAGGCTTATTGTATAATTTGAGGTGGTGACCATTGACAAGGAGAGTTCTTCTTTCAAAATCCATTGTACAGAGAAGAACAACACCATTGGCATACACAGTCTGGATCTCGTAGGGTCCCAACCATCATGTGTGAAACTTTCCCTTGAAGTCTTAGAAGTGGGAGTCATATAAGAGTGCCCAATCTCCTCATTGGAATGATCGTTGTCAGATATGATGGTCATACCATAGAGTACGTTGTTTCTGAATGACCTTGGCGTGAAAGAGTGCTTCCTAGTGCAATTCATCTAAGGAATGTAGTTGATCAATGCATGCCTTCTGTGCATCATAAAGACTCATACCCAATTTTAGTACAGTGCAAAGATTTTTTATCTCAAATTCAATAGGAAGGACCGCCTTCTTACCATAGATGAGTTCATAAGCGGTCAAACTAGTGGTGGTCTTCCATGTCATGTGATAGGCCCACACTGCCTCAGGAAGCCATGGAACCCAATCATGCTTATGAAGAGCAACTGTCTTAGTAAGAATATTCTCAATCTCTCTATTGGTGACTTCTACCTGCCCATTGGCTTGAGGGTGATAGGGTGTAGAATTGCGATGGTGAATTTCATACTCACGAACCAAGGCAGAAATAAGCTAAGATGTGAATTATGGTCCTTGATCTATGGCTATCTCTCACGGTATGCTAAATCTTGTGAAAATCTTGGAGTACAAGAAATATGCTACTTTTGTATCTCTGGCATGCTTCAGCACTACCGCTCTGACCCATTTGGTGACATAATCCGTGCATTCAAGGATGTATTCCTTGTTCCTTGATGGTAGATTGATTGGGTTGAAAAAATCAAGGCCCCACTTCTCAAATGGCTCTATGGACACCTGTGGGTGTAAGGGCATCTCATTGAAGCATGTAGGAGAGCCCATACGTTGACATTTGTCATAATGATGAACATAGCATTTACAATCCTTGTGGATCGTAGGCCAATAGTAGCCTACAGTGAGAATCTTTTGGGCAGTCCTCTAAGCAGCAAAGTGTCCTTTGCATGGTTTTGTATGGCATGCACGAAGTATATTGAATACATCATCCTCTTGTACACAACGTCACATGATACTGTCAATGCCAGTGTGGAAGAGATATCCATTGATCCATGTGTACTTTCCACTGAGTCCAACTAGCTTCCATCATTCTCTCAGAGAGAAATGTGGTGGGAACTTGCATGTAACCAGATAGTTTGCAATATTGGCGAACCATGGGCTCTTTGTTGATATAGCAAAGAGGTGTTCATCTGGAAACGCATCGTCAACTGGAGTAGGTTCATTGTCTAGCTGTTGTAATCTAGATAAAAATTCAGCAACCACATTTTCTCAACTAGTCTTATCAGGTATAGGTATATCAAATTCCTAGAGTAAAAGCAACCATCTAATAACTCTGCCAGTTACCATAGGTTTATTCATTAAAAATGGAATTGCCGAATGATCTATGTGGACAAATACTTTATATCTAGTAATATAATGATGAAACTTATTAATTACATACACAACAACTAAAAACTATTTTTTAGTTACCATGTAATTTACCTCGGCCCCCGTGAATTTATTGCTAATGTAGTAGATTTAATAGAAGAGATTATCCTCTTTTTGTCCAACCACAACTCCCATCGAAAAATCTGAGGCATTAGTGTGAATATGAAATGGTAGTTCCCAATTTGGACCCCTAAGCACTGGTGTGGTTACAAGTTTTGTCTTGATGGCCTCGAAGGCTTCTTGACACTCAGGTGTCTAAGAGAATGAACGTCTTTAGCTAATAAGGAAAATAAGGGAGAGGCAATCTTGCTGAAATTTTGGATAAATCTTCGATAATATCCTACATGACTGAGAAAACTGTGAACATCTTTTTGGCTAGAAGGTGTAGGAAAGTCTTGAATAATTTAGATCTTTTTAGGATCCACTTGGATACCTTTAGAGGAGATGTAATGGCCAAGCACTATCCCTTCGGTCATAAGCATATGGAACTTTTCATGACTCAATGACAAATTGGTATCTATACAATGCCTAAGTACCTTTTCTAAGTTTGTTTTAGCCTCTTCATAAGTATTACCATGGATAGTAAAATCGTCCATTTACACCTCAACACAATCATTGACAAGATCCGCAAAAATGCTCAAAACTTCTCTTTGAAAAGTGGTAGGGGCGTTACATAGACCAAATGGCAAGACACTATAGGAAAAGGTGCCCGAAGGGCAAGTGAAGGTGGTCTTGTCCTGATCTTCTGGTGCTATGTGAATCTGGTTGTACCCACTGAACCCATCCAGAAAAGAGAAGAACTTCTTACTTGCAAGAGTGTCCAATACTTGATCAATAAAAGGTAATGGAAAATGATCTTTCTTAGTAGATTTATTTAATTCTCTATAATCAACACAAATCCTCCATTTACCATTTTTCTTAGGAACCATAACTAAAGGAGAAACCCACTGACTATCTAAAATAGGATATATAAATCCAACATTTAACAGTTTTTGTAACTCCTCCATAACTATTTCACCCAAGGCAAGGTTGAGCTAACGTTGTGGTTGCCTAATTGGATGACTACCTTCTTCAATATAAATACAGTGGGCGTAGGTGTTAGGATGAATGCCACACATGTCTTGGTATTCCCAGTCGAATGCATCTTTGTTTGTTCTAAGCATGGTGATAAGATCTTGGATTTGTTCAAGGGTTAACTATGGATTAATGTTAAGTGTGCGATTAGGAAAAAATTCCATAGCTTCTAATTGTGTAGGTGAGTCAATGGCTAAGACTTGGGAGGTGGATGGAATATCATTCGAATTTGCAGAAGATAAGAATGAACCATACAATTAATGATGGGACAACAACTGATGCAATGTGATAAAGTGTTGAACAGAATGTGAAATACCTACCAATGGAAAGTTCCCAAAAGGACATTGAGTATTTACACCTGACTGGAGGACCATGTTTTCAAAAATTTCATTAAATGAATACTTGTTCTGAAGAAAGTTAACAAGAACATTATCCTCAGTAGGTTCCTCCATATCTAAGGCTTTACGAATTTTCAGAATTGGCAATGGCTCATCTAAGTCACTATCAATACAAATTGGGTCCTCCATCTCCAACAAAGGTTGTGTTGGTGGGTATAGAGTCAGTTGTTTCTTGTGCTCACCATTGGAAATGACCATGTTCCTTGACCAAAAATTGATAAATGCATCTGTGGCTGCTAACCAAGGTCATCCCAAAATTAGGGGGTATCCCCCCAACTTAATTTTTGGCTACAAAATCACAAAATCAGTTGGGTATTCCCATGAATCAATAGAAAGGATTACGTCTTCAATCACACCTTCAGGCTTGACCAAAGATCGATTTTCCATTTGAAGATCTACGGGAGTAGGCCTAAGTCCTTCTAATGATAGTCTTTCCTTTGTCTCATTTGGCATAACATTAATTGTAGCACCCAAATCCACAAGGGTGTTGGGAATACTTACTTTACCGATAGATACCTTAATGACAGGACTCCCTGGGCAAGAGTACTTTGGAATGGTTATGTTTCTGAGCATAAGATCTGCTAACTATATGATAACTTGGATGGTCTTTGGGTCTTGCTTCTTCTTCTACTTTTGAGTACATAGATCATGAATTGTTTTTGTATAGACGGGGATGTCCTTGATGGTCTGTAACAAAGGAATCTTGATGTTAGTATTGCACAACTTATTAACAAAATAAAATTTAGATGGAGAGTCCTCCCTTTGTCTTGGTTCAGACTGAAATCATTTAGGAAAGGGAGGTTCTTTGGTTGGCTTTGTTTCTGCCTCCTCATTGATTTCTTTGATGGTGGGCCCCTAAAGAGCCTTCCCCAATCTTAACTGAACTAGTTCTAATGTATTTATGGGATAGGTGGGGTAACCTGTTGTCTCATTATTATACACAGGTTGGGTTACCTTATTGTTGGGATTTGGATTTGGTTGGGCTGGCATTGATGTAGGTCTCTGTGGTTGTGGTGGATGGTTTGTTGGATTAATGGGTTGAGCGGCTGATGATGGAAAGGATGGAAGAATGTGTGCCTATTGGTATGGGTTAATCATAGGAGGAGGTGAAAATTATGATTGTGACAAAATTATATGTTGTGGGTGTGGTGATGGTTGTGGCCTCCAATCCTGTTGCCACAATTGTAAAGTATACTGCGATTGTGGCACCCATTGAGGGTATGGGAATTGTTGCCAACCCCCATACCATCCCGGTTGATAAGAATTGGGTTGACTAGGTCCAAGCACAAGATAATCATTCATCACATTGGGGTGTATTACTCGAGGTGGAAAGGGTTGCCTAGGGGCCATGTAATAGATGGATTCCTCATAATATTCCATTTCAGGCACCCCTACAGGAAGAGGCTTCAAGATAGAACTTCTACTGACTTCTTCTAAGGATGAGATGTTTGTCCTATTATAAGGGCAATCTTCACTGTCATGCTTTTTCCTACATGTAGGGAAAAATACTACTAAGGCCTTTTCTGCCTCCTTTTGCTTTCTACGGGTATACAATGTATCTATTTGTTTACCTATGTGACTCAATAAATCAGTTTTAAGGTCTTCAAGTAAATTACCTATCTCGTGCTTGGTGATACCTATTGAAGTTCCCGTAGAATGTAGTTTGCTTAGAGAGTTCTTTCTTGATGGTTGAGACCTAGAATAGTTCCTGCAAATATCATAGATATCATCAAAGTCCATCTTAGAAATATTCCCTTTACCTATTAAATTTAATTCTTCCATGACATCATCCCTTATGCCTCTAAGAAACAACATTTTAACAGTATCATCATTCAACCCTTGTTGATGACATAGTTGGAAATTGAACAAAAAGCGTTCAAGATAATCTTCCACGGACTTGTCTTCCTTCTGTGACATACAAAAGAGTTCGTTCCAATTTTCCTTGGTTTTACAGTATTCCTGGTACTTGTCCAAGAACAAATTCCTCATGACATTCCATGTCCTAATTTTCCTGAGGTTCATAAGCCAATGTAGCGCTGCATCCTTCAATGTGGTTGGGAACAGTTTGAGCTTCTGTGCATCATTCTGATAATCATAATTGTTGCACAACACATCAAATTCAAACAAAAACATGTCAGGATCCTCAATAGAAAGGCCACGAAAAATAGGTAAAGTTGAATGCGGAATATTCTTCATAGGGGCATCTTGCTCAGGATATGTGATAAGAAACTCAAAAGTAACTGGATCATTATTGGCCAATGCCCTATTACCATTTTTATTGTTGTTGTTGTTGTTGTTGTCGTTGTTTTTATTGGGATCCATGACATCTAATGCCCAAGGAGTAAAATATGTTCTAAATGGCTCGTGGGTTTCTTCCAAGAATGTACCAGCTTTAGCCCAATAAGACTCTTGGAAAAGAAAATCAACCTTTTTGTGTAATATCTCAAAAGAGCTTGGATGAGTATTTGCAGGTGTTTGAACAATAGTGGTCTCAATAGCACACTTCTCAAGATCAAGTTCGGGTAATTCTAATGATTGCAACTTAGCTTTTAATTTCTCCTAAGTTGAGCTACCTCCTTCAATGGGTGATTTTGACTTATCTTGTGATTCTTCGAGTTGTGGACCCTCAATGGATGGTTTTGATTTATTTTTTGGTTTTTTGGGTTGTGAACAACTCCCCTTTTCTTTTCTAATGAATCTTCCTCTACTATCCCTACTACGATTCATGCACCTAAATGACTTACAACAGCACAAATCAAGAGTATTCACCTAAACAAGGTTGACAATTGTACATGATTTCTTCAAGGCGTACTAGTCCTAACTTAGTTTACTAAAAATGCAGGCCTTTAACACCGTTCCCTGGCAAGGGTGCCAAAATGATTGGATTAAACTATGGACTTAAAGTACTCTTGAAATAGGTTTGATTTGATCTTTAGAAATGGCCTCCTTAGTTTATCCTAAAGTGTCAATCCAGGAATGTAGGCTTTTGAACCATGTTGTGGCAATATGCTTAAGGGCTACAGTTAATAAACCAAGGGTTGATGGATGCAAACTATTGTAATCTGAATTTGAACAAAATTCTTATTGGTAGACTTCCTGTCACAAGTGTGACAAGAACCCGTGAAGAAATAATTCTACAACAGAAAACATATTACTAATACACGGCAGAACAAAAGTGGAAATCTATATAGCAAAATGAAAATCTATCTTAAAATAACATGAACATAATCAAAGTTGAACTATTGAATGTAAATATACTTTCAACACCAATTGATTATTCAACTCCTTAGCTCATAATAATTTTATTAATCGATATATAACTATCCTTAATTCTTGTAACAAGTGACTGATGAAATATATATGCAGATAGATATTAAATAAACTAACACATATTACACTAGCAATTATTAGACAAATCAATACCGATTTATACTTTTGCAGAAATGGATTATGCAGATAAAGGGATCGAACAAACAATATAGTAATGAAATTAATTGAATAACTTATAAAATAATAGCATACATTACCACACACATAATCCTAATGCAACGATCACCAACAACTAAGGAAGTGGGCCCTGCCTTCGCCGGTTATTGAATGATGAAACTCATGAACACATAATTACTCCACGATAGCTTTCATTCATCTAAATTACACTAACAAAGTATAGATTTAAAATCACTAGAGTCTGAGTTCAATTATGTATATGTCTATCCAGTTTCAACGTACACACACACACACACATATATTATAGCTACCTATACTTCTAGCAATCCTTCAGATGTAATCGAATAAGCATTTTGGTTGTTTGTGGCTTTTAGCCAACAACCATTAAAAGACAATCAAAAATAGTTTAGAGTCTTTGACAGTATTCTAAGAACAACATAACAACTTAAAACAGAATTAAACATTGCAACTTAGTCATCCCTCCACCAACAGCCTTCATGCTCGCTGTCAACCATTAAACACTACCTGTTACCAAAATCACAAAGATAGTTAGCAATAGTCAACAAAATCGATATTTTCACTAGTTTTTACCTTTCCTTCTATTTCATAAAATACCTTTAGTTCATTAACAAAAAGTGACATGAACGACAAGAAACAACAGGGAAAATAACAAGGGTTAAAGCAAATAATAGGTAAAATTAATGGCATGTTTTTCCCCCATCAAAGGTAAAAGTGTGTTTTTACTAAATAGAAATTACATTAGGGATTTTTAGGGATAGGTGTATTGGTTCCTCTGAGTAAGGCTGATATTGGGTAATGGCATAATGCAGGATCCCTTGGTGATGTTATAGTCACGTGAGGAATGCCTATAGGTGATGACACAACTACACTTCCGATTGACCAAGATGGATGAGGAGTGGCTCAGTTTGATGGGATTATTATATGTGTTGAGGATGCCCTAGTTGAGGGTGCACCATGCAATTATGATGATGTTGGTGGAGCAATGGTATAGCAACAATAGAGTACGATCTGATACATGTGGAGGAAAATATTAGTGCGAGTATTTATAATGGATGATCTACCAGTTAGGGGGTTGAGTTGGACCTAGAGGAAGGGATGGGTGAGCTCCCAAAGGTGTCACTATTTATGGTGATGTTGGTGGTGGGAGTACTAGTGTCTAATCAGAGATCACAGAGGTTCGCCATTGGTTGGGTGAGAGTTTTGGACAAGATGTTGTGAGATGGAACCACTTTGCATGGGGTGTATGCGTATTAGCCAAGCTATACAAGAAGATGCATTTGGTGGTATACAGGGATGGATGAAGCCTTGGTGGTGGAGTGACCTTACTGCACATCTAGGAATATGATTATATCACTATTTTGTGACTAGTGATAGATAGAGGGAGGGAGCAGGGGATGCCTTATTTTTTTTCCTATGCTTCATTTTTGTGACACCAACAACTTTAGGAGTTTCCCTACTAGAGACAGGTGATGGATGAGATGGATGACTTCATCTGAGGACTATAATGAGAGTGTGACGTATGGGATGATGATGCCCTATACATGACATATGCACAATGATCACATTATTTGATAGGCCACACATCGACCATTACTGAGTGATACCTTCTAATGAGGGTGATAATATACTTTGGACTTCAGTGGATAGTGCCTATACAGGAGGCTATTTTTCTTGTGTGGTACACTAGAGAGACATATGGGGAGGGTATATAGAGCCTTACATAGGTCGATACGATTGGTAGGATACACCAGTAGTGTTGTGGGATCCATAGTGTATAGTGACAAATGTAGGGACCACAATAGAGTATGATGCTTGGTGAGTAGGGTGGAGGCCAGTGTGGTTGATGATTCTACAAAGCTAAGAAGTAGTAGTGGATGATGATGATGATGATGATGATTATGATGATTATGATGATAAAGATAATGATGGTCGATGAGTTCAACAGAGATTAGATTTAGGGGAGGCTGACAAAGGAGAGGAGGATGTGGTGGTTGAGGAGGAGGAGGTGGACATCGGTGGTGAGGATCATCCTAATGATGAGGGTGACATCCAAGTATGGCTAGGGATGATTATATTAGAGCATGATCAAATTAGATAGGAGCAAGATCAACTTCTGGGGGAGTTGGATATGGAATGAGAAAAGGTTGTTAGATTACATGGGCTATTAGATGAAGAATAGGTTGGAAATGGGGGACCTTACTTAGTGGAATTGATAGTCGAGAGAGATGCAACATGAGCTACATTATCTCAGGAACAAGGGGATGTTACGAGATTGAGGAAGGAGATGGATATTGTGAGATAGGCAGTGACAGGCTAGGGGATGTAGGACATTATAGCTGATTTTATTTGCATGACTTGAGAGATGTAGTACTACTACATATTGTATGAGCAAGAAATACTAGCTAAGAAAATATATTCAAGCTTTACTATGAGCTACAAGTCACATAGGTCTAGATCAATGAGGCAAAGACCATTAGTTGGCATGGGGCCACCTCTTCCTCATAGTTCACCACCACCACCATCACCAACAAGGGTGTCAACTTAGTTTGAGGGGGCCAACACACGATAGATATTCACAAGATATTTATTATTCCCTGGAGGAGTATCGAATTATTTGGATGTACATGGAGGAGACCTTTCATATATTTGTATCATAAAATTTTATAGATTTATTTATGAGATTGTGAGTTTATAATGATGGTGTATATGATGTATATGTAATGTGCATATTTATTTTGTGTTGATGATTTTATGGTAATTCTAGGATGCCTATTTTTTAGATGGACGTGTTTATGCTTAGATGACTACATATATATTTATATGTTTATGTTCATATGTCCTATATGACTATGCAGGTGTAGATGACATGTGACTTTATATTTGATGTTTAATAGTATTTTGGATGGATATGTGTTTTATAATGTAAATGGAATATGAATATGCTTTATTATGGATAATGGATTATATATTAAATGTAAATGAAATATGGATATGTTTTATTATGGATAATGGAATATGTATTTAATGTAAATAAAATATAGATATGCATTAATAGATATGTGTTAATGATATAATTTATTATGGGTAATGGAATATAGATATGTTTATTATAGATGATGTAATATGGATATGTATTAATAAAATATGGATATGAGTGAATGATTATGATGTATTATGGATATTTATATGCACTAATTTTTGGATATGTGTAAATGATTATGATTTATTTTGGATGTGGATATGTATTAATGTAAATTAAATATTTTAATGATATGATTTATGGATAATGGAATATGGATATGCATTGTGAATGATAATGGTCCTAGCATGTCAAAATGCAAAATGCACATGTATATGATGCATGAAGTGTAATAAAATGATAGGTTATTTTTTTGTCATGATACAAGATATAATTAGGTCTAGGTTGGTGAATACTAGGGTATATGTTGGGAGAAATTAAATTAGGATATGGGAGGGGGAATGTGAAAGAGGACGTGGGGGGTGATTATGTTTAAAATATGGTGAGAAATCCTAAAATTTGATATAACAAGGAATATTATTCCCTAATAGTATGTATGTCTCATGGTGGTTGTTTTTCCTTTGTATGGACTTAGAATCACTAACAAAAAAAATATTTTCCAAAACATGCAATGCCATTTACAGCCTTAGTGGGTCTTAGAGAGAATAATGACATATATAGAAGTTCCTAATGCATGCAAGTGAGTGACTTGGTCGGTCTATGCGACCAGGAACCCATCGTACATGATGAAAGAATTCACCTTCACCTAAGGTAGGAAGTATCCTTGGTGGATCATGTAAAGAACAATCACTAACACACCAAACAAAAGTAATTACCATGCCTCATTTTTCACCTTGTCAAAACACACCAAGATATAAGTAGATCTAGGTGGTCTCGAGTAGGTATCTCCATGGGTTAAAAAATAAACTTACATGAAAAGATCACTAACAAGAATGTTTACGTAATCAACATATATATTGCCAAAGGTGGGATGGATGATGATAATGATTATGTTGGGCTTGGGAAGAATTCATCCCTATGGGAATAGAGGATTAGGATTGATATGGATGGTAGGTCAAGAGTGATGATGACTAATGGACACAAATGCTAACATTGGTCAAATCATGCTTTCATGAAAGATCCTATAGGTCAATATTTGATGTTTGATTTATTTGTGTGTTTGTTGAATGAGTTTGTGTGAAATAGTAATGTTTTATCATGAAAACTTGGCTTAACCTAATCCAAAATCACATTCAAGTATTTATTTTTGTGTCTATCAGGGGTGGTAGCAATATGGTTGTGATAGGTGGGCATGCAACTTATTATGGTGTATGTATGAAAATGAGGGGGCAGAATAGATAGATATAGGAGTGGCCTAGTGATGTGAGAATGTGGTAGTGGTTTTATCCTAATGAGGAGTGAGAATGTTATGGTAGCCTACTTGCCCCAAGAAGGAGAAAGTATGGTAGGGTGGGATCATGGAATTTTTCTTATCAATCATATGAAAAATATGAAATACAATGAGTGGTGTATGGGTGGGTTAAGTTACACAAATTTCCTAATTAATCATATGATGGAAGACAAAAGGGTGGGTAAGTAGAAAAAGTTTGGATTAGTTTTAGCCTAATCTTGATGTGTGGGTTTTAGTCTACTTTTGAGAGAGAGAGAGAGAGAGAGTATGTTAGGGTGGGATCATGGAATTTGTCTCATCAATCATATGAAAAAATGAAAGAGAAAAGTGATGGATGAGAGGCTTAGTAGGGTGAGAACATGACAGTGGTTTTGGCCCACATATAAAAGAGGGAAATATGTCTACATGGGTGAATTGTGGCACAAATTTTTCCAACTATGTGGAAAGACTGAGTGACAAAAAGGAATGTATGGTAAGGTGGGATCATGGTATGAAAGCTTTCATGTTATGAAGGAAAGGCTAGGTGCATTGGTGGTTAAGTGCAATAAAAATTCTCTAGACTATAGAGAGTAAACTTGTGGGAATGAATGGTGAGGTGAGATCATGGTATGAATAGCTTCCCCATTACAAAATAAAACGTAGTTTCATTCATGATAGAAAATCTTTTTGAAGTGACATGACACCTATTTCAAGCCATGATGGGCACATGCATGAATATATGGCAACACAAGGGATGGGTGGGTGGTGGAAAGAGATGACGCCTAATATATGGTGGATATGTATCCTACACATGGCACCTATTTCTTAGGTTTTCACCATGTTACTTGCCTAAGGTGCCACAAATTTTTTTTCACCATTGGATGAATTATTTCTCTTTACTATTTTTGTATTTTTATCATTATTTGGATTTTTCCATGATTTTATGATTTTTTAGATTTTCCATACATAAATTTCTTGAGATGTATAATATTCATCAGCTCTTCCAAGGGTTCATCTTCTATAGCAACCAATTTATAAGCACCTGATCCATATTTAGTAGTGATGACATAATGACGTAACCAACTGGGCTCAAATTTTCCTTTATTTTCAGTCTTGTAGATTGTGTTGATTCTCCTTGAGGACAAGGTCACCAATCTCAAATTCTCTGGGTTTTATTTTCTTGTTATAGCTATTCCAAAGCTGATTTTGATAAACCTGTAGATGATTCAAAGCATGGAGGTGTTTTTCATCCAAATTTCTAGTTGTTGTAGACAGGTCATTTGGTATTCTTCTTCATTAATGAGATGTTTCAATGAGATTCTCAAAGATTTGAGTTCGACCTCAACTAGAAAAATAGCTTTAGTGCCATAAACAAGGGAATATGGGATTGCCTGGGAAATGGGAGTGTGGATGCTAGTTCGATAGGCCCACAATGTAGGATTAAGCTATAAATGCCATTCTTTACCAACTTCATTGACCATCTTTTTAAGTATTTTCATTGTTTTATTAGTGGCCTCAGCTTGGCCATTTCCTTGTGGATAATATGGAGTGGAAAAATGGGGTGATATATGTAAGTTTTGGCGCATATCACAAACTTCTTGATTTTTAAATGGCTTTCTATTATCTATGATGATGGAAGATGGGATACCAAAGTGGTAAATAATTTAATAGAGGATAAATTTGGAAAAAAAAAATTATGTGATATAGGTTAACAAAATTTCTTATACCCACTTGGTAAAGTATTCGGTGGAAGTGATGATGAATTTATGGTTGTTTGAAGAGGATGGATGTATTTTTCCAACAATTTCTAACCCCCATCATGAGAAGGGCCATGGAATGACAATGGACTACAACTCTTGTGATGGTACATGAATTAATTAACTGTGTTACTAACATGGATGGCAAGTCTTTACAAATTTATATACATCTTGTTCCATTGTCAGCCAATAATACCTAGTGTGTAACAACTTTTTAAATAGGGTAGGACCACTATAATGGGCCCTGTAGATGGCTTCATGGACCTCACATGAATCAGTTTGAGCCTCTTTTGTGTCTAAGAACCTCAGGAGGATTCCTTCAAAGTTCCTTCGGTAAAGTGTATCACCCAATAGTGTGCAACAAGCAGATTTGTGAATAAAGGATTAGCATTGAGAAGTGGATAGGTTGGGTGGAAAGGTGTTGTTATGGAGATAATTATATATCCTGATACCATAGGGAATTGGGACCAATGATAGCATATACCAATTCTTATTTAGGAGATCATAAGCAAGAATAAAAACTTGTTTTAGCAAGATTTCATATTGTTGACTATTCTAAGGCATATCCAATAGGGATCTAATTGTATCCATGGCATCAACTACTTTATTATTTAGATGAGGTATTTGGTCAAACTGTATTTACACAAAATATTGCTTGAAACTATCTTTCATGCATTTATAAGGCAATAATTTGTCATCTTTCATTTGATACCCATCACTCACTTGCTTGATAACTAGTTGGTAATCATCATAGACTTGTAGTTTTGATATTTTCTAGTGGATAGCTAGTTGGAGCCCTATAACGAATTCCTCATATTCTTCAATATTTATCGTGCAAGGGAAGGTAATATGGTAAGACTTAGGAATGCAATCACCTTGAGGGATAAAAAACAATATTCCTACCCCCAAGCTATGTTGTGTAAAAGATCCATCAAAGTACAAGTTCCAACATGTATTTTCATCAATAGCAAGGATGATTTAATCTAGAAATTTTGTTAACAGTGGGTGATTATCCAATAAGAGGGATTTTTCAAGTTGATCAACAAGTGCTTTTCCTTTTATATCCCTCCTATCTACATATTCAATATTAAACTCAGTAAGGATAATGATCCATTTTTCCATGCGACCTGTGAAGGTATCTTTGGAGAGAGTATTTTAATGGATCTACTTTGGAAATAAGTTGAGCTTTATGGTTAAGAATGTAATGTCGTATCTTTTTAGCATAGAAAACAACTAAAATGCATGCCCTCTCTATGGGAGTTTAATTTAATTCACAACCTAGCAAAGTATGAGAGATCTCATAAATGAATTTATTTTCCATTTTCATCATGTTCTGCCAACAATTCCCACAATTCCATGGTGGTAGTTCATATGCATAATAAGACCAATTTATCTCGATTAGGTGGCATGAGGACAAGTGGTGGGACAAGATAGTCCTTAAGTTGTTGAAAATCTTGTTAATAGTTGCTATCCCACTTAAAGTTGACATTTTTTTGCAAGAGGTGTGAGAATGGTTGGAACTTATCAACAAGTTGGGTTATGAATCGACTAATTGCTTAAAGCTTCCCTTGAAGCTCCTACATAATTTCTTGATATTTCTTGGTGGAGGCATTTCTAATATTTATTTGACCTTCACTAGATCAACTTCTATAAATCTTTGAGATATATGAACCCAATAATTTTTCCATATGTGATGTCAAATACACATTTCTTTGGATTCAAACATAACTGATGTTTTTCCAATCAATCAACAATTTTCTCTAATACTTGTATATGTCTAGCTCTTATTTTTTATTTTTCCAAAATATCATCTACATAATCTTCCATGATGTCATGAAGCATATCGTGAAAGATTACATTCATGTCCCTATGGTATGTAGCCCCTGCATTCTTCAAACCAAATGGAATTACCTGATAACAAAATGTGCCCCATGGAGTAATAAAGGTTGTTTTATGATGATCTTAGATTTTACTATCTTTATCTAATTGTAGCCTAAAAAATAGTCCATGAGTGACAACATTTTATGTCTCGCTATTAAGTCCACAATGATATCAATATTAGGAACCAAGAAACCATCCTTGGGGTATTCCTTATTGAGATCTCAAAAATCTATACATATCCAAGATGCCCCCAGTGGTCTTAGCAATTGCCACTATAATAGAGATCCATTTGGGATAATTAATCGAACAAATGAATCCAACCTCTATGAGATTTTATAACTCTATTTTGACTAAGAGAGTGATTTGTGGGTGAATTTTCCTTAAATTTTGATTTACTAGTTTTGCATCAAGATATACTACAAGGTGATGGACTACAAGAGATAGATCAAGTCCTAGCATGTTTGCATAGGTCAAAGAAAATTTTCAGAATCTTTGTTTGAGAAAAATTGATAAGATTTGATTCACCTCATCTTCTAAGGCTGCAACCATGAAGGTGATCTTAGGTTCTTATTTTGTCCCTAGGTTGATTTCAATAGTTTCCTCAGCCAATATTGTGGATGCTTCTTGCTATCAAGGAATAGAATCAAGTTCCCCATCTTCTAGCTCACCTCAGAGAGGTTTTCACAAGAAGATGCGTCTTTTATTTTTATTTTTTCATGATCCAAAAGTGCCTTATCAAGGTTCTCACTAAGGGATAGTTCTTTTTTATTTTTCCATTTTTTATTATTGTGACTAAGGCACATGATTTTATCTAAAATAAGCATCATTGTGTAATTTGACTTTAAATTCTTGCTTACGATCTCCTAGGGGTGTGTGTTCTCAAACACCCATAAGTTTTGTGATTGCTTCATCATCCTAGAAATTATAAAGAATAGGAGGTCCTTATTTATACCAATCAATAAGTTCTAGATAAATGAGTGGGAGATCAATGGGAGTGTGTGGTGTAATGGTATAGATGTGGGCATCATTAAAAAATTGAGTAATGTGTTCAAAAGGTTCTTCGTTGGGTCCCTCTTGAGGGTGGTTAACATTAGTAGAGGTATTATTTTCTTTATTGCAAGTAGATTTAGGTTCTTTAGGTACCATCTCAATTGATCCATACCCAAGTCCATAATGGCCCATGTTCAACTTGTGTTGAATAGGTTCCATTATACCTTATTCATGAACCCCAAGTCCTCTACCTTGATATAGCATATGTTTACATAAGTCATGTCCTTTTGGATACCTATCTATTTCAAGAAGATCATCATTAACGTGATACAACCATGAAGAAATGTCCTCACTAAGATATTATTTATCTATGAGCCCCCATCTATTACAACTTTTGAAAGTTTCTTTGGTTTCTACATTTAATATCTTGGGTTGACCATGGGACCATGGTGGTATGGGAGTTGTCCTACGTAGAAAGAATTATGTAGTTCATACTCTCCACATCCTTTTTCAGTAATCTTGATCTTGATTTTATGGGTGGGTTGTGAGGTGGATGCAACTTCTAATGTGGATGGGTTGATATAGGATGAAGAAGTAGATGAAATATAAATAATTGGACAATGGTGTGAGCGATTATCCAAAAATTTGCATAATTAGAAAGGTTGTGGATCTACTGAAATAGTGATATCTTTACCATTGTGGGAGAATTTGATGCACTGATGGTAGGTGGATGGGACAAATTGCATGACATGAATCTATGGTGGGTTGAGGAGGATATTATAGGGAAGATCAAGATCTAAGATTTGACATGTGGTTTCTATGACAATTGATCCAACTTGTATAGGTAACATTATGGTACCTTCATATCCTATCTCAACATCATTATATGCCTTAATAGTTATGTTCTTTTGTGGGTTAATGACGTCTTCAAAATAACCCAACTACCTTATTAAATTTAGAATACATAAGTTGAGACCAGATCCACCATCTATTAGGACTCTTTTAATGTTATTTTTGTGGATGATTACTTTGATGTGGAGTGCTTTATTACAAGGAGTGTTGGTGTGTAAGTCTTTATTTGTGAAAGAGAGTTGATATTGCTTGAAATTGGTTGATATTAATGTCACTAGGTACTCATGATTCTTGTAATGCTTTATCTAAGATTTGGGCTAGAGTCTTACCAAGATGGTCCAAGATATTATATTTGGTGGATGTGGAAGGAGATGAGGACGAGGATGTTACTTGTATTTTCAATCAACCTCTTTAGGTACAAATTGCACAATTGGCTACTTTGATTTGATGATATTAAAATTTTTGTTGGCCTCCTACAATGATTTAACAACTAAGCCCTTACAACTATGATTTAGAGATTAGACATCTAAACTGAATAGCCATTTCAATCATCATGAAGGTGCATTTAACTTTTCAACCCAAGGATGTGAACTTGAAATGGATCAGCACAATATGTGCACTAAGGATCCAAAGTAGCCATATTCATTCTACAACTAAGAAAAACATAATGTTGAAGGTAAATTGCTTAGAAAGAAATAACGTAAGTGTTTAACATCAACCAAAAACTATGCTAAGCTTAAATGCATGATAGAAATGAAAAATATGAGCAAACAAACAGGAAACTACTATGTATGCTTTGGCTTCAAGAATAGTCATAGAATGGAATTCTAGTGGCTACAGGAACAGTCAGTGCCAAATTCTTAACTAATTATTGAACAGAAAGTAATAACTAAACTAAACTAAACTAAAAGGCAGAATGCTCACCAAGTGAGCCCCCTTGGATGAGTATCCTCTAAAACTAATGTAAACTCATATGCATATACTTATAACTTCATCTTATTCATTGGAAAACATGAGTACAATAGAGCAATGTAACTATATTGCTAAAAACTAAGAATGAAAGTACATCATCAAACCGCACAACCTTTTTGAGAAGGAGCATCCAACTCTTATTTATAGGAAAATAAGCTACTAATTAAACAAGGGGGTCAACTCCATGAATTGGGAGGACACCATTTTAGGGAAAGCAAAGAAAGTGGAGAGGCAGTTACGCATGCATGGAATCTAGTTAGATGTGCTTGCCTCAACATAGATTTAGCACAACAATAATTCTTATATTCGCTAAACATTAATAAAGAGCATTCACAAGGCGGTTACAACTCGGTTTGTGTGAGGAATATCCCATCGTCGATAGTCTTCCCTTCGTTGACCTTTGCATGATCACTTTGTTAACCGTTATGGTGAATGACTAGCTAGTAGAATCTTCTCAATTTAGTGGCCTCAAATCATATTTGCATGGAAATATTAGTACGCACAATAATCGCATATCTATAACTATCTTAAAGAACATTCATTAATCCACATGTAGAATTAACATAGATAGTCCATATAACATGCCATTGTCATTAAAATTTTGCAAAGGTAAAATTAGGCCCAATTTCTATGGTTTTGAGGAAATATCAACATTCAAACATCAACGTCCATGACAACTTTAGCAAATAGATCATAAATTCTACCAAAATTAAACCATAAACTAGACTCATCATCCCCCCCAACCTAAGGTTCTATTGGTCCTCCAGTAGGGGAAGGGTTGTTCTTCTGCTTAGTCAAGGCCTAGAAATTTGCAACCGCCAACTATCCTACATCAATGTTTTTTGTGCATGAATCAGGATCGCAATAGAACCCTTGTTGTTTGTCCAATCTATTCCATCTTTGTCTCTCTGCAACAATATCATAGTGGTAAAACCTATAATTTGGCACGGGCCACATCAAGATGGGTGGCTGAAAAGTCAGTGGAAGCCAAAATCATCCTTTTATCCTTCCAATTTGTATATATCTGTCAATTATTTTAAGTGTTACAACATAGTTTTGTATAGAGTGGGGCTCATATTTCTCTAGCTCATCAGTTAGGCCATTCCATTTTTGTGACAAGTATCTCTTCATAGTTTCCTCTTTTGTTTTTTCCACCACCTCATATTCACTGTAAAATGCTTCTATCCAAGGCATAATCCTATTACCATAGCTAGCTTTGAGAAGCACTTTGTGTCTATCCCTGTAAGTTTCCCTTGGCTTTCTTGATTTAACCCTGATGGGTAGAGAGATGTTGGATTCCATTTGCTTATAAGCCCAGTATTGTTGTCCCCAACTGATCTCATTTTGTACTTAAGACATAAATTCCCTTAATTGGACATCCCAACATATAATAGTGGATTCCAATCATGGTCTTGAGTCACAGCATAATTGTGCAAATAGAATTCACACAACAAATTCTTCATCTCATAGGAAGCAATCCGATAAGCATTGAAAAATTCAATAGGAGTCTCAATGGAAGGGTTCAAACTTGAGAAAATCCTTGCCAGCTTAAAAGAAAGATATTTCTCTTTCAAATGAAAAGCATAGACCCTTGGAGGGGCCTTGCATTCAACTATTTTGGGTACCAAGGTTGTCATATTGTCCACCTTCTTCTTTAAAGTAGCAATTTCTGCATCCTTGTCTTTAATCTCCTCATCTTTCTTTTGAATTTCTTTCTTCAGCCTATGTTTCTCTTCTTTCCATTCCTCTTCTCTTCTTTGCATCTCTTTCCATAAATGCATAGCTACCATGTGCATTGAAAAATTAGGGGGGTTATGTATTCCTACCAACATTTTTCCTAGCACCGATGTTTTCTCTTCATATAGTACTAGTTGCAGGGATTCAAGTTGTTCAGTCAATTTTGGCTGTAGGGCCTTTTGTTCATGTTCTTGCTCATGCTATAGGATCACTTGCTACGGGAAATCCTGATTTTCTTCATACCCTTGATTCTCAACTTGTTATGCAATATCAGCAAGATCTGCCATGTTATGTTTGCTACTTTCTCAAATATATCCTCTTCCTCGACATTCACCTGCACCATTGGAGCTTTTGTGTCCCTCTGTGATATTTCTCTAGACTTAGGGCTTTCCTACGAAGGTATATCAAAGGTTGACCCGACTGGTCTTGATTTCCTGGGAGGGATTTCACGTTTTTCTTTGGCTATAGGATGAACAGTGTCAGCCTTCTACTTCCTAAAGCTTGGTACTTCTTTTTCTGTTGACTGCTTTTTAGTTTTTCCTATTCTTATTTCTTGTTCTCTCTTTTGTGCCCTATTTTTCATTAGGATGCCAAGAGGAACATCATCATCATAATTTGGAGAGGAACTTTCTTTGTTTGAGTGCTCTATCTTAGAAGAACTAATCTCTATGGTTTGTCTTGTTGAAAGAGGGTTTGCACTACGGCCTGCACCAAAGGTTGAAGAACCAAGAGTGGATTCAGTCGCACTCAATCTCTTGCTAGACCTATGGGGTTGAGGTAAAACCCTAGGTTGCAAATTCTCTCATCTAATTTGATTAATACTTATGAATTCTTCCCAAGTCATCTGAGATACATCATGTAGAGAGTTCTCAATTAACAATTTAATCAAACAATGATGGGAAACAGAATTGTCCCTACCTTTCTAAGTCTCTGCTGCCATGATTGAAAGAAGGTGGTATAGAACATTTGGCACATCCATTCGCCTCTCGTGCCTTATGTGATTCAAGAGTTTAAAGTGCATGAAATGTATATTCGACTGGCATCCTTCACAAATGATATATTTTATAACATAAACAACTATTTGCTTCCATGGCTTGGGAAGAGAGTTCCTTTTTGCACCTTGTTTGTCCATGCTCAATGGCGGTTCGCTAGGTCCTATAAATTCGACCCTAGCTGACCTAGCGTCTCTAGAAGTATGGTAATTTTCACTGTCGACAGACAACCCTGTAACCTCTACAATTCTTTCTTCAATAACCAATACTTCCAACCCTTTTACCATGGCTTTTCCCTTAGACAATGTTTGAGAAAATTATAATGCAATGTCTTCATTAGAACCATTCAACTTCAGGAAGTAGTCTAACCAGTCACAACTTTTGAATTCAGCTTGTGAAGGTGCATCCTACAGCAATACGTCATGAACTGTGGGTTCATTCTTGATTAATCCACCTCCCATTATTAAGTTGCCTACAATCAAACAATAGATTTACAAAGTTTTCCTTCTTGCAACACTTCCAAATTTCCAATGCCAATGTCATCTAAATTTTCCTTTTCTGTTTTACCTTTTTCCTTCTTTCTATTTTACCCTTTTGGTGACTTAAGATTATGACAGGATCAATAATGGCAGTAAATGAGTAATAAACGAAGGTTATGATGGAGAAAAATGGTGGCGGCGGTTGGTGTCACTCACACATACAAGCCATCATCTCACTCATAATTCATATTGGCTAGATTTAAACTTTGTTGACGTATACTAGCATGGTCTGACATGTGGGAAAAGTACTCACATCTTTCCCCCCCAACCTAAATTTGAGCATGTTTCCTCACATGCGAGGTGGTAAGGATGATTTGATAGGGACAGGGAATAATAACATGCTATGGTGAACGCCCATATTAATTCACAACAATTAAATGAATGCACTAAAGATAATTAAGATATAGCAATTATTGCACACATACCTAGAGTCATGGAAGATTCATTTGCAAATATTATGGAGAAAGTATCGGTCACCTTTTAAGAAATAAGTTGAGAAATTAATGAAAATGAGGTGGAATGAGGTGAATTGGAATGAAGTGAAGTGATGGAGGAGAGAGAAAGGTGGAGATGGATGGGCGGATGGGTGGATGGGTGAAGAAGTGGACTCTCATAGAAGTGGAATTCTTTATTATGACAAGTACATACCTTAATTATCCATAAGGAGGGACACTAGGCCCACTTCCCTCGGCTGCAGGAAGCTCGGGTGTTGCATGTTGTGTGAATTGCTGCAAGAACTCCTCTTTGGAAGTTGGCTTCTGATACAATTTGAGACAATGACCATTGACAAGCAGGTTAAATCTAACTAGGTAAATAGTAGTGAGTTGAACAACACCATTGGGGTATACTTTAGTAACCTCATATGGTCCTAGCCACCTTGTCTACAATTTTCCTACATTATCCTAATACCTTGAGTCATAGAGCAGGGCCCAATCTCCTAGTTGGAATTTCTTGTCCTTGATGAATTTTTCATGCCACCTTATTCTTTGATTATGCACCACCTCTATGTGATGCAAGGTTTCTCTCCTCATCTCATCCAAAGCATTCAGCTACATGATTCTTTCTCTTTGTTCCTCAGAGATACCCATCCCAAAGTCTACTGCAATCCTAATAGTCTTAAGTTCAAATTTAATGGGCATCATGGTTTTCTTTCCATACAACAACTCAAAAGGATTGAAGCCTTTATTTGTCTTCCAGGTTGTCCTATAGGCCCAGACAACTTCTGGCAGCCTATTTTCCCAATCCTTTCTATGAACAACCACTATTTTGGTCAAGATGGCTTCAATTTCTCTGTTAGTCACCTCAACTTGGCCATTGGCCTGGGGATGATAAGGAGTAGACTTTATGTGTCTTATGTTGTACTCATTGACTAGTGCTGCAACAAGGGTTGATGTGAATTGAGCCCCTTGATCAATCACTATCTCTCTTAGAACTCCATACCTTATGAAAATCTCCTCATAAATAAATTCAACCTTATTGTCTCTTGCATACGTCATGGCCTTAACTCCTACCCACTTAGTTACATAATCAGTGCAAACTAAGATATAAGACTTACCATTTAATGGAGGTTCAATGGGTCCTACAAAATCTAGTCCCCATTTGTCAAATGAAGTGATTAATACCTGAGGGAAAAGTGGCATCTCATCAGATTTGGTTGGTTTTCCCATCCTCTAGCATCGATCACATTTTCTTGTATACCTTCATGCATACTTGTGGAGTGTTGGCCAGGAATATCCTATGTTCAAAATCTTCATTGTTTTCCTCTTGGTTGCAAAATTTCATCCACATGGTTCGTTGTGGCATGCATGCAAAATATCATATGTCTCATCTTCTCTCACACATCTCCTCATGAAATGGTTTGGACCAATGTAAAAAAACATCCAAAAATCCATGAAAAAGGAAAATATTTTTCAATGAGCACCCTTCTCTCTTTTGGAGAGAAGTGAGGAGGAACTCTCCCTGTGACTAGATAATTAGCTATGTCAGCATACCAGGGTGTTTGCACACTAATGGAGAATAGATGCTCATCAGGAAGGGAGTCATCTATGGCTTGATTGTCTTCTGATGTAGTCATCCTTGAAAGAAATCTGCAATAACATTCGCCTTCCCTAGTTTATCCACAATGGTTATGTCAAACTCCTGCATCAACAATAACCATCTTGCCATCCTACCTATGATCAGGGGTTTATTCATGAGATATCTAATGGCTGCATGATCAGTGTGCACAAAGATTTGATATCCTGTTAGGTAGTGCCTAAATTTGTTCAAGGCATAGATCACTGCCAACATTTCTTTTTTTGTCACTATATAGTTGAATTCAACTCCTTGCAAGTTTTTGCTGAAAAAATAAATGGAATTTTCAATAGCTCCTCCTTTCTTCCCTAAGACTTCTCCTATAGCATAGCTTGATACGGCTATATAGATGCGAAAAGGAAGCTCCCAATTAGGTCCTTTGAGTACAAGAGCATGAGTCAAAGCTGCTTTCAAATCATAAAATGCTTTGTCACAGTCTTTTGTCCATTGAAATTCAACATCTTTGGTGAGAAGAGTATACAATGGTGCTACTATTTTACTAAAGTCCTTGATGAATTTCCTATAATAGCCTACATGTCCCAATAAACTCCTAACATCTTTTTGTTTTGCAAGTGTGGGAAGATTTGTGATCACCTCACTCTTTGCAAGGTCCACTTGAATTCCTTTGTGAGAGATGTAGTAGCCTAGAACTACACCTTCTTGCATCATCACGAAAAACTTTTCACTATTTAGTGATAGATTGTGATCTTCACATCTCTGTAGGATTCTCCTGATATTTTCCAATGCCTGATTGAAATCAGCACCATAAGTGGTAAAGTCATCCATGTAAATTTTTGTGGAATCAAGAGAGATGTCTAAAAATATGCTAATGACTAGCCTCTAAAAAGTTGTAGGTGCATTGCATAAGCCAAATGGGAGTACTGAGTAGGAATAGGTCCTCATGGAAAGGTAAAGGTGGTCTTCTCCTGGTCCTCAAGTGTAATTTGGATCTAGTTATAGCCACTGAAGCCATCTAGAAAAGAAAAGTATTGCTTTCCTACAAGTGAGTCCAAAACTTGATCTATGAAGAGTAAAGGAAAATGGTCATTTTTGGTGGCAGCATTAAGTTCCCTGTAATCAACACAAACTCACCATTTCCCTCCTTTCTTGGGAACAATCATCAATGGAGACACCCACTGGCTATCTAAAATGGGGTAGAGAAATCTTGCATCTAGCAATTTTTGTAGCTCTCATTTTACAATTTTTCTTAGTGCATGGTTAATTCTTCTTTGTGGTTGTCTAACTAGGGTGCAATCTTCTCTAATGTAAATCCTATGAGTGCAAAGCTTAGGTTCCAATCCCTTCATATCATGATAGTCCCATGCAAATGCATGGTGGTTCTTCAGTAAGGTTGTCAATGACAATTGTTGTTCTTCACTCAATTTGTTGTTGTTGTGCAGATGTTTTCCTTCTACCACTTGCACTTGTGTAGTTAACTCTATCATAGCTACTTCATTAACACATGGTACCTTGAGTTCATATGGTAGAAATGTATGGAACATACCTATTGCTACAGGAAGAGTGGTTGCAGGAAGTGCATCTGCAGGAAGAACGACTGTAGGAAGAGTAGGTAGAAGTGTCCTGACTGGAACAACAGAATGAGTAGATGATGCTTCCTCCACTTCACAATGATTCTGAATGATGTTAGCCAATACTTCATCTTCATCTTGAAGTTGCATAAAAGAGCTTCTTCCTAACATCATAAGTTGCGCCAAAAAATTAACTTCCTTGGCCTCTTCACCAACATGTGGCCATACAATATTATCCTCATCATGGGATGGCTAAGCAGGAGGATAGAGAGCAAGCTTTTTGGAAATATTTCCATCAAAAATAGTCATGTCTCCTATCCTGCATATGCATCTATTGTTGCTAACCATGGCCTTCCAAGAATAATGGGATACCCACCTAGTGTGGCTTTAGGAGAAAGAATCATGAAATTTACAGGGTACTCCCATGAGTCTAGAATTACCACAAGATCCTCTACTATACCATTAGGCTTAATAGTATAACTATCAACAAGTTGTAGGATAGTAGGAGTAGGTCTCATGTTTGCAACATTTAGTTGTTGCAGGATATCCTTAGTCATTACATTTATTGTTGCTCCCAAGTAAATCAGAGTAGTCTTTATTTGGATCTCGTTTATAACAACTCCTACTATAGGGCTACCTGGGTCATTGTACTTAGGGGCAGTCACTTTCCCAAGCATGATGTCAGCTAGCTGCCCCACCACATGAACTGTAGTGGGGTCTTTCTTTTTCCTACCTGGCTTCTTGAGGCATGCTTCCTTGATTTCCTCACCATAGATTGGAACATCTTTTATGGCCTAAAATAGAGGTATCTGGACACATATACGCTTTAGTTGATCTATAATGTCAAAATTTGTGTCCTCCTTTTCTTCCTTCTTCTTGGAAACTTCCAATCTCTGAGGAAATGGTGGTTGTTGTTCAGTCTACTTGACTAGGCCTAGTTCAGGATTTTTAGGTGCTCTTAGCCAAATGGGGGTATTCAAAGGCTCCTCTTCTTACATAGGAAGCTCAGTGATAATGGGTGTGGAAGGAGTTGGTATATTACTTCTTGAACACAAGTGGATGTCACTCACACTTACAACATATGCAGGGAAATGATTTGAATCAATAGAGTATACAAGTTGTTGTTGTGGTTTATTATTTGGATTGGGTGTGGGCTGAGCTGGTAGCTAAGTAGGTTTAGGTGGATTTGAGCCTGGATTAGAAGGAGGAGGCATTATAGCATGTTGTTGGGGTTGATAAGGTGGATGCATGTAGCTATTTGGCTAGTTTTCCCATTGCTGTCCTCCCCTCCATTGATTTGTTTGTTGCCAATTTCCTTGAGGTTGCTACCATTGGGATCGAGAGTTCTGATGATTAGGCTAGGTATTTGGAGGGTTACTCCAAGGTTGTGGTGGATATCCTCCATAGTTGGATGGATATGGGGGATTTCATTGGTTACCAAGTGAATAAGAATTGAAATATGCCCCAACAAAAGAGAGTGGATCTCGTGGCATACCTTGTCTTGGAGCCCAAGGCTTCCTTTGTGCAACATAGTAGACTTGATCTTCTTCAATCTGAATTGGCTTGAACTTGGGTGCAATCTTCTTGCTTTCAATATTAGCTACCATCTTGCATCTACAGTCCTTCTTTTGTCTGCAATGGGGGCAATACTCTGCCAATGTTGCCTCTACCTCCTCTTGTTTCTTCTTGGCCCAAAGTGTATCCAGCTAAGTAGCTAGATTGTTTATAATGTCTTGCTTGAAGTCTACCAGCAAATGAGTAATCTCCAATCTTGTAACTCCACTGGTAGATGACTTACTCATAGAAGATTGGTAAGCTCTCCCTTTTTTTGAAGCTACCCTAGAGTGGTTTTGTCATATCTTCTTGATATCCTCCCAAGGAACTTGGGAGATATCTCCTCCTCCCATCAGGTCCAAGGCATCAATGCAGTTGTCATTAATTCCTCTCAGGAAAAGAAAGTTTTGTGATTCTTCATTAAGTGTATGGTGTGGAGATTTTTTTAGGAAAAATATAAACCTTGCAATGTAATGCTCCAGGCTCTCATCTTCTTTCTATTGCATCCTAAAAATGCCACCTCATCTCATGTCACTGCCCCTAAAATACTCAAATTTCTCAAGGAATTTTGTGTTCATGGCATCCCATGTCTCCATAGTATCTCTTCCTAGGCTCATGAACCATCTTAATGCAGCTTCTTTCAAAGTGGTAGGAAATAGCTTAAGCCTATGGGCATTGGTGGTATAGTCATAACTCCTGCAAAGTATATCAAATTCAAACAAGAAGGTATCAAGATCTTCTATGACAAGTCCATAGAACTTAGGAAGGACTAAAGCAGGGATATTTTTTAGGTTGTCTACTTCATTCTAATGAGAAATGGGGAAAGGAAAAGTCAGTTGGCTAGGTTTGTTTCTATTTGCATCACCCATGCATGCTTGATGTAGTTCTAAAGCAAAGGGATTATTAAGCTGATTTTGGTCTTTAGAGGAAACTTCAAAGCTAATCAGATCATGAAATGCATCAACAAAGGGGTATGGATCCTCTTCTTCTTTTGGCAGGTTCTGATATTCAACTAGCTGGAATGGGTCAAAGTTGTTAGGAAGGAATCTCCCATAAGCAACTCTTCTCCTTCCTCTATCCATGCGGTATCAACTCAGTATTAGCCAACTTAGAAAAATAAATGTTAAAGAATAAGGGAGGTCATTACTTCCTAAATGAGGGGTATACTAAGAACAAACTTTCAAAAATACTACAACAAAAAACCATCAATGACTCTAAAGAACTCCCTAGTTTGACACCATCCTCGACAATGGCACCAAAAATGTTGGCCTCCTACAATGATTTAACAACTAAGCTCTTAAAACTATGATTCAGAGACTGGACATCTAAACTAAATAGCCATTTCAATCATCATGAAGGTGCATTTAACTTTTCAACCCAAGGATGTGAACTTGAAATGGGTCAACACGGTATGTGTACTAAGGATCCAAAGTAGCCATACTCATTCTACAACTAAGAAAAACATAATGCTAAAGGTAAATTGCTTAGAAAGAAATAACATAAGTGTTGAACATCAACCAACAACTATGCTAAGCTGAAATGCATGACACAAATGAAAAATCTAAGCAAACAAGTAGGAAACTACTATTTTTGCTTTGGTTGCAGGAATAGTCACATAATGGAATTCTAGTGGTTGCAGGAACAGTCAGTGTCAGATTCTTAACTAACTACTAAATAGAAAGTAATAACTAAACTAAACTAAACTAAAGGATGAAATGCTCACCAAGTGGGCCCCCTTGGATGAGTATCCTCTAAAACTAATGTAAACTCATATGCATAGACTTATAACTTCATCTTATTCATTAGAAAACATGAGTACAATAGAGCAATGTAATTGTATTGCTAAAAAATAAGAATGCAAGCACATCATCAGACTACACAACCTTTTTGAGAAGGATCATCTGACTCTTATTTATAGGAGAAGAAGCTACTAACTAAACAAGGGGTCAACTCCACGAATTGGGAGAACACCATTTTAGGGAAAGAAAAGAAAGTGGAGAGGCAGTTATGCATGCATGGAATTTGGTCAAACATGCTTTCCTCAATAGAGATTTAGCATAATAGTAACACCTATATTCGCTCAACAACAATAAAGATCATTTACAAGATGGTTACAACTCTGTTTGCATGAGGAATCTCCTGCCGTCGATAGTCTTCCCTTTGTTGACCTTTGCATGAACACTTTGTTAACCGTTATGGTGAATGACCAACTGGTGGAATCTTCTCAATTTAGTGGCCTCAAATCATATTTGCATGGAAATATTAGTACGCACAATAATCGCATATCTATAACTATCTTAAAGAACATTCATTAATCCACATGTAGAATTAACATAGATAGTCCATATAACATGCCATTGTCATTAAAATTTTGCAAAGGTAAAATTAGGCCCAATTTCTATGGTTTTGAGGAAATATCAACATTCAAACATCAACGTCCATGACAACTTTAGCAAATAGATCATAAATTCTACCAAAATTAAACCATAAACTAGATTCATCAATGTTCATGACTTTCTTCTATGTAGCCAATGATTGAATCATGAGATGGAGTTTGAATGGTGTTGGTGTAAGTATATGAGATGGAATTATAGGACCCAAAATGTTTTTCATCATTATGCACTAGAAATGGTTGTGATTATATGCCTAGTTGCTCATTAAGAGAGTTATGAGATTGTCCTTCAATGGTTATCTCTCCTCTATCAATTAGATCTTGTATATGATTCTTCAACTTCATGCATTTAGAGGTGTGATGACCTTTAACCCTATGGTATTCGCAATATTGATTATCCTTATACCATGCAGGCTTGGGTTGATTTTTATTAAAGGGTTTGGTCATTGAGAATTTTATGAGATTAGCCTAGGCAAGTTTATGTAATATTACTTCAATTGGTTCCCCTAAAGGGGTATACTTGTGTTTCGGCTTTTTTTTTTTGCCTAGGTTTCCTTGAGGGATAGTAACAATGTTGGAGACATTTTGTTGTTGGGGTATATATTGATCATTAGGTAGCAGTTCAACCCACAATACGGTGTCCCACTTTTTCTCCAAAATAGGACATTCAAATCAACATTTTCACCAAATTTTCACTTTATGAAACCTATAGCAACTAATCCATTAATAATTTGGAGATTATGTGAACTAGTGATTTGTGAGGATTTGTATGTAGATTCTAAATATATATTTTTAATTTAGAAATAAATTATTATTATTTTTACGTAACTTTTAATAACTTATTTTTTCTTATAAACAACATTTTTAAAAAGTGAAATTTATCTCATAACACAAATTTTTTATTGAAAGAATAATAATATAATTTTTAAAATATATGTTTATAACATCAATATATGGTTCATGTATATTTTTCATAATTGTTTTTTTTTATTAGCGATAAACAAGTTTTAAGGGGCCCTGAAACCCTATACAAAAAAGAGTAAAGGAAACAAAGATAAAGTAGATTGGTTGCCCAACCAAACACCAAAAAATGTTGATTACCCAACAATCAAAACCCCATTAGCAGATAACGAAAATCCAAAACAACAAAACAATAGAAAAAGAGAACAAAACAAGCAACATTTAGAGAATTTCATTAAGCATTCTAGTTGCTTCTAGATCCTTAGAGGTCACCCTGTCGTGCATATCCATGACTTCCTCCATGTCCTGCCTTGGCACCATTTTGCACTTCTTGGTTTTTCTCTGAGTGCGAATGCTCGACCCCATGCCCAATTTCACAGCTTTCAGCTCCTTATCAGCATCCTCTCCCACCTCCTTATTCACTGGCTCACTAAATAGAGATCTTCTAGTCCACTCCCTCACCCTCTCATTCAAGAACACAATCCCTTCAACTGAGGATTCCATTTTATCCTTGCTAATATTGATAATCATGTCAAGGTCTTTATGCAGTAGCAAGAAGTTCCTTTACAACAATGACATCCTCGGGCCATAATCTCTCTTTAAATTGGCCATGTCCTCCACCATCAGGCCCACACTAGAATTCAATGATTTAACTAGATTGAAGATGCAATCTTGTTCCTTTAGGATTATGAGAGTAGAGATATTGCATCATGCAATCATGTCATGTTTGTTATGGAGGTCCTAAACCTCCTGAACCAACCACATAATCAAATTAAAAGAAATATTTTCCCCTTCCTTAATCAGACTAGAGGCCTATGTGAAGTCCATGGAACACTAGAATACTTTCCTCCCTTGATGGGAACTAATGAGGGGATCTTCATCTTGAAAACCTTTAAGAAAATCAACCTTTGTCTTACCCTTACCTTTAGAAGCTGACGCATCATGAGACTCATCCACATCCACCACACTATTCACTTTCCCAACAATAGGGGACCCTCCAACATCACCATGACCCAAGTCCTTATTCCCAAGATCTGCCACCTCACCGACCTGATTAACCCCTAAATCCTTTGGCATCTTTTCCACAACATCCTTGGAGCACACGGACCCCTGTTTCTTAGCCTTCCTCCTACTACCTTTACCCTCCTTATCCTCATCATCACAAGCCTCCTAAATTTTGGGTTTAACACGCATATTGGAGGATTTCACCTTTTTAGCAGAACATTTCTTCCCACCAGAAGAGGGGTGTAGTCCAAGTCTGTGTGGTAGCCATCAAACCAAGCATTAGACTCCTCCTCAATTTATGTACCTGCACTCTCAACCACCTCCTCAATCTATAATTTCCCACTCCCCTTATCCCTCTTCTTTGACTTGATAGAATTAACTAGTCCAAGGGATTCAAGAATATAATTAACCTTAATATGATCCATGATAAGTAGCATTAAACCCTCATGTAAGAAATGGTTCCTCAGATTCTTTCTATAATTTTCAATCCCTTCTTCCAAATAAAGCAAAAGATAGAATGGGAAAGAGATGAGCCTACCATGGTGAGAGTGATTGAGCATCATAAAATAATGGCCATACAAAGTTGAATACCTTCCATCCAAGGTGAAATAGCACATCAACACCATAACAACATCATGCCAAATAGGTTTGATTTTTGACCTATCATAACCCCCATAGTTGAGCCTCACTATTTTGGATCTCTCTTTGTCTTGAATAAAATTCAATCTAGTAGCCCCCGACAAATTTTTGTCTCTATAAAACTTTCTCCCTTCAGTCGACATCCTGATAACTTTTGCAATGAATTCCTCATTGACAATATTATCCCTATTGAACATGTGCACCCAGCCATGCCAAGCATTAAAAAACTCCTTGGAAACATCTATTTTAAAACCATGTAATTTCTCCATGATAGGGGTAACTCCTCCCTTCTGCAACATCTCCCAAACCTCAACATTAGCTTTGAATTCGATGTAAGAAATTGGATAATTACTACACCTACCCCCACCCATCATCAAATGCAAGGACTTCACAAAAGCAAAAAAAAATAGCGTACAATTACGTCTAAACACCATGGCAAGAAGAAGAAAAGCACCCTAAAATCATGTGGGCCATCCAACTACGGTATTGAGGACAATAATGACAAGGAACCTCATGGATTTACAATTTAGATACCCATAAATTTTGTTGAGCTTCACAAGAGTGAAGTGTCTTATCAACCTGGGTTGCACATGATTAGCACACAAGCCTTTAGTCGAGGAGATGGATTCCTTCAACATGCTAGGATTTTTCATAAGCAAGGTAATTAAATCAATGGGCAGATTATCATTATCCTCCCAATATCTGGCTAATGTCACCCCAAGATTCACCATCTAGTCAACCACCCCATTTGCCTCATGAAAGGCATGGCAAATATACACCTCATTAAAATTATGCAACATAGACCGAGCGTCCACAATAAATTTTTCAATTATCCACAAGGGAGGTGAACAATTCCTTAGGTAGTTAATTATGCTTAGAGAGTCACCTTCAACCCATATTTTAGCAACCCCCTTCTCTCTAGCCATCTTGATGCCATGATAGGTTGCAGCTGCTTCAACATAGTAGTTTTTTCTAAAAAAAATTGCATGATATTAAGGGTATGAGCCTTTGGTTGTTGGATCTATAGGAAAGAATCCCTACCATTTCACCAAAGGGTCTCCCCTTAACACCAAGGTCAAACAATCTCAATTTCTAACGCAGTAGGGAAAGACCTCGCGGGGTTTGAACCTTGGATGTTGGCCCTATAGGCAAGAAGCCCCACCACTTCACCAAAGGGTCACCCCCTTTTCATAATTTTTTGTTGCATATATATTTTAAACTTAATTTTTGAAGTCAGAGTAATTATAATTTGGACATAGGTGTGTGTCGTAACATAGTTTATTTTTTATGTATTAAAATTATTTTTAATTTTATTTTCTAAAACAAGGGCATAAATACCTAATGCACACATATTTTTAAGATTTGTATCTCATTTTTTCTATTTTCCATGTGTGTGAAATAAATACCTTGATGTTTGGTGAAAAACCTACATTCACAAGAAATAAAATATAAATATTTATAATTTTTAGAAATATTATAATAATGGCTACATATTTACAAAACATAATTTTTAAATGACTTTATTTGATCCTTCAAAATGTAAAGAAAAGGTGATTTTTTGTTAGCATTTTGATAGGTGTGAAGGATACTCCATTGTGGGTATGATTTAAGAGTAGATGGGTTCTATCCAAGTGGGTTTGATCTAAGGGGGTTTTATCTAACCATCTTCAATTAAAACCCTTTAGATGGAACCCCTCAAGGCTTAAATCATTATTTTTTCTAAAAAATATGTGATTTCAAGCAAAAACCAGGATGTCCCAAGTTTGGGACCCATTATTGTGGGAAGACCTTGGTGTAGGTTGGATGTTTTGCACATGTTTATTGTCAGTCACACCATCATTCACAATATTTTTATTTTTGGACCAAAATCTATATTTTTCATTAGATTGACTTGTATTGTCTTTTTGGTCTTTAAAATTTTTGACTAATCCCTTAGCAACTAAATCTTTTTCAATTGTTAAACCTTTGTCTATTATTTCATCAAAAGTATTAACACATTATAATTTTAGGTGAAAACCTATTTCTATATTTAAATTTTGTACAAAGATGTTTATCAATTATTTCTCAAGCATGTGCAAGGGAAATCAACTAGCTAAGTGTCTCCAACATTGAATGAAAGCGACAAAACCTTCTTGAATTTTTTGTTTAGTGTTTCATGTTCAATGCTACATGAAAAATGGGCCACAAATCTTTTAGCTAAATCCATGAAAGTAGTAATACAACCATGGGGAAGGTGTGTAAACCACTGTAAGGTTTGTCCCTCAAGGCTTCTAAGGAATAATCTCATGAGGTAGACATCACTATAGTCCACCTCTTGGCATGCTATGAATAATTCCTTGAGATGTTCACTATTAGGAAATAATGCATTCAACCCACAATATTAATCCATTTCCTACATAACCCCATGAGAGACAAACATGCATACAAGTAATCAAAATGCATAGATCAAAAAGACAAACCACAAGATAACACAAGATACCCTAGGAAAACCCTCAAGAGGGAGAAACCTAGCCTTCAAAAGCATCCATACTCCATCTTATTATTCAACAATAAAACAATATAAGAGTTACAATGAATACCTTTGAAGAATTAAGCCTCACAATGCATCCTCATGTGTCCAAGCATGAATCCACAAATTCCATGCCATGCTTCACATGTGCACCCCTCAGAAAGACTCAATAATGACAACCCACTCACCCAACCAACATTAACCACTAAATGTGTGCTTTCTTTTATAGATTCAAGCTCACACAAATACAACCAAGTGGTAAGATAAACCCATGTGCCACAAAACCATGTGAACACAAAACCACTAATCCCTTATTTCATATTGGGTACTAAGTTTTCACTTTATTTAATATTTTCCCCAATACATTATATTATTATCCCATGTCTCCAATACATTAAATAATAACACAATGTTACAATGAAACATGAAGTGATCCCCAAATTATTACCCAGGGTGATTAACCACACCACCTAGGTGCATCACAACAAAAAAAATTGCAGTGTAGAAAAATGTATCCCATTTACATTTTCACACTTAATTTGGAATTAATATTAATTTGGACTTAATTGTGCCTTATTTTGTTGTAAAGTGTACCCCTTTACACTTTCACACTTATTTAGGGCTCCTTTAACTAATTAAGCTTAATTTGCGTTAATTGGCTCCTTTAATTCAAATCCAAGCCTATTTTATTACATTTTCCAAAGGGGAAACCTGACATTCATTAATGACTTAACATAGCACTTCTCATTGAGAAATGTGTGTCCTAGGGTTAGGGACCTAGGACCCATTCACCCATGTGTGAATGGGTCCTCCTTTAGACCTAGGACCTAAATTTAAATTATGTTTTTGGTGGTATTTTAACAAATTCAAATCCTTATTCAGATGTTGGCTTGTGATATTTGAATTTCGGGAAATTAAGGTTACATATCTATAAATATAAGGTTATTTCACTATATTTCACCTAGCATTTTTAGAACAATTTTATGAGCACTTTCAAGAGCATTTCAAGAAAAATTCAAAGCATTCAAGAGAAGATTTATTGAATATTTATTGTAGCATTCAAGATCCAATTTTCACATCAAATTCTTCTTGCATCATGCATGTTTTTGGAGCTCATATGATGATGTAGGTTTCATGATCTATTCAAGCATTCAAAGCATTATTTCAAGTCAATATTCAAGGTTCAAGATCGACATCCATTGAAGCCATTTCATGCAAGTTGCAGATTTACATTCCAAGGTTTACTCAAGGGTTGGGTGAGTTGTGACATTGAGTTGTTCATTCATCATTCCTTTCATGCTATTTTGTTTCATTTAAGGGTTTGGTTACCAAAATGGGGTTTGACCAAGGCAAACCACCATTCGCCAAAAACAAAATATTTTTCCCTCTTAATTTGTGTTTGGAGATTTAGGTGGAAGAAATTTTGAAGATCCTTTGAAGAGAAAAAATTGAAGAACTTGTCAAAGTTACAAAAGTTGTCACAAAAGTTTTCATCTCATAGAAACTCACTTACAAAAATTAATTATGGTTTTCCAAACATGAAACTTGGAAAAATTAAAGGATTCAAATATGTAGCAGAGGCTCTCAAAAGTTGTAGAAAAACTCTAACTTAGGACCCATTCACTCTTGGGTGAGTGAGTCCTAGATCAACTTCAATAATTAACTTTTTTGTGACTAGTAAACATCATTTTTCCCTTCTTTGATCTATGATTTGATTTCTAGTTCTTATTTTGAGTTTCATCTAGCTATTCCAAGTTTTAGATTGCATATTGGAGTTAGTTTACTATTTTTTATTTTTCTCACCAAAGTGTTGTTTGACTAGGACCCCCGTCCTTGCACAAAAAGGAAATCTGAAGATTCCTCCCTAGAATTGATTCTCCTAAGGGTAATTCTTTGTGGGATATCATTTCCTAATGAAATTAGAGAAGTAGGACCCCTTTTCCCTCTTTGGATTCACTTTTCCATTTTTGGAAACCCTAGGAACACCCTATTTTTCTATGTTTCATTTTGGTGAACCTGAGTTTCATCATTGCATTTTTCTGATTTTGGAGTCCACTTTCACCCTAGATCTATATCTTGCATTTATTTTCATTACATTATATTGAATTGAATCTCATTTAGGGTTGTTTAGCTTGCATTAGTTTGCATTTCAATTATGGTTTTAGGATTGCATGTTTGCATTTCTTAAAATTTGAAAAATACAAAAAATCAGTCATTTTGTAAATCATTTGCATAGAATTGCATCATCATTCATTTACATTTCAAAATTGAATCAAAATTTCACATCAAATTAGGTCTCTTATTTTTTCATTCTATCATAATTTGCATTGCATTCAACCTTAATTTCACATAAAATTCAAACTGTAACTCACTATTTTAAATCAAAATTTGGAAACCACAAGAATCAACTCAAAAATCTGTAAAATCATTTTTAAAAACCCTAAGTTAGGACCCATTCACCCAAGGGTGAATGAGTCCCTGATCAGAATTGTTTCCTAAATTTTTGGGCATTTAAACCTCTATTTATCTATTATGTTTTGTTGTTTTCATATTTTTGTTTTAGTTTGTAGAATTTATGTTACTTGGATTTGATCATATTAAGACTCATTTGATTAATTTAGTGCATGGTGTGAATTCAAATTTGCATTTACAAGACATCATTTTTAATTTTTTGCATAGCATAATTAGAAAATTATCTTTTTTAAAATCTAAAAATTGCATTTGCATATTTGCATTGCACTTTACATCCTAGGTTACTTCATTGCATTTCACCTTTTGTCCATTTTGCATGTACATTGAATTTGTGAAACTTGTATGAGCTTCACAAATTGGTGTCCTATTAGCAATACTATTGTGATACATTGTTCAGGACTCATGTCATCCAGTGATACACCATTCGTCGTGGATATTTGGTTCTCCAACTCTTTCACTCATAGTGTTGATACTAATCAACCCAGTATGGATCCTAGCTTTCATACCTCATTATCAATGCCTTCCCTACCCACAAATAATGTGCATGATATTAAAACAATGGTTTATAATGTCTCTCAAAATGTATGAAAGATAAAAGGAAGAATTAAAATGTTTGCAAGACTTTGTGAGAACTGAACCTATTGTTGTTAATGACATTCCTCTCATAGGGAACATATGAAAGATGCTTAAGCATGAACAAGGAATAGATTTTATATGTACCCTTGTCCATCTCATTAATTAACAACAATTTTCCTCCTCCTTAACCAGCTTCCAATATATTTCTAACGCATAAGAGAAAAGAAAACATAAATTTTGATCAAATCACTACCCCTAACACATCATTTTCTGAAAAAGGAAAGGCCTTGCAGTTAGAAGATGAAATTGATGACCAAACAATTATCAAACCAAAGAAAAAGAATTCAAAACTGTATGAACATCAAAAACTTCAGCTACAAGAGATGTATGATCTTCCTGGATCTTTCCATGACCTATTAAAAATATCCAAGATTGAGAATGCCTTTTACACTCTTCTACATTGGGGATTAATCAAATTACCACCTAAATGTGAAAATCTAACTAAAAATCAAACTAATCAAAATGAACCATACTGTACCTATCATAAATTCTTTGGACATCACACTGATAATTGTCGTGGTTTACAAGAATTATTGAAGAAAATTAGATCCCCTAGGGATCCATCTTGACTAAAATGCATGCACTTTGCTCCTCCTTGACATGTGATAGTTGTAGGATCATAACGTACTCACTATTTCATGTTTTAAATTTATTGCAAATCATTTTCTTTATTGCAAGCAACTCATTCTCATCAATCATCTTGATGCATCCTTGTCCTATACTTAGTGGGGCAATGGATTAGATAGCCTTGTCCTAGTTTGACACTTTTTGTTGTCCCTTTGGATGGTTATCCACCTTCCGCATATACTCATCAAGATTGGGATGCAGACAACTTGCTATAGGTTGACTCGCATGTGCCTCACTATTCTTTTTTTTTTTTTTTACATGTTCTTTATGTGATTGCATGTGTGAATTTCTCGGTACTATTATGTTTGATGTATCTCTCTCTTCATGTGCATTCCTCTATTTATAGTTGTAGACATCCAAATTTGATCGCTCCCATACGATCAAATTTACCTCTTTATTCATCCATTTTGTCAATATTAATTTATTTAATTAATATTACACTTCCCGCCTAAGGTTCTTAAAGTATTTAATTTAACAATTAAATGCTTTACCTTACACCTTTTTCCTCTCTAAATTAATAAATACATCAATTTATTTAATTTAGTCATCTTAATCTTTTTGAATAAAATTAATTTAAAATTCTTCATTTTTCTCTCTCCTTGTCACATCTTCCATAATCCCTCTCTAATCTAGATTAATTTAATTAATTCATGATTAAGATGTGCATCCTATTAATAAAGGATTAATGTCACATCCTCCTACATTTGCCACTTGCTTCTAATCCCTCATTAATTACCCTAATCAAATATTTGCACAAACTTAATCAAAGTCATTAGTCACTTTTAGCACCACTTTTTAGTCAACCTTTCCATTTTCCTTTCTTGGCATTGACCCTCTTCCCCATATGAATTTTTGATTCATATTTATTCATCCTAGGTCTCTCTCCTCCCCATGTAAATTTTTAATTCATATTTTATCCTTCCAAGACTTCTAGAACATTTGACTTGTCACCTCATCCACATGTAACCAATTCCCACCTTTTTGGAGACCCTCTCTTATCTATTAGATTCTCCTAAGAATGTGAATTTTTAATTAATTCACATTTATTTCTCCAACCACTTTCTCATTTCCAATGGAGATTTTTGAGGAATTCCAAAATTCCTCAAATTTCACTTTCATTCTCACTTGGGGACAAGAAGTTCCTTTTTGAGGAAATATTCTCACTCCCCAAGGTACTTCGAAAGTACTTGTCCTTCCTCCACATCATGTAATCTCCTTCCACATCACCTACAAATCATCTCACCCTTAGCCACTTCACATTCCACATGTCAAAATGTGAGGGCTTGTGAGTCCTCAACTCACTTTAGCCCTTCATCTTGGCCTTGTTGGATAAATCTCAACCATTGAATTCTCTAGAGAATTCAAATTGCCCTATAAATACCCCTCTTCTAATGCATTAAGAACACTTAGTCATTTGAGCAACCTTATGCTGACATTTTGTGCACTCATCTAGCCATCCATTTTAGCCATTTTGCATTTGCATCCCACCATCTACTTAATCTTACATTTAGCTACATCAATAGCCATCTAAGAAGCATACAAAGCAATCCAAAATCAAGGGCCAACCAAGGAGTTTCAGCTGCAAAGAGAAGGTATAATCATTTGTAATCCTTTTCATTTTATCTATTTGTATTAACAATTCCTTAGGCTAATCTTGAGGTGTTTCTTTGTATTTTTTTATTGCATTTTAGTTATTTTTGCACATTTAGAATAGGAAAAACTCAAAGATATCACATTTCTAGCATGCTCGATGGGACCCACAAGCGGATTCCTCTATTTAACATTTGTTGTTGTTGAGATTGTTTGTAGGAACAAGTCGCAGAGGGGAAAATTTTCCCTCCTGGTCTCTGCAGAGGGGTGACTACGCCCTTTTGTACGCTGCAGAGGAGTGACTACACCCTCTGGTCACTACAGAGGGGCAACTACGCCCTCTAATTCACTGCAGAGGGGCGAATTTTCCCTCCTGGTCACTGCAGAAAGGAAATTACGCCCTCTGTTTCACTACAGAAAAGTGATTATGCCCTATGATTCACTATACAAAGGCAATTACGCCATTTGTTTCACTGCAAAAAGGCAATTACACCCTCTATTTCATTGCAAAAAGGCGACTACGCCCCTGATTAGACTTTGTTTTCTAACATTTTACTATAAAAGGGCGACTATGCCCTGGTTTGAATTTTGTTTTCTAACATTTCACTACACAAAGGAAGTTGTGCCCTCTTGCTACTACAGAAGTTCAACTGCGCCCTCTTGTTGCTGCAGAAGTTCAACTCTGCCCTCTTGCTACTACAAAAGTTCAACTACGCCCTCTTGCTGCTGCAGAAGTTCAACTGTGCCCTCTTGTTGCTAGGCACTCTGGTTCACTGTAGAGGGGCGAATTTTCCCTCTTGGTTACTGTAGAGGGGCGAATACGCCCCAAAATAGCACATTTTGAGAGGTAAAACAATCATTTTACCTTAGTTTTTGCTCCAATTTTTTTCTATTTTTATATCTTAACTCCCTAGCATTGTTTTTTGCAAGGATATTGATGTTTTTGCTAACATTTTGCAACATATTCTTGCGTAATTGGTGAAGAAATAAGGGTAAAACAACTAATGCTTGCTTGCAAGACCTTATGTTTACACAGATTTCCAAAGCTATCCTTGTGCTTTTTTTGTTAATCTAGGAACATAGTTTAATTAGGGGGGTAATATCTATTGTTTGTTATTGTTACCCAAAGGGGGCATTAGTTTTTTTTCACTTTCCCCTTGCACTTCATGTGATCCTGGGGAGTAATTAGAAATAATTAGTGTCTTCTTTATAGTGGAACCTGCTTGGGGATTTCATCATGCCAAGGGATGATCCCAACCACACATACCGGTGGGGTATACAAAGGGGGGAGAGCAAAAGTTGTACCTCAATCTAGTCGTGTTGTAATTGGTGGAGTGAAGAAGCTAGGGTGATACCTAGATAGACATGAAGAATTGGTCTGAGCCCTTTAGTATCTTGTCGGGGTTCCTGACTCACACTTGTGACACACTGGTGTTCATGGTTGTGCCTCATGTACCGAGAGTATATCAAGGACTCCCTAGACACCTTGTGCATCCTATATTAAGACCTTTATCGACCATACCCTTAACACTAATTGTAGGATTGTGCTTGTTTGAAAGTGTTTTCTTGTGAGAAACTAGTAAACTTTTTGACAAATTGGCCTTGTTGTTGTCATTTTAAGTCCTTTCCATAGTCATTTTCATCAAAACCAAGTCCCTGTTCACTACAGAGGGGCGAATTTTACCTCCTATTTGCTGCAATGGGGCAAATTTTCCCTCATGAACAGTCAAAATCACCCTGTTTAGCTCCATTTAGCCTCTAAACCATCATTTAATCATTCCAAGCATTTATCTAATCATCCCAAACCTCCCTTTTGTCATTCTAGATATCTGAAACCCTCGTTTGATCATTCTAAACCTCCATTTTATCATTCCAAACCTTCATTTAGCCTCCAAAATTTTTGTCTAATCACCCAAAATCTCCATTGGTCATCCCAAGTATCCATACATTTATTCTCTCAATCTGCCCACTCATTTTGAAATTTCTGGTAACTCATTTGGAAAGCCCATATCATCACCTAGATGAATTTGATTCACCAAAATCTTACCATTTGCATCACCTAAGCCATATCACATCAACACCACCCCTCATCAAGTCACCTTAATCTCGTGTTAAAATTTGTTACCCAAATTGATCTTAGCATTTGAATTTGGTTGTTATCCTTCACATCAATCATAAAATTTGACCCAAATCAATTTACTTCCACCTTGAGGTGAATTTGGTGTCATAAGTTATCATCCTCGACCCAAATCAATCCATTTCTATCTTGAGGTGGATTCGGTTCTGTGATCATCTGTTGAATCAATCAATGCTCTGGGTCACTAAGGGTGATGTTTTTTTACTAGACTTAAGGTCCCACACATCTTCCATCATCCAATCACACCTATCCAATCACTCAATCTATTTTATTCAATCATCCAATCAAACCAATCACACTTATCCAATCATCTAAACAATCCAATCACATCCAACCCAATCCAATATATCTTATCAATCCAATTGAAATTTGATCCAATCAAAATCCAATCTAATCTATCCAATCCAAATCCAATCTTAACCAATCAAAATCCAATCTCATCCAATCAAAATAAAATCGTGCATTAAGGACATCTTTTTAATTCACCCATAGCACATTTGCATGCCCATTGAAACTAGGTCACAAGCTAAGAAGCAAATGGCACAACAACAAGGTCAAAATTCTCAAGTGAACATGTCTCAAGATCTTAATAACAATGCAAATCTTACAAATGGTGCAAATGTCTTTCAAAATCCTAATAATGGAGTAAACATCCCCCAAGACCCTCATAATGGCACTTCCTCACACTCCAACACTGAAAATTAGAACAACTCACCACATGGTGAAGAAAGTATGGCCAATCAACCCGAACTCATGTTTGAGGAACATTTCAGTAATCCCGCCAATGTGCAAATGACTAACCGCTTGTTCAAAAAACATGGAGAAGAAATCTTAGCCCACCTAATTGAAAAGGGTGTCAAACCTCCATCAGGTGTTGACTTATTCAAATATAGGAGCTCCACATCTAATATACCCCAAGGCTCACAAAATGCACTAGATGGTTCATACATCCCCAATGTTCCTCCAGTAGAGGGTTGGCATCAACCTGAATTTGGAAACGTCATTCTTTATCATGTTAACCATCCCCCACACGTCACAATCTCAGTCATGGGGGCTCCTCCAGTGTCTAACCCCAATAATCCTTTTGCCTACAATATGCCACAAAATTTTCCACAACCTTTGCCATTAATGCTAACATCACCACCTCTTTCGAGTCAACCTCCCGTCAACACTGGGGGAAACCCTTTTACCACATCACCTCCACCTCCTGGGGCCACAAATCTACCGCCACTTCCGTACACATCTCAACAGCCTCCCCAATCTAACCTACCACCTCAATTACCTCCACAAGGTACATCCCAACCAAATATTTTAGTTGGTACCCAACAACCTGCTTTACAGAACACCTCTACATTATCCTAGCCACCTCATCGGCAACAACCCCCGCATAATTCTTTGGTTTCTTCACAACAACCAACATACCAATCGCAAGGAAATCCATCCCAACCTCTCACCTAGACCATATCCCTATTCCTCACATCCATTTTACGTCCACAAGTTCAACCATAACACAACATCCCATCTCGGCCCACGCAACAGTCGACATCACAACAATCTTTTCAGCACTATTACTATCATAACCAGCAACAATTCCAGCAACAACCACCCTATGTGGCCTCCCAAAAATCACAACAGTACCTCCAATACTAACAAACCAATCCACAATATCACATTCAAGCTCCTTAGCATTTGGTCACGCATTCTTATCAAACAAATCCATACTATACCTCACAACAACAACCTCCATAACAACAAACACCCCTGACACATCAACAAGGAACATCATCCTCTCATTATCAAAATCCTTATGTCCATCTTCAAACATTATCTCAACAAGATCCACAGTCATCATATCATCCCTACCCATCGAACCCACCTACCTTGATTGCATAACTAGTCAACGCGGATCTATTAGAAATAAAAGTTTCTTTGAAATATCTCTAAGTGGGGACTGGTAAACAAACCTTTAAATTTGAAGATATATGTCCCTATCCGTTTGATCCATCCATCTCACTAATTCCCTTCCCGAACCACTTTGAGATACCAAAGTTTGACAGATACAAGGGAAACAAAGATCCTAAGGCCCACTTACAATAGTTTTACTCCCAGTTTCAAGAAGTTATGCACAACGACAACTACCTCTTGTGTTTGTTTCCACGAAGCTTGACAGGTAATTCCCTAGAATGGTTCATGGGTCTAGAATGAGGGTCCATAAAATCCTTTGCGGATCATTTAGAAAAATTTGTTTCTTACTTTTCTTTTAATTTTGAAAAATATACTAATACTTTAGGCCTCCTTAAGGAGAAGCAACATGAAGGTGAAACCTTTGCTAGCTACCTTCAAAGGTGGTGAGCACTAGCAAGTCGAATGAAAACCCCTCTCAAAGAGAAAGACATGGTCACCCTCTTTGTGGATAACTCACATCCCGACATGGCTCACAATTTTAGGTTGCACTGTGTTACTACTTTCATTGAAATAGTGGAAAAAGGACCCATCCTTGAACGTGCCCTTATTGCCAAAGGACACATCAAGATACATAACCATGACAAAGGCAAGCCATCCGGTGATAAGTCATGCTTTTGGAACAAGAACAAAAATGCAGTGAATGATGGTGTCACTGACACTAAACATGTTCAGGTGGCTAGTACAACCAGAGGCAACAATCATCTATGCTTAATGCCATATCTATGCCACAAGGGGTATCTAGCCCACCTCAACAGTCACACCAGAACAATCAAGGGAATGGAAAATGCCAATATACTCAATTAGGAGAACCCTTGAGCGCCATCTTTAATAAATTGTTACAAGTCAACTATCTGATCACGTACCCTATCACCAAACCACTTGATGAATCCAAACCCAAACCAGCCTGGTTTAGGGAGAATGAATATTGTGAATTCCATAAGATAAAAGGACACACTCTAAATAAATGTCAAAGTCTCAAAAACTATGTCCAAGATCTTATTGATCGAGGAGATATTAAAGTCAACACCAGTCAAGCCTCATCATCCAATGCTCAATTACAGATATACCAAAACACCTTCACTAACCATAATCAAGGTGCAAGTACCTCCAATAACAATCCCCAAGACAACAACACAAATAATATAAGCTATTAAAATCTACCCCTCAATTATGATGGCATTGTCCACTACATTGAGCAGGTAGAACCTCAAGTGTCTATGATACACGTTAAGGCTAAAGATCCCTAATGTGTTGTTGCTACCTAATGGTCCCGCATTACTGTCCCTACAACCTCCACATCCGCCCAATTAAATCCTATAAACTCTTAGTATAACATTCTTGATCACTTAGGGAAAACCCCTGCTTAGATTTCAATCTTGGATCTGCTTAAGTCTTCTCTCATACATCAAGAAATACTCAACAGAGCTTTACAAGAAACTCATGTACCTAACGACATCGATCCCACATGGTTCCAAGCTTTCGTAGGACACCTGGATTTGTCTTACCAGATACACTTCAGCCAGAATGGCCTGCCAAGTATTGATGCCAATCACAACCATCCCTTGCACATCGAAGTCCTAGTTGCTTGTAATAAAATAAAAAGGGTCTTGGTAGATAATGGCTTTGCCCTCAATTTATGTACTCTGAAATTCATAAAAAAAGTGGGGTATACTCAAGCGGATTTGAGTAATAAAATCATTATGATCAAAGCCTATGATAATGCGGAAAGAAATTATGAAGGGATCATCAGTCTTCCTATCCCTGTTGGACCTATAGTTCAGCACACTACTTGTCATGTCCTTGATCTGTACATACCGTATAATCTCCTCCTCAGCGGCTCATGACTCCACGCCATGCAAGTCGTCCCCTCCTCATACCATCAATACCTAAAGTTCCCAGTTAATGGACAAGAGATCACCATTTATGCCGACCCACAACTGTTTGAATATTGTCGTGCTCTAGAAGCATCATTTCCCCATTTACATTATTGTCCTGGGTTCAAAATGGGGGCATCTCAGTCATCATCCTCCAATCCATCATCCACCATGACAGCCGCTCCATCTTTTTCCACCAATCCTATAGTCACCAAAGTCCATATCATTGACAAGGGGTGTGATGAATATGAAATGCATACCACTCTAAATGTGGCAACCATGCCACCGTCACCACACATGTACAGCCAACCTTCTTAGGCTACTCCAAAGGAAGACAAGATTATCACCTTCAGCGCAAAAAATATTCCCACTACCATGTTTCAGTCTCCTAGTATAAAGATAGATGCACCAGAAGAGGATATCAGTCAGTGGGTATACCGTGAAGAACCCCAACCAAATCCTCTAAAAGAATACTTTCAGGAAGTATACCCTTGGTCAGCTAAGTTTGGAGAAAAGCATAACTACCAAGGTAGGGCCCTAGGTAAGGAAGAACAAAGACGGTTGCAACCTATTAATGTATCAAAGCTATCGCGGAATATAGGCCTCGAATACGACAAAAAATAGAAAGGCCCTGCAACATCATCTAATACCTCCAGTAGTGTTACTATGGAGAATGGTCCCTTGGAAGACATACCTTAGGAAGAATCCATCATGCGTGCATACGATGAAGTTGATCACAGAGACCTGTCATCCATGTTTGACTGCTTATCTGTCTGTACCATCAGCCTTTCTCTTCACCATCCCGAACTCATTGATTGGGACCTATGTGATAGCACACCTTCCAAGGTCTCCCTGGATACATATGTCAACCTCATGGGATTGGGGGAAGATGAATGCTCCAGTCACAAGAATAAAAACAAGATAAATAAAAAGCGGTCATCTAGTGAAAACCTCCTTGAGCTAGCACTTCCTGACCTGGAAAAAGTAAAAATAAATGATGCGTCTAATAGTGAAAACCTAGAAGAGGCACTAGAATATGGAGACGTTCATCTTCCCCTTGTGGGAACTCAATTATCCACACGGTCATCCATCCTAATTGAAGAAACTCAAGAACTTAACCTAGGTACTGTTGAAAACCCTAAGATCACTTATGTGGCCAAGTCACTATCAAAGCAAGAATATTCAGTCTTTGTTCAGCTGGTCCAAGATGGAATCATTAACTTTTCTTGGTCATACCAGATATTCTAGGCTTAGACCCTGCTTTAGTAGTTCATCATCTGGATGTTTGCCCAGATGCCAAGCCTGTCAAACAGAAGCTCCGAAAAATGCATCCACAAGTAGCATTATTGGTTAAGAAGAAGTTAGAAAAATTATTGGATTCTGGTTTTATCAGACCCATTGACTACTCCAATTGGATCTCTAACATAGTGCTTGTTGCCAAACCAAATGGAGACATTTAGATTTGTACAGACTTCTAGGATCTTAACAAAGCCTGTCCAAAAGATGACTTCCCGCTGCCCAATATTGACATGTTGGTCGACCTTACTGCAAGACATGAGATGTTGTCCCTTATGGATGGTTTCTCTAGTTATAATCAGATCTGAATTGCACCTAAAGATCAACACAAGACTACTTTTACGACACCTTGGGGTACTTTTTTCTACAATGTTATGCCCTTTGGTCTCAAGAATGTGGGGGCGACATATTAGAGGGAAATGGTTGTCATCTTCCATGATCTCATCCATATTATAATGGAAGATTATGTTGACAACTTGCTAGGAAAATCCAAAACTAGAGCAGAGCACCCTACCATACTAAAAAAGATCTTTGAGCGCCTAGAACATTACAAGCTACGACTAAATCCAAAAAATTGTGTCTTTGGTGTTACATCAGGAAAATTGTTGGGTTTCATAGTCTCTTGAAGAGGCATTGAGGTCGATCCCACCAAGGTGAAAGATATTTTCGATATGCCACTCCTACACAATCTGAAACAATTAAGAAGTCTCAAGGGAAAATTGCAATCCATCTACCAGTTCATAGCCTAGCTTGTAGATAAGTGTCAGTCATTCACCTATCTCCTAAAAAAAGACTCTGCCTTCAGATGAAACCAACAGTGTCAGATAGGTTTTGATAAGATCAAGGAATACTTGACTCATCCACCAATCTTAATGCCACCAATTCTAGGGAAACCCCTCTTGCTTTACATCTCTGCCACTTCAGTCGCACTGGGGGCATTATTGGCACAACATGATGAGTCCTCAAAAGAAAGAGCAATATACTACATCATTCGAACACTGGTTGGCTATGAATTAAATTATTCAGCCATGGAGAAAGTCTACTTTGCAGTGGTCTTCAGTACATAAAAACTCTGACATTACATGCTCAGCCATCCAGTCTAATTAATAGCAAAAAATTGATCCACTAAAGTATCTGTTATCCAGAACCACTTTAACTGGTTGCATGGCTAAGTGGGTCATGATCCTAAGTGAATTTGACATAGAATACGTGGATTGTAAAGCTATAAAGGGACAAGTCATAGCTAATCAATTGGTCGAGGCACCACTAGTAGATGCTTACCCTCTAGTCACTGAATTTCCAGATGAAGAAGTTTTCACAGTTACAGAAGCACCTACTTGGATATTTTATTTTGACAACTCATATACTCATAATGGATTAGGTGTAGGAATTTTGTTAGTTACCCCTCAAGGTGACTACATTCCAAAATCATTCAGGATAGCATTCTCATGTACCAACAACATAGTAGAGTATGAATCCCTCCTCACATGCCTCTAAATTGCAAAGCAGTGGCACATAACTCACTTGAGAGTCTTTGGTGATTCATTTTTGGTCATTAAACAAGTTAATGATGAATTCCTAACAAAAGATGATAAACTGCTACCCTATAAACATATCGTGGATGACTTCAAGAAATATGTCACCTTCATACAATTTGACCAAATTCCTAGGGTACAAAACAAAGCATTTGATGCAATGGCTACTATTGGCTCCCTAATTGACATGCCTAACGATTGAACAGAATGTGAGTTCCTTGTGGAACAACTTTTAATCCCAGCATATGATATCCCGGAGGTTGACATGGTGTGTGACATTGTAGGACCCACTTCCCCATGGTACCAAAACATATATACTTATCTGAATGATAATATTTTACCCCCAGACCTCATATGAAACCAATGAAAATCCTTTATTCAATGTTCAGCCTGATACATTATCGTCAATGATACGCTTTATCATCGTGGGTATGATGGAACCCTCCTTAGGTGTCTAAATGAGACCGAAGCCCTTACTGCACTAACAGAGGTACATAGTGGTGTTTGCGGGGCCCATTCAAACGGTATGGATTTGGCCAAAAGGATTCTCTGAGCTAGCTATTATTGGCCTACATTAGAACATGATGCTTGTGAATTCATGAAGAAATGTCTTCCTTGCTAGCAACATGCAGATTTGATTCAAGCTCCCACAGGACCTTAAGCCCCTACTAGCACCGTGGCCCTTCTCTCAATGGGGTTTCGACTTGATTGGCAATATTTACCCACCCTCTTCCGACGGCCATACATTCATAATTATTGCCACTAAATACTTTACCAAATGGGTGGAAGCAATGCCACTCTCACAAATCACCGGTACTCGAATTTCAAAATTCATCCTTTACCATATTTTTTATAGATATGGTATTTCATCCACCATCCTATTATATAATGGAAAACCTTTTAAAAACCAAGCCATGAAAGATCTTTGTGACACCTTTCACATCCAGCATCATTGGTCAACACCTTATTACCCCCAAGGTAATGGTCAAGTAGAAGTAACCAACAAGACCCTTATCCGCATCCTCAAAAAGGTTGTCAATAACACTGGTCGAGATTGGCACCTCCATATTCATCCCACCCTCTAGGCATATCGCACCTCCATCCACACCCCTCCAGGTGCCACCCCCTATTCTTTAGTGTATGGTTCTGAAGCAATCTTTCCAATCAAATTTGAGATCCCATCACTAAGGATTTCTCTAAAGAACCTTATCAGTGAGGAGGATGCTTGTGTTGCACGACTTGCACAGCTAGAGTTACTTGATGAAAGACGGATCAAAGCCTATGATCATCTACAAGCTTACCAAAACCATCTCAAGCATAACTACAACAAGAAGGTTCATCCTCGACAATTCTAGATTGGTGAACTAGTCCTTAAAGAGAACTAGCATACTCAACAAGACCGCGATAAGAAAGAAAAATTTGAAGAAAATTGGTTGGGTCCTTATATCATAACCTCTAAATATGGATTTGGGGCATACAAACTTGATACCCTTGGAGGAGAACCCCCAGAAGAGCCTATCAATATCATGCATCTGAAGAGGTTCTACACCTAAATCCGCTTGGTAACCCTACTTGCAAAAATACAAAAAAATCAAAAAATCAAGAAAATAAAAAAAATAGTAAAGAGAAATAAATTCATCCTATGGTGAAAACCAACTTTGGTGGCACCTTGGATAAGTACAAGTGGTGAAAACCTATTCACAGGCACCATTTGTAGAGGGCTTAAAACATTATCTGGCTTGCATCCTAGTTATTCTATGCTTTCATTCGCCCGATCATCCTCACCCATCCCATCCTCGGCCGCTTGGTATATATTTTGATTGAGCATTGGATGATCCACCTTGGCTATCCCTCATCCTAAGCTTTTTGGTAACCCACTCTAAGCTTGTGTCATTCATTTGATCGTCAGTCAGTTGGTGTCATCATATAGGATCATCCATCGTGTTGATCTTCTCATCCTTAGTCGAACTACGTTGCCCCTACGCTTTCACGTAGGCAAGGCTGATCATTTGATCTACCCCAAGGGAATTTTGACCATCCCATGATGGTCATCCATCATCTGTCTTCATCATCCCCTTTATGCTTTTATCTATGGTCGGTTGTCATTTTTCTTTTCTGAACTACATCGCCCCTACGCTTTCACGTAGGCAAGGTTGATCATTTGATCCTCCCCAAGGGCATTTTGTGTGTCATGCCTTGTGTCATTCATCATCAGTCACCATTTTCCTCTTTCCACTTTATCCATAGTCTTTTCAAGGATTACGAGGGCTCTACGCTTTCACATAGGCAAGGCTAATCTATGATCAGCCCGCGAACCCCTAGGTCTATAGGATGTGTCAGTGACTTGTCTCTTGTATTGAGTCATCAAGCTATGCCCTTATATAGCTGATTATTAACAAACGAGATCCACTAGTATCAGAAAATCCAATCAGTTTTGTGTATCCTGTGTCATATTGATCTTTTAGTTTAGTATCCATCATCGGTCTCAATAGGATGCATCCTTCCTAACATACCTCATCAACCTCATTCATCCTCTCGATCCTATGGCAAAGGACGTTTGAAATTTGATTGCGATCTTTTGGTACTTTTGGTTTTTGTTTATCACTTGAGCTCCCTATTACAATTAGTTAAGATCGCCATAATCTATCATATTATGGTGTGTCTTGGTTGATTCACATAGGGGCATATCTTTATCTTTTATTGTTTTTGTCTACTGGGTTGTCCCACATAGTACCCACAAAGATCCTTGTGATCTTGTTTTACATTGGGACATCCCTTTCTACTTGTGGTTATCCCAATTCCTGGCTCGACCAAAGTTTTCACTACTTTGGGGTGTTGGGATAGCCTTCTTGTCTGTGTGTTTGTTTCATGTATTAGATGCTAACTCACCTTGGTTTCCTATACCTTGGCACTTGGTGTCTTATGCTATAGCAAAAATCAGTGCTCTGAAGATGGCAAATCATATTAGGATTTCATTTCATCATCTATTGCATTGCATTCACCCTATGATTTTGGTTCTGCAAATACTTACCCCGCTCTCTCTCATTCTTCTTAGGACACTAAAAGTTATTGGCAGGTGCCAAATTACACCCATTTTCCATAATCACTACCCATACATCTTCCCCCCTTTTCTTTCATGTCAGTCCTTATTGATGCTTATGACCATGTGTTATTACCTTTCATGATTTACTATTCACATTGTTAATTCATTACAGCTTTAACTCCATTACACATGCATTATCATCCACACATATTAGGTTCATTCTACTATTTATACATGCATCACCACCTACATCGTAACATGTTAGAACCACGCATACATCACCACCTGCATCACAAAGTGTTAGACTCATAATACATCACATCCTGCATGTATAAAACATTCATAAAAGCATCTACATAAGCCATCATACACATATACATACACATCAATACATCAAATAAGCATCCATACATAAACATCTACATAAGTCATCATAGATAAAACATATGCATGCATCAATATCATCATATAAGCATTTGCATTAATAAAATCATCCATAGTCCACAAATGCATAAACATGATCACTCATCCAACGCATGAACATGGTGTCAATAAGGACTATATTATATCATATATAAATATACCAAAAATCCAAAGTACATCTCATAAATCATGAATATCACATGAATAATATCATAATAATGTCATCGATGTCATCATATCTATGACCATTGTATACAAAAACCATCAGAGAAAAATACCAGTACAAGGTCCTATAAATAACCACTGTCACTATGACCTATCCATCCACCCTGCACCTGTCAACAACTTAGTAGCCTGTCATCTACCAAATGAGCTACACACGTCTAGTCTCTGAGGTGAATCAGGTACTGATCTCCTACCTGGTGAAACCCCCTGTGAGTCACTGAAACCTCAGGTCCACGTCCCCAATGTTTGGGATGGCATTGGCATCTATGGTGTCTGTCAAACATACCAGAACATCCATTGTGTCAGGTCTGGAACTGCATGATAATATGCGACCATCCAAAATCCTACCTCCCTTGCATTCTCCTCTCGCTCAACAACCTAGACCCGAGCAGAATTCTACTCCTGGCGATACCTATCCCAATCTCTAGTGATCACTCTCCTCTCCTACTCCCAGGCCTCCTAGGATAATTGTAATTGTGCCACCTCTGCCTGAACCTGATCTCTCATCTCCTTGGTAGCCACTGCCCTAGCCACTGCTGCGTCTCTCTCCCCTGTAACCCATGTATATCTACCCCTATCACATCACCAACCTATACTGACTGCCACTAAGCCATTGTTGCATCTTGCTCTCCCTGCAACATCTTCATCCTCATCTCTGTAGCATCCCTCTCCCTCTGTACTAACTGGAACTGAGCCACTATTGTGTCCCACTCTCCATGCAACATCTGCATCTACACCTCTGCAACATCTCTCTCTCTATGCGGCCGGTGACCGAGCCACCGATGCATCCTTGTCCCTCTGTAGATTATGTACTCTCAAAACTGATGCATCTTTCTTTCTCTACAGTGAGGATACCTCTAAAAATGCCTCCTCTCTCCTCCTCTTAAGAGACTGTATCTATGCCTCTGCCAACTCTCTCACACTCTGCAAAACCTAAACTCATGCCTGCACCACATCCCTCTCTGCCTCCATAGCCTGCACCTGTGCCTGCACTACATCTCTCTCTTCCAGCATAATATGGGCCTGCTCCCTCACCTTTCCCTCTCTCCTGCATCAACCCCATATCTCCAACTATTTGTTCTAAACAATGCACTCTATCACGTAGCTCATCTCACTCCTGCCAAAGATCATCTATTTGTTGCCCAATGCCTACTGACCCCTGATCTGTCACTCCCTCTAGCTCCCCCCTGGCCTATAATATAACAACCTCTACCTGTAGTCTATCTCGGTCCCAACTAACAGTAGCCAACTCATCTTGTACCCTCTGTATGTCAACCTGCAGTCCATCTCTCTCCCTCCCCATCACCTCTACCTATGTGGATAGGAGGTCAACCATAAATCCATAATCTCTCTGACCTACTACCGGTACCCTCAAAAGCTCTACCCTGAGTCTGATCACCTCCGCCTTAGCTATCCTCAACCTCTGATCTGTAATCTGAAGCCTCTCCGTAGTATCTCTCGGTTGAGCAATAGGATCCTCTAATGCCATGCAAGGAACCACTGTCAATGGCTCTACATCCAAAATATCCATATCTAGAAAATCTCCATGTATCTCCATAGCATCATCGCCCCCTGCACTCCTACTCCTACTGAGCCTCCTGGTCCTCCACAGTGGGGAGGACTCGAACTCTCCACAGCTAACCATGCCTCCCAACTCTCATCAGTCTCCTTGGCTCTCCTACAGTGCTCGCCTCCCCCTCTGACTCCTTATCCTCCCTCCCCCTATCTCCACCAGGGCAAGCCCCTGCTTTGCCATGCTCTACACCCTCCTCTGTCATCTCCTACTCTCTGACTAACCCCTAGCCTCAATCTCCTCCTAGACTCCATCCTGCTATCCACCCCCTCCCATCTCCTCCTGCTCATCCTGCACCAACACTCTCCTTTGATGTACCCTACCTCCTATGCCGGTATGATGAACAACTCCACCCTCCACTAAGTGTATAATCTCCACCTTCGGCTCATCCTATCCTACTACATCTGGCTCTGGGTCTATCCCACCCTCCTATCGTACTGCATCTCTCCCACCAATGGGTCCTACTATGTCCACCTCCGCCCTTGCCCTCCTTCGTTGTCTCCTCCTCCTCCTCCTCTCTAGCTATCCCACCACCTCCACCTCATCCCCTCCTCTTCCCTGCTGGCCAACACCCTTTGCATCCTCTTGTTGTCCTGCTCCCCTCCCCTCTCCTCCCCTTTCTTCCTGTCTCCTCCTATCTCCACCCTCCCTCACCCCTTGGTGCTCATCCTCTAATCCAAATCCTACGGCTCCTACAATAGGCACTAATGGTGTAATCCTCTCCCATCAGTAGTTGCGCCACCACCGGTCATATCGTACCGTCACACCTACATCCTCCACCCCAAACGCTCTCCCTGGGTAGGGTACCTACGTTGTAGCCACCCATGCCACTCTGGCATCCCTTGATCTAAAAGCGGGCCCCCATGGTCGCTATCTAGTGAGTCGACGAAACCTAGAAGGCACATCCAGAATATCCTGTATCAGCCCAAACTGCCTCAACACTTTGTCTGGTCAATGCATCTCCACTATGTGCGGCTGACTCCCAATCAAGATGCACCAGCTCATAAAGTAACCCCTCTATCTCTCTTCCTCCCCCCTCCATCCCCTGAATTGTCGATACATATATGGACGCCATAATATGTCTCTCTCCTACAGATCTTCTATCGCTCTCCTCCACCCATCCATATCCCCCTGCATCTCATACCGCAAAACCCAACCCCTCACCTCTCCATACCCCCAGGCCATGGGCTCTCTATCATCCTCATCTCCCTCCCTAACCACTATGGGTCTCATCACCATAATATTCTCTCATGCCCACACCTGTAGTAGAGTTGTGTGTGTCAAACTCACTAAGTTCCGATAGCAGATCACATGCATATCCTTGTATAAATGTGCTACTACACAGGTACCCCACAAGATCTATCCCTCACACCACTTGACAATATGTCGAATCACCTCCATGTACCGTAGACTGCAAAACTACCTACTACAATCTGGTAAAAATATCCCACTACTCATTCCACATAGAAATAAAGGTAGGGGTGGTACCCCCACTGTCAAACATTTGTCTAGGTCCAACTGCCCACCCTGTATGGGTAGATCCTCATGTCCAAATAACACTGACATAGTGTTATCTAACTCTGCCCCTCTCGATACCACATCACTAACTAATAGCCCCGCTATCGGCAGCTTTAGGATGCGCCATACATCCTCCAGTGTCACTATCATCTCTCCCATCGGAAGATGAAACGTCGATGTCTCTGAACTCCATCTCTCTATCAAGGCTGTCATCATCACTCGATGTGCCCCCATCACCAGAACCTGTAAAAAGTGCAATAATCCCGCATGATCCAATGTTGCGTGATCTACTCTGGTCATGGCCGCTATGGTCACTGTCAGTACCTCCGACCATTGCTCATGTGTTCGTAATCGCGTGTAACCCTACATCCATATTACTCCATTTTCAATACATCATATTCCCAACCCCGGGACATCGCTCATTTTCCTCTTTTTTTATTTTGTTTTTCTCTTTCTTCTTTTTTCCTGCTTTAACCTAGTTGGGACAAACCTGTCTTCCTAACCCACCCAGAAACACTTCCACACCGGGGCGAATGCACCCCTACACTAGGGAGGATAGGCCCAAACATCGGGGCAAATCTGCCTCGACCCGAGGTGACTCCACCCCGACTTGGGGCAGACACGCCCCCGACCCAGGGTGACTCTGCCCCAAGCCAAGGCGAACACACCCCTATCATGGGGAAAGTTCGCCCAGACCTGGGGTGGACACGCCCCCATCCTGGGGCACTTCCACCTCGAGTCGGGGTGGACATACCCCTGTCTCGAGGAGTGTTCGCCCTGACCCGGGGTGGACACGCCCCCATCCTGGGGAACTTTCGCCCTGAGCCAAGGCAGACACACCCCTCACCCAGGGCAATTTTGTCCCCGTCCCGAGGTGCTTCCACCCCAAGTAGGGGCGGACACGCCCCTGACTCGGGGTGATTCTACCCTGACCTAGGGCGGACACACCCCACGCCCCCACCTTGCGACCGAAACGTCCCACATCGGGGAAACTCCACCCCGAGCCAAGGTGGACATGCCCCCGCCCTGGGGCGGACACACCCCCGCCCTGGGGTGACTCTGCCCCAACCCGTGGCGGATTCGCCCCTCTTGGGACCATACCCATCCCCCTCCTTTTCTCCTCACATGTCATCTCCTCATCTATTTTCCAAACATTTAATCTACCCATTTTTCTATTTTATCCTACGAATAAAACCCATGTTTTACATTTTCTTTAAACATCCCAAAACATGCTATAAATGTTTAAAATACTCAAGTCGGGTTTTATTACTAACCTGGCAAGACACCAGGTATTGGGTGTGGCACCTTCGTACCTCATCCGCCCGATGAATGATATCAGAGTCATAATCCTGCAGCACCGTTGCTCTTTCCTCTCCTCCTCTCCTCTCTTCTTCTCTCAACTACTATAGTGACAATGTGATAAGGTAATTCTTAAAATTACCTTTTAACCCCTCTTTTCTGCCCTTTTCAAATAAAAGCTATTTTTTACCTTTTATTTAACTTTTTCCTCCAACTAATTCCCTCCTTTCCCAGGGCCGCCATTTGCAAACCATGTGTCCGATCAACTCCATTCAAAAGTTAAATTTTCTTAGTTTTTTTAGCTCTATCCAATGGTTTACTCCTTTTATTCCTATCAATAGCTCATCCAAGGCCCCTTTTTCTTCCCCAACCGCCCTCTCGAGGGGGCATACCCTAAAATTCTCCCTCCATCCCTTCGTGGCAATCACTGGGACATCTCCCTCCTTTTTCCCCTCTACTTGGGCAGCTCATTCAACCTCTTTCATGGTAGGGAATCAACCCCTATCATTTTCCTTTACCATCAACATTTTTTTTCTTCGAAACACTGTTATTCTAACAATATTTCGAAGTGGGGAAAAATGTAGACATCCAAGTTTGATCGCTCCCATACGATCAAATTTACCTTTTTATTCATCCATTCTGTCAATATTAATTTATTTAATTAATATTACACTTCCCACCTAAGGTTCTTAAAGTATTTAATTTAACAATTAAATGCTTTACCTTACACCTTTCTCCTCTCTAAATTAAATAAATACATCAATTTATTTAATTTAGTCATCTTAATCTTTTTGAATAAAATCAATTTAAAATTCTTCATTTTTCTCACTCCTTGTCACATCCTCCATAATCCCTCTCTAATCTAGATTAATTTAATTAATTCATGATTAAGATGTGCATCCTCTTAATCAAGGATTAATGTCACATCCTCCTACATTTGCCACTTTTCTCTAATTTCTCATTAATTACCCTAATCAAATATTTGCACAACCTTAATCAAAGTCATTAGTCACTTTTAGCACCACTTTTTAGTCAACCTTTCCATTTACCTTTCTTGGCATTGACCCTCTTCCCCATATGAATTTTTAATTCATATTTATTCATCCTAGGTCTCTCTCCTCCCCATGTGAATTTTTAATTCACATTTTATCCTTCCAAGGCTTCTAGAACATTTGACTTGTCACCTCATCCACATGTGACCAATTCCCACCTTTTTGGAGACCCTCTCTTATCTATTAGATTCTCCTAAGAATGTAAATTTTTAATTCACATTTATTTCTCCAACCATTTTCTCATTTCCCATGGAAATTTTTGAGGAATTCCAAAATTCCTCAAATATCACTTTCATTCTCACTTGGGGACAAGAAGTTCCTTTTTGAGGAAATCTTCTCACTCCCCAAGGTACTTTGAAAGTACTTGTCCTTCCTCTACATCATGTAATCTCCTTCCACATCACCTACAAATCATCTCACCCTTAGCCACTTCAGATTCCCCATGTCAAAATGTGAGGGCTTGTGAGTCCTCAACTCACCTTAGCCCTTCATCTTGGCCTTGTTAGATAAATCTCAACCATTGAATTCTCTAGAGAATTCAAATTTTCCTATAAATACCCCCTCTTCTAACGCATTAAGAACACTTAGTCATTTGAGCAACCTTATGTTGTCATTTTGTGCACTCATCTAGCCATCCATTTTAGTCAGTTTGCATTTGCATCCCACCATCTACTTAATATTACATTTAGCTACATCAATAGCCATCTAAGGAGCATACAAAGCAATCCAAAATCAAGGGCCAACCAAGGAGTTTCAGCTAAAAAGAGAAGGTATAATCATTTGTAATCCTTTTCATTTTATCTCTTTGTATTAACAATTCCTTAGGCTAATCTTGAGGTGTTTCTTTGTGTTTTTTTCATTGCATTTTAGGTTTTTTTGCACATTTAGAATAGGAAAAACTCAAGGATATCACAATACCTACATCCTCCTATATGTTGTAAACATTAATCTTTTCGTTTGTCTTGTGTTTTCCTTTTAGAGACGATGTAAGGCATTGAGACATTCAGGTCTCTTCCATGTTGACCAAAAGTATTTTTCTTTATTTTCACTCTCTATGTGTTATTCCTTCAATTCTATGAATATTTGGGGAATGATGACATTTTTGAGCTCTATAATCACATTGTAGAAAATATATACTTGTTGGCAATACAAGGGTAGATAACTGAGGGGGGGTGAATCAGTTGTCATAGAAAGTCAAAACTTATTCAACCTTATTAACCTTATTCTTTGATTTGATTATTAACCATGAAAACATAAATCATCAACACATCAGAAACAAACATAACACCAAGATTTTTTATGTGGAAACCCTATTAGGGGAAAAACCTCAGTGGAGGTCAGTCCACAAGATTATACCCTATTAAAAGTATAATGAAAATGAAATATGGGGAATGCAGATGCATTCAGGCACACTACCTAGAGCTCACTGCTCAATTACAAAGGAAGACACACTGTCTTACAAAGAGATTCAGATTAAAGCCATCCGGATTTTGAACTGAAAAAATAGCATTTGCTAATGCCTGATTATAGTTCCAATTAAGCACATGAACACTTCTTCACTCTTCTTCACTCTTCTTCACACTTCTTCACAATTCTTCACACTCTGTTGTACCTTTGAATTATTTAGAACATTATTCATGTACACACATAGAAGCACACCTTCTTCACACTTAATTTTGAATAAACAATCGCTCTTATATATCCGCAACATGAAATTTCATCGCTACAAGTCGGCCACAAAGAAAAATAAAATGAATATAAACTGTCGGCCCAAATTATTAAAGATTATCAATTTGAATCAACCAAAGTTGGCCACAACTTAGTGAGGACCCAAATCAACATCTCTAACATGAAGACACTTCAATTAATTTATCCTCAAAGATCCACATGCTACAAACAGTATGTCAGCTAAGAACAAGAAAAACATGAACATGCAAGATAAAATCTCCAACCACGATCACAACGATCAATGCGGACATGCAACAAAGATAGAGCATGATCTAGAAACATCCACAAGCATCATGAATCATGAGAGAAGCATCTGCAACAACTAAATTAATTGAAATAGAATCATCTTCAATCAGGAACACCAACTAAAGAAACAAAAAAATTGTCTAAATGGAAATCTTCATAACTCGATCAAATCTTCATGTGGATCTCTGAAACTCGATGTGGATAAACTAGATACACTCAGCAATAAACCCTTTATTCCACAACCTTTGATCAATAATGTACAAAAATAACCACCATACTGAACTTCACTTCACCACTGACAACCTAGAACTCATTTATTACAATTTTCTCAATATCCTCGACATATATAGCTTCAAATACATTTATTCTAATAGTGTTGACATAAATGACAACCACGTATCATCAACACAACCACAACATCCAACAATCTCCCCCTTTGGAATTGATGGCAACACATGATGTGAAAAACACCATCAAAGCAACTAACTCCTACTTAGGTTTTGACTCATATTCTCCTCAACACTTTCACATAATTTTCTCCTCATAATTCTCTTCTTCTCAGATAATCACCAATTTTTCATATGACTCTTCTCCCCCTTTAACATCAATGACAAGTTTCTCTAAGCTCTGAACCACATATCTGAATTTCTGAACATCTAACTACTCCCCCTGAGTAGTAGCCACCACAACATCAATCTGACACAACATATGATTGTGAAATGCACAGACTGATGCAATGCAATTCATCCTTACTTCTGATTAGGAGGGGTAATCACCCCTAACTTCCCTCTAAGATACTCAAAAGTATACTTAGGCAACGACTTGGTAAAGATGTCTGCAATCTGCTCCTTAGTGGGCACATACTCCAATCTGACTTCCTTTTCACTTACCTTCTCCCTCAAAAAGTGAAACTTGATAGATATATGTTTTATTTTTTAATGCAGCACTAGATTCTTGGAAATGTTAATAGCACTTGAGTTATCATAGAGTATAGCAATAGGCTCATCATATATAATTATGATATCCTTCAACATTTGTTTCATCCACAAGACTTGAGTATAATTATTAGTAGTAGCAATGTATTCGACCTTTGTAGTAGACAAGGAAATGACATTTTGCTTCTTGCTTAACCATGAAATTAGCTTCTTACCCAAGAAAAATGCTCCACCACTAGTACTTTTCTTTCATTCACATCTCTTGCCTAGTCAGCATCAGTAAAGGCACTCAAAGTAATATCATCATCTTTAGGATACCATAGGCCAAGATCAATAGTTCCCTTCAAATATCTAAAAATTCTCTTCACAACAGTCACATGAGATTCTTTCAGATTAGCTTGAAATATTGCAACTATACATACAACATTCATGATATTGGGCCTAGTTTAAGTTAAGTACAACAATCCACTAATCATTGATTTGTATCTTTTCTATTTTTCTTTCGGAGAATCATCTTTTGTTGCCAACTTTCATCTGATCACCATGGGTGTACCAACTGGCTTTGAATCTTCCATACTGAACTTCTTCAGCAATTCCTTCACATACTTGGACTGAGATATAAAAATCCCTTTATCTAACTGAGTAATTTGCAATCCTAAAAATAATTTCATCTCACCAATCATAGACATCTCAAATTCATTCTATGTGTCATTCGTAAACTTCATGCACAAACCATCATCTCCTCCAAAAATGATATAATCAACAGAGACATCAACAATCAAATCTTTATCATCATTCTTGAAATATAGATTACTATCAGCAGTACCTTTGTTAAATTCAAGCTTCAACAAATACTTGTCCTATCTCGCATACCATGCTCTAGGGGTTTGCTTGAGTCCATACAATGATTTCTTCAACCGACACACCATATCTTCTTTATCAGTCAACTAGAATCCATCAGGTTGCTCAACATACACTTCTTCTTCCAATTCACCATTTAGAAAATCTGATTTTACATCCATTTGATAAACTTTGTAGTTCTTCTGAGAAGCATAGGCAAGAAATAATCTTACAACTTCAATTCTAGCAATAGGGGAAAAGGTATCTTCAAAATCAATTACTTCCATTTGTGAATATCCTTTACATACCAGTCTTGCTTTGTTTCTAACAACTTCACCTTGCTTATTCAGTTTGTTTCTAAAGACCCATTTGGTTCCAATGACATTTTTTTCCTTAGGTCTAGGAACAAGAATCCATGTACCATTCTTTTCAATTTATTTTAACTCTTCTTTCATTGCTTCAATCCAATGCTCATCTTTACATGCTTCATTCACACTAGTAGGCTCAATCTTTGAAATCAAGCAATACTCTTCTACAATCTTTCTACTAGTCTAGACACCTTTGTTCTTATCACCTATAATATGATCTTTTTAATGATTCAATCTTACATACCACAGAGTCTTCTTAGGATTTTCTTCAACTTCAAGCTCTTCTAATCTTTCTTCTACTCACCAATTTCTCCTTCTTCATTTTCTTGATTTACTGGATTGATTTGCACTTGATTTGTAGTTTGAACTTGCTTTCCTTTGTTTGTACTATCATCCTAATCATCAAAGTCATATATGCAGGTTCTGGATAGTGTACCAAAGTCTTCATCAACATTAACATTTACACTTTCAACCATTTTCTTCAATCTTTTATATTAACACCGGTAGGCCTTCCTTTTAGTAGAATAACCCAGAAAGATACCTTCATCACTCCTAGCATCAAACTTTCCTATGTCTTCATCTCTCTTAATATAACATCTTCTTCCAAATAACTTGAAGTATTTAACAATAGGATTTTGACCAATCCATAGATCAAAAGGGATCTTATCAGTATCACCTTTGGTTTGTACCCGGTTGAATGTGTACACAACAGTACTCGTGGCTTCTCTCCAATAGATATGAGGAAAATTTCCTTCCAGCATCATAGTTCTAGTAACATCTTCAATTGTTTTGTTCTTCCTTTCCACAACTCCATTTTGCTGAGGGATCCGCGGTGTAGATAATTCTCTCTTTATTCCATGTTCTTCACAAAAAGTATTAAATTCACTGGAAGTGAATTCACCACCTCTATCTAATCTCAGACATTTACTCTTCAAACCTGTCTTTGTCTCAACCATAGCTTTAAAGATCTTGAACTTTTCCAGTGCTTTAGATTTCTCCCTTAAAAGTAATCCATACCATTCTAGAATAATCATCAATGAGTAACATGAAATACCTATAACTTTGTAAACTTCTGACCTTAGAGGGACCACATAGATCAGTATGCACAAGCTCTAACAATTCATTTGAACAATGCTTTTTACTCTAAAATGAAATCCTAGTTTGCTTTCCCAATTGACATTCCTTGCATATTGCATTGGTAGGTTTCACCAACTTAGGTAGATCTCTCACAGCCTTAGTGTAACTTATCTTGACAATATTATCAAAGTTAACATGACACAACCTCCTATGCCATAACCAACTTTCATCAACTTGAGCAATCAAACAAATTTTACTAGCAGCGCTCAAGTGAAAGATATTACCTTTTGTTTTTGTACCTGATGCAATTTCATTTCCAAAACTCAATATTCTACAATTTCCATCCTTGAACCAAAGATTGTATCCCTTATCAACCATTTGACCAACACTCAAAAGATTATGCTTCAATCTTTCCACATATAGAACATCATCAGTATTGTGCTTACCATCAAGAGAAATGCAACCTCTTCCATGGATCACACTAGTTGTATTATCACCAAATCTCAAAACACCACCATCATACTTTTCCAAGCTTACAAACTTACTTTTGTCTCCTGTCATATGATGTGAACATCCATTGTCAATTACCCATTCATCTTTTTATTCAACTTGAGCAGCCAGGGCTTTCTCCACATTTGTACAACTAGCAGATTCGGTAACAAGATTATTTTCCTTGATTGAAATAAATACTCATTCATCATCACTTCTATTTCCTTTATCATATTCATCATTTTTCACACCTTCATTAGTAGCATAGTAACACTTCTTCTGAAATCTAGGCTTTTTATGTCTTGGTTTAGTAGCTCTTTCTGGACACCTTGATGCAAAATGATCTATCTTATTGCAACAAAAGCATTTAAGAGGTACTTTTCCTTCATACTTACCTTTTCCTCTCAGTACTCTTTTGACAATAAGTGCTTCCATCTCTTCTAACTCTCTTTCTTCTTCTCCAATCTATCTGATTTCATCCTCATACTTGAATGTCTTTCTAGATGAATTCTCACCCAGATCATATCTCTGTTTATCTCTTTCAGAAGTAGTAGCCTTAAATGCAAATTCAACCTTAGGAAGGGCATCACCAAATTTTCTCAACTCAAAAGTAGTCAACTTACCAACCAATGTATCTTTGGTTATGTTTGTTACAGTCCGGAGCTCTTCAATAGCACTAGCTTTGACATTGTAAGAATCAGGCAGGGATCTAAGCACTTTAGCAATGATCTCAGATTCATCTATCTTTCCACCAGCACATCTAATACCACACACAAGTTCATTCACTCTTTGCATGAAAGTATTAATGCTCTCATCATCACCCATTCTCAACATTTCATATTTCCCTTTCAAACTCTACAACTTAGCAATCTTCACATTAGCATCACCTTCATACAAGGTTTCCAACTTTTTCTAGATCTCATAAGCAGTTTTCAGATCCATAACATTTTTCATCTCAAAATCAGTCAAAGCACTCAATAAAGCTTCCTTAGCCTAGATATTATACTCAACATCTTTAATCTCAGCAGAAGTAGTAGAACCATTCTATGGAATAATATACATATTACTTGTAATGCTCCAGTAGGGTTCACCAATGCATCTTAGATGGCACTCCATTCGATTCTTCCACAAAGAATAATTTGTTCCATAAAATCTCAGACTATCCTTCTTGTAACTTGCCATCCCAGATCACCTTAAGTTGTTAAACTTCTTCCAAGGAACCTGCTCTGATACCAATTGTTGGCAATACAAGGGTAGACAACTGAGAGGGGGGTGAATCAGTTGTCACAAAAATTCAGAACTTATTCAACTTATTAACCTTATTCTTTGATCTAATTATTAACCATGAAAACATAAATCATCAACACATCAGAAACACACATAACACCAAGATTTTTTACATGGAAACCCTATTAGGAGAAAAACCATAGTGGAGGTTAGTCCACAAGATTATACCCTGTTAAAAGTATAATGAAAATAAAATATGGGGAATGCACATACATTCAGGAACACTACCTGGAGCTCACCGCTCAATTACAAAGGAAGACACACTGTCTTACAAAGAGATTCAAATTAAAGACATCCGGATTTTGAACTGAAAAAATAGCATCTGCTAATGCCTAATTACAGTTCCAATTAAGCACATGAACACTTCTTCACTCTTCTTCACTCTTCTTCACACTTCACAATTCTTCACACTCTGCTCTACCTTTGAATTATTTAGAACATTATTCATGCTCACACATAGAAGCACACCTTTTTCACACTTAATTTTAAATAAACAATCACTCTTATATATCTGCAACATGAAATTTCATCGCTACAAGTCAGCCACAAAGAAATAATAAAATGAATATAAATTGTTGCCCAAAACATTAAAGATTATCAATTTGAATCAACCAAATTCAGCCACAACTTAGTGAGGACCCAAATCAACATCTCCAGCATGAAGACACTTCAACTAATTTCTCCTCAAAGATCCACAACACACTACAAACACTATGTCGGCTAAGAACAAGAAAAACATGAACATGCAAGATAAAATCGCCAACCACGACCACAACAATCAATGTGGAAATGCAAAAAAGATAGAGAATGATCTAGAAACATCCACAAGCATCACGAATCATAAGAGAAGCATTCACAACAACTGAACTAACTAAAATAGCATCGTCTTCAATCAAGAACACCAACTGAAGAAACAGAAAAATTGTCTGAATGGAAATATTCATAACTCAATCAAATATTCATGTGGATATCTTAAACTCAGTGTGGATAAACTAGATACACTCAGCAACAAACCCTTTACTCCACAACCTCTTATCAACAACGTACGGAAATAACCACCATACTAAATTTCACTTCATTACTGACAACCTGGAACTCATTTATTACAATTTTCTCAATATCCTCGACATATACAGCTTCAAATACATTTATGCTAATAGTGTTGACATCAATGACAACCACATATCATCAACACAACCACAACATCCAACAATACTAACCCTAAATCCATGGATCCCTTATGTGTTTTGGGATTTCATTTTGGGGGCAACCCCTTTCCTACCTTTTTCATGATGTAGCTTTGTTTGGAAACATATGACTTGGCATAGGGCTTTCTAAATAAGCTCTCATGTCTCCTTTATTGTTAACATTGATTATTGGCTACTTTAAAGTAAATTTCTTAGAGCAATGGTGTCAGAAATTTCTTCAAAGTGGGGACATACATTGGCATTATTATTTTTCAAAATTTTTGCATTCTTTCTATTTCATTGTGCGGTTTTCTTTCTTCTTGTGATGCATCTTTTTCTTCGGGGTTTCATTAGGTTTGATGTTCTCTAAGAGCATCATATTTATTTTATCCTTGACTTCTCCCCTCCTGGAGACATTAGGCATGATGTTCCCTAAGAAGAGACCTTACAACAAATAAGCAAGATCCCTTTGAACAAACCTTTATTTATATTTTGTTCATTAGTGTTTAGTATAATACAACTTGTTAATCTTTTGAAACTTTAAGCTTTTTTTTTTTTTTGTGGTTCCCTATCAAAGTTATCAAAGGGATAGCTTTGGTATGGTTAGTACAGTGAGATCTTGTAGACCTAGCATTTTTCTCACTAAGCCACTTTTTGGGGGCTCTCCTAGTGGACAACCTAATGTTCCATTAGCCCTGAGTGAGTGTGCATTGTTGTTTGCATATTGGAAATCAAGTTCCACTTCTAAACATTTTGGAAAAACAACTGAGACATGTTCCACATCACGTTGGACAATTAAGGCTTGATCCTTCCTTTTCTTTTGGACAAACAACTAAGGCATGTTTTGCATCGTGTTGAACAGTCGAGGCTTGATAAGCCTTTTCTTTTTTACCTTTCCTATCTATCTGTGATGTTGTATGATTGAGTAATCTATTTGTTGCTGCATACATATATTTTGAATGTCTACTTTAGTGTGAGTTTGTGCTTGTGCTCATCCTCTCACTAAAGTGGGGGCTAAATTTAGTGTAGAAAAATATATCCCTTTTACATTTTCACACTTAATTTGGACCTAATTGTCCCTTATTTTGGTATTGTAAAGTGTACCCCTTTACACTTTCACACTTATTTAGGGATCCTTTAATTAATTGAGCTTAATTTTCCTTAATTGGCCCCTTTAATTCAAATCCAAGCCTATTTTATTACATTTTCTGAAGAGGAAACCCGACATTCATTAATGCATTAACATAACACTTCTCATTGAGCAATGTGTGTCCTAGGGTTAAGGACCTAGGACCCATTCTCCCATGGATGAATGGTTCCTCCCTTAGACGTAGGACATAAATTTAAATCATTTATTTGGTGGTATTTTAACATATTCAAATCCATATTCAGATGTCGGCTTGTGATATTTGAATTTTGGAAAATTAAGGTTACATATCTATAAATATAAGGTTATTTCACTATGTTTCACCTAGCATTTATAGAACAAGTTTATGAGCACTTTCAAGAGCATTTCAAGAGAAATTCAAGGCATTCAAGAGAACATTTATTGAAGATTTATTGCAGCAATCAAGATCCAATTGTCACATCAAATTTTTCTTGCATCATGCATTTTTTTAGAGCTATTATGATGGCGTAGGTTTCATGATCCATTCAAGCATTCAAAGCATTATTTCAAGTCAATATTCAAGGTTCAAGATCCACATCCATTGAAGCCATTTCATTCATGTTGCAGATTTACATTCTAAGTTTTTCTCAAGGGTTTGGCGAGTTGTGACATTGAGTTGTTCATTCATCATTCCTTTCATGTTATTTTGTTTCATTTCAAGGTTTGATTACCAAAATAGGGTTTGACCAAGGCAAACCCCTATTCACCAGAAACAAAACATTTTTCCCTCTTGATTTGTGTTTGCAAATTTAGGTGGAAGAAATATTGAAGATCCTTTGAAGAGAAAAAAATTGGAGAAATTGTCAAAGTTGCAAAAGTTGTCATAAAATTTGTCATCTCACGGAAACTCACTTACAAAAATTATGTTTGGTTATCTCAACCTAAAACCTCAAAAAATTGAAGGATTCAAATCTGTAGCAAAGGCTCTCAAAAGTTGCACACAAACCCTAACCCAGGACCCATCCACCCCTAGGTGAATGAGTTCCAGATCAACTTTAGCAACTGACTTTTTGGTGACTGTTAAACATCATTCTTCCCTTCTCTGATTTGTGATTTGATTTCTAGTTCTGCTTATTTTTATTTCATCTAGCTATTTCAAGTTAAAGATTGCATTTTGGAATTTTTTACTATTTTTAGTTTTTCTCCCCAAACTGTTGTTTGACCAAGACCCTCGTCCTTGCACAAAAAGGAAATCTAAATATTCCTCCATATAATTGATTCTCCTAAGGATAGTTAGTCAATTCTTTGTGGGGATCTCATTTCCTAATGAAATTTGAGAAGTAGGACCTCTTTTCACTCTTTGGATCCACTTTTCCATTTTGGTAAAACCCTAGGAGCACCCTATTTTTCTATGTTTCATAATTATTTAATTACAAGATTATAATATAACATTTTATGCAATGGTGTACAACAGCATATCCCAACATTCTCCCACTTGTTGATACATTGCATAAGGGATCAATCAATGAAATACATCATCATAGCCATACATGAAACCACATGAATCTCCAACATTCTCTCATGCTCCATCAAGATACCTGCAATAAAACCAAAGTGGCCACCATCTCAAACAAGGAATCCTCTCATCCTCTAACATGCCACCAATGGAAGAAAAGGAACATGACAAGGTGAAGATGCACCAATCCAAGAACACAAGTATTAAAGCCAAGTGATAACAAAGGCTCCAAAAAAGCTATTGTCAAGTAAAAAATCTACATGATCGGAAATAGCATCCACAACACATGCTAATACATCCAACCATCCATACCTCCTAGGTATCAACAACAATATTAAATTCATGCCAAGAGCATATGCAACCCATAAACTATAATCGCAAGCTCCCTATATCAAACCTGACAATAAAGAACATACATATCCAAGAACTCCCACTACATGGCAATGTCAAAGAATATCAAGTCTACCAATCAACACTATATCAAGGTGTAATAAATGATCAAAACATGAAGTACCAAGAAAAATAACAATGATCCAAGCGTGCAATACCAATATCTACATAATCTCTCACAACATGTTGTCACCATCCCCCCAAATCACATGAACATGAACCTTTAGAAGGAAGCATGAAGAGAGAAAACTTGTAAACCATAATGTCCTACCAACATCTCAAAGTGAAACATTGTGTCAAGTATGATCTCCTAACAACCCTAAATGAGAAGCCTCAATAATACCCAAAACAATGTTCAATCTCTCAAATCAAACAACATATGAATCATGTAAATTCCAACATGGATGTAAGGCTCTCTAACCAAGAATATCAAACTCAAAGTAACCATTCACAAAACTAAAAATCATCCGATAGATCATCCCCTAAACTCCTCATCAATGAATGCTAACATAAACTCAAATGCACAAGGAGATAACCATGCTAACCATCCCTCATAATGAATCCTCTAGAACTAACTATCCATAAATCAAGATCCATATCTATGAAAGATAAAGCATATAAAATCATGCTAAACAATCCTCAAATAAGTCTCCAAAATCAATCACCATGACCCAACTCATTTCCATGAGGAATCAAAGCATGAAACACAACACATCTGAAATAAATAATGGGAAAATACCTCTCAAATGATAAATCATCAAGTAGACCAAGAGTGGGGAATGAGAATGCTCCTCCAAGATAACCAAGTAGTTATGACTCACTCCAAGAACAATCTCCTCTGTAGGTCTATTAGGAACTCACATCCATACCCAGGTAAAGGCTCCTCAGTCTTCCTATTGAAGCCTCCAAAGAGTATCCATCTCAACCAAATGTCTCTAGTCACCAGAGAACTCTAGCCTCACGTCTCCAAGAATCCATGATCACCTGTAACCGATCAATACATGCCAAAATCCAAATGAAACATAGCACCATCATGAAGTAATCAAGAAAATGATCATGTACTCAATACAAAGAGAACTACCAAGATCAATATCAAAGCTCCAACCATAGAATCAGGAACCTATCATGACATCATGATCTAACCATCTCCTCCTAGGAGATCACATGCACCAATGCATACATCTTGGTATCAAGAGAACATGTACCATGTCAAACTCTAAACTAGTATCAAGAGTAAACCATGAAATAATAACAATCATACTCTAAACCAAGAAACCATATTTCCAATCACATGAAGATAACCATTACCAATGATGCATTCATGTCACTGCCAACAACTCCCACTGAACCATGATATCGAGCTACACATGGCATCATGACTACCATCTCCTCCATGAAGATCATCCAAGTCTACACACACAAATTAAATTCCAATAAAATCAAGTAAAACCAAGATCTCCAAGCAAAGAAGATACATACAACCACCATCAAACCATCAAAAATCAATCCTACACCGCCAAGTCATCACTGTCAAAAACTCTGACTAAAAGTATATAACCAATGAATGTACCAAGCTATCATGACATTGTGATAAAACCACATCCTATAGGTCCCAACAACTGAATAATCAGGTACTCTAACCATCCATCCTCTCATCCCAAAACAACATACCAATGAACAATGACCACAAACAAGGCCAACTAACAAAATTTGCATGAACACTAGAATAATCCTGTGGATATAGACAATCCACATTGAGTCATCCCATTGCAACTGAATGGCTGATCAATCCATATAACAACATAGCTCATAGATACCAAAAAATGAAGCATGTAAACTTATTATCACATTAGTAACTTGAAAATTGAGATATCAAAGAAGATAATCCTATAGACATCAAGACTCAAACACCAAATCAACCATAGATTTGATTTTCCAAACATGTCCTCAAATGAGTAACCATAGTCAAGGAACCAAACAAACATCAAGGAAATAAAAACAACCTCCCAAAATCAAACCATATCACCACCACACAACCACATACATGGTCATGTCATACTAAAGCATAAATGTACTTATATATCTATAAGACCATAATCATATCCAACATTGTACCTGCACTCAATTATCACCCATATGAGACTCCAAGTCTCCACTCGTGTCAAACCATGTCCTCAAAACTGAAGACATCATGTGTACCTATCACCATCAAAGTCCAACTCTGAAAAACACTTGTAAAACTATACCAGGAAGCACCAAATTGATAATCAGTTGTATCATCATAAATATCATATAAAAACATGCACTCCTCAAGGTTTCGCCTCTTAACTTGTCTAGATGCTCACACACACCCTGAATCTTAGGCCCCTACAAGTGATAAAACAAGTACCATACATTCCCTACACCATAAACATATAATATGACTGATCCATTGTGTATTACATTTCACATTCTCTCCAATGCCTATTCAAAATTGAAAATCTGATTTCATATGCAAAAGTTATGTTCAAAACCGTGCAACCGAGAACATTTGAATTCTAGGCCCCAAAAATTGATCAAAATAGCAAAATCAAGAAACCAAACTTGTACCACTATGCAGTTCTCAAAACCAACTTTCCAACAAGTATAAGAAGTTGAAAATCTGACTTTGTGGGTGAAAGTTATGCTAGTTTAAGAAAAATGTCCAATTTAACTATATGGGCAACTTTGAGTGGACCCCACCCCAAAATAAAAACCAATATAATTTTTCTAAATATTAAAGCTTTAAAGGGTGGCGTATTTTTCTTAATATTTTAAATTTAAATCTTTAATATATGGTGGAAATTGGTTTAAACTTATTTAATTTAAACTTTATAATATATTAAAAGCTTTTATTTTAAAAGTTTATACAACCATTTTAACTTCCTTTTTGCTACGCCCTTAATATTAGTGTACATCGGTTTATGAATAGTAAGCTTGTGGCTATCTTAAATCTCTATTAAGGCATATTATCATTAGTATATTGTTATTTAGTTGTTTAGGTTGGCCTAATATTTATATAGGTGTGTCTAAGTCGTCCTAGGTGATATCCTAGGCATAAATAGGTATATATAGGAGGTTGTGAGTCTTGCTTCATCATCAAGTTGTGAAGTGTGTTCTCATTAGAGATATTTGGAGGTTTTTCCCCTCAAAGTGGCTTGTTATTCTCAGTTATTATCAAGTATTTGCAGCATATTTCATATCATATTCTTCTATTATGCAAGTTATTTCATAACAAGTGGTATCAAAGCATGATCTTGGCACAATAGAGGCAAGGTTTTTCTCAATTTTGGAGGCGGTTTTGGGAAGAGCATATCTTTCAAATTTTGGAAAAAAAAATTCTGATTTTTAAAGTATTTTTGAAGAACATATTAAAGAAGCTACAATCCATATTTCAAAAGAATTGGAGCAGAATTAAGCGAATTATTGTAGAATTAGGGTTTCTACACAATTTTTTTGGAATCTACATATCTCGCACATCTTGTCGAATTGGAGTCTAATTTTTATTGGGTTTTTGAAGACATACTAAAGGAGATTACAATAAAAAAATTTAGAGAATTTAAATTACATTTGTTTGATTTATTTCAAAATTAGTCATTCCCATCATGACGAGGCCTGCAACAAAGGGCAAACAGAATGTTGTCACTCTGGGGAAGACTTCTGATAAGGATGGGGTAACAATAGAGGATATTACTCCTAATAAGGAAATCAGTAAGGTCAAGGAAGACATTTCCTCAATGAATATGGATATGTGTGACCTAAGAGGAGATATATTGGACATTTGAAACATGTTAAGTACCTACATGGCTGAACCAAGAAAGGAGTTCTCAAGCAACCAAGGTGAAAACTCTAGGTCAGCTAACATTGATACAAGCTTTAGTACTCCTATGGGATCTAGGAATTTATTTCCAAAGGTGGATATGTGCAAGTTCGATGGCAAGGATCCTCTAACATGGATAAATCAAATGGATTTTTTTTTAAGTACACCAAATCCCAAATGGACAAAAGGTCAAGAAGGCTTCCCTATATCTAGAACCAGATCAATTCATTTGGTATCATTGGCTTTTCACTCATCGTAGGAAAAAGGGGCTCACTGTCTCATGGTCAATTTTTACAGAGGAACTCCAAGCACAATATAGCAATAGCGTGACAGACAACTTCTTCAGCCAACTGGCCAAACTTCAACAAACAAGATCAGTTAAGGATTATATTAAGAAATTCCAAAATCTATGATTAAGAGTGGATACAATTATGGAGGAAAACTTGAATGATTTATTCTTGGGGGGTCTCAAGGATCACATTCAACATGAGGTATGCATGTTTAGCCCTAGCTCCCTAAATTAGTCTTTTATCTTAGCACACAGGGTAGAGGAGAAGTATTTGATTCCTAAGAAGCAAGGGGCTAATGTGAGAAGAGAGAAAGGATATTCAACACAACCTACTAGGTTTACTCCACAACAAATTGACGAGAAAAGAGAAAAAGGGTTGTGTTTCAATTGTGAAAGAAAATACAGTCGAGGACATAAATGCAGTGAAAAGAAATTGTTCTATATTGAAGGTCCAAGCGAGGAAGAAGAGGAGGAACCCATACTAGAGGATGAAAGGGAGTCAAATGAGGAATCACATGATTCTCAACCAATCATTTCTTGTCATGCACTCTCAAGTTTCAGTGCTCCACAAACTCTCAAGGTGGTGGGGTTCTTAAAGAAGCAGAAGGTAGCAGTGTTGATCGACTCAGGTAGTACTCATAATTTCATCAACAAAAATGTAGCTACTCGTTATCCATGGGAGATTATTAACTTGATACCCCAATGTATACAATATCCATGGGTGTAGCATATATTTTTTTGGGATTACAATGGCTTACTACATTGGGAACGATTGAGATGAACTTCCAAGAACTATTCATGAGATTTCAACCAGAAGGAAGGGTAGTACAACTAAGGGGGTTGAAGGAAAAATCCCCACAAATGGTAAGCTCTCATCAAATGAAAAAGTTGCTTAAGAAAGGAGTGGATGGATTTGTGGCCCAACTATGTTCATTAGAAGTCTCTCAATCTAATGATCCTACTCATCCAGATTTGCAAGCTATAATTGATCGTCACTCAGTTGTTCTTGGAGATATGCCTAAGGGACTTCCTCCTAAGAGGGATCATGATCATGCCATACAGTTAGTTCCATGTAGCCAACCACCGAACATCAGGCCTTAGAGGTATCCACATACAAAAGAGTGAGATAGAAAAAATTGTTGAGGAGATGCTAGAGGCAGGAATTATCAGGCATAGCCAAAGTGCTTACTCCTCGCCTGTGGTGATGGTACGTAAGAAGAATGATACTTGGTGCATGTGTACAGATTATAGAGTGCTCAACATGTACACCATTAAAGATAAGTTCCCTATTCTAGTCATTGATGATTTGCTAGATGAATTGAATGGAGCTATGCATTTTACCAAGTTAGATCTAAGATTTGGTTATCACCAAATTTGGATTAAGGAGGAAGATATTTGTAAGACAACATTTCGGACTCATGAGGGTCATTATGAATTTTTGGTGATGCCATTTGGTCTTACCAATGCACCATATACATTCCAAAGTTTGATGAATTCCATTATTAAGAAGTTCTTGAGAAAGTTTGTGTTAGTATTCTTTGATGATATATTGATTTATAGCAAGACTTGGGAAGAACATTTGCAACATGTGGATCAAGCATTACAAATACTTGAAGATCATAAACTCTATGCTAAGCCATCCAAGTGTTCTTTTGGTCTTATGGAGGTGGAGTATTTGGGACACATAGTTTCACATGGAGTCAAGGTGGACCCTAACAAAATTAAGGCTATCATGGAATGGCCTATTCCAAAAACCATTAAGAAATTGAGGGGTTTCTTGGGATTGACAGGGTACTATAGAAGATTTGTGAAGAATTATGGTCATATAACAGCACCTCTCACCACTCTATTGAAGAAGGATTATTTTCATTGGAACGAGTTTGCCAATACATCATTTGAGAGATTGAAGGAGGCTATGTGTACAACTCCAGTGCTTGCCACTCCTGACTTCACCAAGGAATTCATTGTGGAATTTGATGCTTCTGGTAATGGGATAGGAGCAGTGCTCATGTAAGAATGTCGACCAATTGCTTTTAAGAGTCATCAATTAAAGGGTAAGAATCAACTAAAACCTATTTATGAGAAGAAAATGCCAGCAATCCTCCATGCAGTTAAACAATGGAGGCCTTATCTATTTGGTAGACACTTCAAGGTTAAGACAGATCATGATAGCCTAAAAAAAAATTTGGAACAAAGACTATCTTTTGAAGAGCAACAAAAATGGGTCACTAAGATGTTAGGATATGACTTTGAGATTGTATATAAGAAAGGGAAAGAAAATATTGTAGCAGATGCACTTTCAAGGAAAGATGAGAAAGATGAAGCCTTATTGTGTTCCTTTTCAATATTACAAGCAAATTGGGTGGAGGAAGCCAAAGCAGAGTGGCAAAATGATGTTGAGACAAGTAATCTCATTGAACAATTAAAAAGTGATTGTAGTAGTTCAAATAAGTTTTGTTGGAAGGGTGATACTCTTTGGTATAAAGAGCATTTGTATCTCTGCAAGAATTCCACTCTTAAACACAAGATTCTCATAGAGTTGCATGAGTCTCCAGTGGGTGGTCATTCAAGATTTTTGAAAACATATCATCAAGTCAAGCAAGATTTTTTTTGGGAAGGGCTAAAAGGTGATGTTCAAAAATTTGTGGCTAAATGTTTGGTTTTTCAAAGGAATAAAGGGGAGACAATTAAGACACCAGGTCTCTTGCAACCCTTATCTATTCCTAGCCAACATTGGGAAGAGGTATCCATGGACTTCATCATAGGGCTTCCCAAATCTAAAGTACATAATGTCATCATGGTAGTATTTGATCACCTCACTAAATATGCACATTTCATTGCATTATCACATCCTTTTACAGCAAGTGCAATGGAAAAAGATTTTTTGGAGAATATCCAAAAGCTACATGGTACACCTAAGGTTATTGTTAGTGATCATGATCCTATCTTCACTAGTCACTTTTGGAAAGATTTATTCTCATGTTTGGGTACTCAATTGGCTCATAGCTCTTCATACCACCCTCAATCAGATGGGCAAACTAAAGTTGTTAATAATTGTTTAGAAGGATATCTACATTTTTCACTTCAGAGAAACAGTTTCAATGGGTAGATTGGCTACCACTTGCAGAATGGTGGTATAACACTTCTTTTCATAGCTCATAAAAATGTCTCCATTTTTGGCACCTTATGGATATCATCCTCCTTCCATCACATCATCAATAAAGGTGTCAGCAAGAGTTCAGGCAGTAGAAGACCACTTGCTTCATCAACAACAAGTACTTTCAAGACTCAAGGAGAATTTAGCCATGGCACAGAATCGAATGAAACAACAGGAAGACCAACATCGTAGTGAAAGAAGTTTTGAAGTTGGGGATTGGGTCTTCTTGAGATTGTAGCCTTATAAGCAAATCTCACTAAAGCAACAAAAAAAGAATAATAAGTTGTCTCCAAGGTATTATGGTCCATACCAAATTATGCAAAAGATCGGTAGTGTTTCCTACTAGCTAGAGTTGCCACCAACAACAAAGATACATCCAGTTTTTCATGTTTCCTATTTGAAGAAGGTAATTGGGCATAATATTCCCACTCAAACAACACTACCAGAGCTCGATGAAGAAGGAAGAATCATTTTGGAACTAGAGTGCATTTGTCAAACATGCACAAAGAAGCTAAGGAATATAACTCTCACTAAGTATCTCATCCAATGGAAGAATTTACCAGTGGAAGATGCCACATGGGAAGACGAGGAGTTCATTCAAAAGAATCCAAACTTGATTAGCATTGAGGACGATGCTTCTTTAAAGAAGGGGGGCATGCTACACCCTTAATATTAGTGTACATCAGGTTATGAATAGTCGGCTTGTGGCTATCTTAACTCTCTATTAAGTCATATTATCATTAGTATATTGTTATTTAGTTGTTTAGGTCAACCTAAGACTTATATAGGTGTGTCTAAGTTGGCCTAGGTGATATCCTAGGCATAAATAGGTATATATAGGAGGTTGTGAGTCTTGTTTCATCATCAAGTTGTGAAATGTGTTCTCATTAGAGATATTTGGAGGTTTTCCCCCTCGAAGTGGCTTGTTATTCTCAGTTATTATCAATTATTTACAACATATTTCATATCATATTCTTCTATTGTGCAAGTTATTTCATAACACTTTTTTTGGGTCAAAGTTTAAAGCCATTTAAAAGAAAGTTGGCATACTATCAAAGGTTTTTAATGGTAGTGAAACCAATTCATAGGCTAGGTAGTGTGTGTGTGTGTGTGTTTGTATATAATTTTTGCAAGTTGCATTCTGATCGTACGGTTAGGGCTATGACTTCTTTTTTTTTTGCATTTTTTTCAACTTTTTTGAAATAGGGAAAATTTTAAGTCATTTTTCATGTCTCGGGCCTCTTAGATCCAATGTTGAGGTATGTTTTGTCTCAAGGTTTCATCCATGGAATTTCCTCTAAAAAACCCTAATATGAAAACTTAATCCAAGAAACCCTCTTTGCCCAAATTTTGAAAACTTCATATCTGCAATAAACCCAACAAATCTTGATAACCCAAAAGCCAAATCTACAAACAAACACCTACAACATGTGTTTCATATCTTGCAATGTCTCAAATATAACATGCATGTCCATGGATTCAACTTTGCACAAATGTCTCAAACCAAGGGTTAAACCAAAAACTCATCAACCATGAAAGCTTTGATACCACTTGTTATGAAATAATGCATTCAACCCACAATCTTAATCTATTTCCTACATAACCCCATGAGATATAAACATGCATACAAGTAACCAAAATTCATAGATCAAATAGACAAGCCACAAGATAACACAAGATATACTTTGGGAAAACCCTCAAGAGGGAAAAACCTAGCCTCCAAAAGCATCCATACTCCATCTCATTATTCAACAATAAAGCAATACAAGGGTTACAATGAATACATCTGAAGCATAAAGCCTCTCAATGCATCCTCATGTGTCCAAGCATGAATCCACACATCCCACGTCATGCTTCACATGTGCACTCCTTAGAAAGACTTAGCAATGACAACCTGCTCACCCAGCCAACCTTAACCACTAAACATGTGCTTTCTTTTATAGATTCAAGCTCACACAAATACAACCAAGTGGTAAGATAAAACCATGTACCATAAAAACCATGTGAACACAAAACCACCAATCCCTTATTTAATATTTGGTACTAAGTTTTCACTTTATTTAATATTTCCCCAATATTAAATTATTATCCCATATCTCACACACATTAAAAAATAATATAATGTTACAATATACCATAAAGTGGTCCCCAAATAATTACCTAGTGTGATTAACCACACCACCTAGGTGCATCACAAGTAAATAATTATTTAATTAGAACATTTTAATATAATTTTTTCTGCAATAGTGTACAACACCATATCCCAAAATTCGTGTGGATCACCCTTACCCTTATATTTGTCGAATTTAGGTACTTCATAGTTCTTAGGGAAGGAAATGGTCAATATGTACCTATCAAAGGGATAAGGACATATATCCTCAAACCAATAAGTATTTTTATATCAACCCACTTGAAGCCCTTGGATCATATTCTTCATATTTTGGAGTTCTTGAATAAGATCAATGTTATTAGATGAGGAGGCATTTGTGTGTTGATAATTTTGGATTGGTAGCGAGGTGTTGAGATGTGATACACATCAAAATTATTTGGGGTTTGGGAGGTGTTGGAGATGTGTTGATTAGTTTTTTGACATGTGGGTGCATGAGATACTTGTTGGTGGATGTAATAGGGGTTGGATAGATATGGTAGGATGAGTGGATATATGTGGGGTTAGTTGGAATGCTAAGTCCTAGTTGAGAGGAAATGTTTGAGGATGTGGGATTAAATGTAAGGGAGTGATGGGTGAGATTATATTGGTACCCCAATTTTTATTCAATGGATGGATGGAATATGAAGGGATATTAGAAGGGTCTTACCTCCTAATTTGTGAAACATAAAATTTTCATGGAACTTTTTAGCCTTTTGACAAGAGGTCTAACACAATGGTGTCCTTGTCAATTTCATATTTTTTTGTATCATTTCTTGATTATAGGAGTCTTGTGCAAAATATTGCAACCTAGGAGAGTTCTTGGGTTGGTCTACATAGACTTATTCACTACGAGGGAAGTTTGGTTGGTTGGTGAGGTCATCTATGTCGACATTCTCTCGAGAGTCCATTTTATTTTTAGCTTGTGCCCTAGTGATTGGCATGCAAAAAATGAACTCATTTAGAGAAAGTTTTGGATGTATATGTTAAATGGATAGGTTAGATAGGATTGTGAGGATAGTTTGGAATTTTAAGATTTTGATTGAGATGATGTGGCAATTGATATGGGTGATTAATGAGGACTTGGAATAAGGATTATGTTTGATTGGTAGATGGTCATGGACAAGAGGTACAAGACCAAACTTTTATCAAAATAAAAATCTAGACCCTTAGGATAAAAGGTGATTTTCAGGATGTATCTTTGATTACTTAGGATAGGCAAGTTCCTAAGAAAGATTGGATAAATTATTTTTGCAAAACTTAACTAAAGGGAGCCAAGTCCTTAAGCTAAATAGTCCAAAATAATGGGATAACTTACAATGCTACTTAGGATAGGAAAGTTCTTAAGCAACACATAATTTAGAGGATCATGTATAAGGATCTATATTTTAACTTTGACAAAAATTAATTTGTAAGGATGTAGATGAGAGGATGATTTGATTGGTAAAAGGATAGTGTTTATGATAGGAAATATTAGGATCAATGACAAGTCCAAATGGTATGAAAATTAAAGGGGAAATTTTTGTGGGGAGATAATAATGGGGACTAAGGTAGGTTAATGAGAATGAAGAAGTGTATTGTGGAAGACCTAGGTTTAGGCTACAAAACTACAAAATATGAGTTTTTGACCAAGGGGGATTGTGGAAAATTGTTGAATTTCATTGTCTATAGGATAAATTGCAAGCACATATTCACAAAGCGCAAGCATAAATTTGGGTAGAGGCACAATTTTAACAGATGTAGTTTTAGACATAGACACAACTTGACAAAATAGATGCATAGCTTTAGACTCAGTGTCGCTTAACAAAATAGAGGCACGGTTTAAAACACAAGTGTCGTTTGATAGAGAACAATTTTAGACAGAGGCACCAATTTACAGAAGAAAGGTATGGTTTCAAACTCAAGCACCACTTAATAGAGTAGAGGCACAGTTTAAGACTTAGGTTCCACTTGACAAAGAAGAGGCACATTTTTAAGTGGAGGGACAACTAGGTGTGACATAAGCATGATTCTATAGTTTGGTAATTTGGAAAGAGATATCCACATAGAAAAAAACACATCAGCTGACTAACTTCAAATTTTTAAGGTAAAAAGGCTAGCTTTAGTAATGTATTTTGAGTGTCTTATCACTAGTTTAACACATGAAGACACGTCAATCACTTTATCACAATCCTAAAATTAGTCAAGTAGGAGTATAGACTTAATAAGATCTCACCCATCAAAGATGTAATACCTTCAAATGAATGGGTAACTAGGGTATGAAAAGGTCATGTACCACTTCTACACCCCCTTCCTTAGAAGGAAAAGGCCCTACCAAGGGATTTTTATCACCTCAAAAAGAAAAAGTACATGGTGAGTAACTTTGGGCATGATATTGTACCTTGCACCACACTAAGCTATGATTGAATGGTCTTAAGCTAGGCTATACAATCTCTCTAGGTGAGTCCTCTAAAAACCACAAGGGTACCTAAGGCACAACTATGAACACTAGTCCATCACAAGCATGGATCATAAAATTTCGATGGGAAATCTCTAACCAAACCTTCACCTCTTGTATTGGAATCACCCAAACATTAAGGCTTTGATAGACATGATTCAATTAGATTGGGGTATAAATTTAATTCTCCCCCTTTATATACCCTATCAGTAACATGTTGGGGTCATCCCTTGAGGTGATGAAATCCCAAAGTAGGCCTCCTAAAGGGAAGGACAAGCATACACACAAAACTAGTAAAGTCCTAGGATCTAATCTAAAACACAAATGAGGAGATGCAATATTTTTTATCCCCAAGATCACTTTATGAATAATGGGATAACATATGTCTATGAAACCCTCCAAATAAAGAAAACAAGAGTTCTTTAACCCCTAATTTAACTTTATTACCTAAAATTAGTGAAAATAAATAGAATCTTAGACAAATTAATCTGCAAAACCATAGGTTAGTAATCTTAAATTCTCAGTCTTATATAGGAATAAATTAATTTCACCACTTGTTAGTCCAAATGTTAGGTCAAAAATCCTAAAATTTAAGAAAATATTGTAGATTGAAACATAAGTGTGTTTCTATGAAATAGAAGCACAGCTAGTCTCTGCACAAGTGTAATAGTCAATAACGACAGCATAGAAACACAGATAAAACTAAAAATTATACTTTGGAAAAATGCATATTTACTAAGAGGAGGCACCAAGAGTCAACACGAAGAAACAACAAGTCATTACATAGGCATTGAAAGACAGAGTGCAGGTGCCAAAAGAAATAATGAAGGCACGAAGGTCAAGATGGAGGCACAAAAGGTCTTTGTGCAAGTGTGAATATATAGAGGCTAAAAATTTATAAGATGGGGTTAGAAAAAAAATTGCAAATGCATAATGGACCTGTCAAAATAGGGACTTAGCAATTCCCTAAAATCCCAGAATACACTATTGGCATGAAATAAAACTTCTAAGGTTAGTACTAAGAATCTATATTTAAAAACCTTAATCTAAATGCAAGTTTGAAAGAAACTAAGGGCCTAAAAAGCAACAAGGGTTAGTATTTTGTAACTAATCCTAAACCTAGACAAACATGACAACCAATAAAACTCTAAAAGTTGTTAATGAAAACTCGTGATTAGATCCAAAATATGCAAAAATTTGCATAGAATGAAAGCACAACTTTCTAAAACATAAGCATCACAAGTCACGACATAGGCACCAAATGTCGTTGCAAAAGCATAACTTGGTGTGATGTAGGTTCCAAAAGGTACAACATAAGTGTGAACAATCACTGTAAAAGTGTGATTTCACATAGTCGAGCATGAAAATGGAACCCGCAACTCAAAATCTCACCAAAAACTCACAAAACATTTAAAAAAATGGAAATGGGTCCCACTGAGCATGCAAAAATAAGGAAAAGAAAATGAAATGAAGTGTAACAAGAAAGATAGAATGCATAAACACACAATATTTCACCTCAAGGGTTAATATCTTGCCACAAGATCAATGGCCCATGTGTGAAAGGTGCTCTCAAGCAAGAGAAAAAGGACAAGTCTCATGTGAGGGCTAAAGGAGAATGGAAGCTTGGATGAGAATGATTGGATATGATTTTGGAAGAATCTGATAGGATCTTAAGAGAGGAAAATCTTTGACTTTTTTCTCATCTCAAAAGGGGTGGAATTTAAAATTAGATTTTATGGAGAGGAGAGAGATGGCCCCATACAAAGTCAACTTAAAAAGTGGCATTGTCTTTAGTGGATTTAATGAAGGGGAGGTGATAATTTATTGGGTAAATGGAGAAGCAAGCATGTGAGGGGGAGTGACACATGACAAGTGGTGAATTTAAAATTGAAGAAACGGTTAAGTGGAGGTTAATGAAGAATAATTAATTAATTAATCTTGGATTAATTAATTAATGGGTTTTTAGAGGAAACAAGTGATGATGGCTAAAGTTATATTATTTTAAATAATTTAATTTTGGGAAGGATAGGTGAATAGGAAAATTAATTAAATAAATATTTAATTAATTTAGAAAAATAATTGAATAATTAATTAAATAATGGAAGATTTAATTAATTATGGGATAATGGAATGAATTAATTAAAATTTAGAATTTTAATTAATTTTAATGTAAAGTTAGATTTGGGGTGTCTATAGTTTTAGCATAAAGAGTTAACATGAAGGGAAAATAATCTTATGAAAGTGGTGAGGGTCAAAATCATAGGACATTGAGAATATTAAGATTTGGAAATGAATAATATTGTGGCTACCAAGGTTTAAGGATATTCACATTCACCAACAACTAAATTGGAATATGCTAGAAGATCTAAAACTAAAAGGGATTTCTTGATTGATGTGTAGTGTTATGCCTTGCACAATCACCTCATTTTGTTTTTGGTCAAAATGGTACCCCCTTGTGCTTGTTTGTCCTTGGCATTCTTATTTCGATCTTAGGAGTTATTCTTTTTCCTCCTAAGTCCTTGTTTCTGTCATTTTGCAGGCTTGGGTCACAGGCAGGAACATACACTTGTTCCTTTTCACAAGGTTTCAGGCCTTGTTCTTGTCCCGGTCTCATCTCTTACCTTGTTCTATTTCTACATTCTTTCAAGTTTGGATAGTATATCGACACTTACACTTGTTGCTTTATAAGGTGTTAGTGTCGGTCCATGTCCTGGTCCCAGTTTCCTTTCTTCCCTGTGCGTTTTGTTCATGTCGAAGTCAGGTTTCGGCTAGAAATGGAACCAAGAACTTTCCAAAGTTCTTGTTTCCGTTTCTAACCTGATCCCGGGATCTGACTTCCTTTCGTGTCTTTGTTTGCTGGAGGATCGGGTTTTGGACCGTGACTTGAACTTTGCATCTTTTGAAAGTTCTAGTTCCTTCTCATACCCCGATCCTTGTTCCCTTTTTTTTCTTTTGGGATTGGACTTTGGACTGTGACTGAACTTTGAATTTTTCAAAGTTTGCATTCCTTCTAGAGTCTCGATCCCAGTCCCGTGTTGTTTTGTTTGTTCATTGGGTTCAGGTCGTAGGCTTTTCAATGAACTTTACATCTAGTGAGGGTTCGATCTCGTCCCATGTCCCGACCCTAACTTCCACTTACCTTCTTTCCCACGCCTGGTATTTATGAATCTACTCAAATCCTAAGACCCAATCAACCTGCCATTAATGCCATAACCACTCATATGCGCGAACAATTTTTTAAACCTTCCTGCTCCTCGATTTTTGTCCACTCTGCTTTCAAGATTTTGGGGATGAGAATGAAAGTGACAGAGAGCTAGGGTTTTTTAGGATTTCACTGCAATTTTCTAACATGCTACCATAATTCTTAGGTACATTCAAAGGTAGGTGTTCTTACTTCCATTTCTCCTCCTTGTTTTCTTGTTTTTCGCTTCCTTTCTAGTTGTTTTTCATTTCTTGTGTTGTTCTTGTTTTTGTTTGTTTCCTCTTTTCCTTGTTTGGTTTCATTTTTGCTTCTCTATATTTTCATTTGCACCATTTGGTGCATTTTCCTTCACATTCGAGCCTGCATTGAGGTTCGTTGTGCATTATTTTTGTGTTCTTGTTTCATTTTCTTGTTTCCTAGTCACAAGGTTTGTCCATCTCTTGTGCCCTAGTTCTCTGGGGTTTCGCTCTACTTTTAGGTCGGGTTGGTTTTTAAATTGTCAATTTTGAATTCCTGGCTGTTTTAATCCAAAGTCTTGATCTTGCACATGACCTGGTCACGAAGGCACATTTTTTGATACTATTATAATTGGTGTCACCTTCGTTGTCCATTGCCCTTTTAATTCCCACTCCCTGCAGATATATCGGGTCGAGACTCAAACCAACACTTAGCTCTGTCTATTGTTTGGTATCAGTTCCTTCACTTGTCTAGTCCTTGTATTACTATCGAGATCAGGGGTTGGACCGATACCATGAGTTTGATTAAAATTAATGACAAGGATTATTCTTTTAATTACTACTTTCGACCCCTACCCCTGCCATTGCCATCGAGGTCTGGTGTTGTTTTGACACTAAACCTTTAACTCGCCAATTGGTACATGAACCTGACAACACCCCGATCTCGATTCCTGACACTTATCAGGATCAAAACTTAAACTTGACACGTTCCCATTATGCATTTTGAGACTTGACCTAACGAAGTCCCAATCCTGACACCTAATATCCTACCGAGTTTGGAAATCAGGAATCTACTTGCACTTCTCTATTATGGATGAGTCTAGTGCCTGGCCATGAACCGATCCTGACTCCCAATCACATTGCAGGATCGGACCATGGGGTGATACCTAACTTGTTTACTATCAATTGTCTAAGTGTAGAACCAAGACCCGAACCCGATCCTGATTCCTCAACACTACGGGGTCAGACTCTAAGATGACACTGAACTTCTTTAAACGCAGGTCTAGTTCTGAATGATGAGTTGATCCCGACTCCTGACCACATTACGAGATCGGACCATGGGTCAATACTCAACTCATTTTCCATCGTATGTCTAGTACTGATCTACGACCCAAACCCGATCCCAATTCCTCAACATTACGAGGTCAGACTAGGGAATGGTATTGAACTTCTTTCATAAACACAGGTCTTGTTCCTGGTCATGACCCGGCCCCGACTCCCGAAAGAACTCAATTTATGCATAAAATTGGCTAAGTCCTTGGTACTGTTTTGAGCCCGAGACAATCAAATTAACTTATTAAATTGAAATATTTCTGACTTGATGTTTATTTATTGTGAAACCTGATGTTATGATGTTATTTGTATGTTTCCTTTTATATCTAATGATGGTCAGCAGTGTAGGATATTTAACCAATGTCTAACTCTGAGGAAGAGATACCTACTAAGGGATTGCTTGTTGAGGGAACATTTGAGGGAACATCAAAGAGGGCTAGAGCCAAGAGATTGAAACCAAAACAACTTCCCTATACAATGAAGTATAAGTATCAAGGGAATCCAGTTCCATCCAAGTTTGACTCTCAAGTTGTGAACATTACTGACACATTGGTGGGACATATGGATTTAGAGCAGTTCATCAAGGATACATTTTCAGAAGATGTTGCTTCGAGAGAAAAAAGAATTGTAGAGTCAGGACTAGCTCATGTAGGTTGCTTTCCTATTGCATTACAATGTCTTGAGTTCATCCTAACAACTGCACAGGCATATAACCCTACTCAAAAACAATGTATTGATGCTCAAGGAAATGTTATTATATATTTAACTCCAACCATGATCAGACTTGTCTTTGACCTCCCTCCTTACCCTAATGTGAAGATGATGGGTGAAGCTAAGGAACTTGAGCTATGGAATAGAGATGTGGAGGGAAATAAGCAACTCATCAACAAATGGTGGTTTAAAAAGGAGAAAAATTCAATAAAGAAGTTTCCACCTAATCCTAAGAGGTCATATTTCTCTCAAGACATAGGAGATATTATCACACTACTGGCAAGCGATTTTGGCAAGTCAAACTCTCACAGTTTTGAACACTAGATGTTTCCTTTTATCCAGTTGATTCTAGATGGAAAGCAACATTTGGATTGGGGAAAAATAATTTCAGATAACATTCATACCCAGCTTCTCCATGTAACACAGACCAAGACATTTTACATGTCTTATGTTATATATTGTGCAACAAGGATTAGAAGGTTTCCTGGGTTGAATACTGTAGGGTCAATGGATGAAGGCCTAGATCAAAAGAAGGTTTGGGAACATTATGGCCAATTGGAGATTAAGGAATCAGAGAAGCATTTCAAAAGATTAAATGATGCTTTCTTGTATGTCATTATAAATCAACTCACAGGGGACATAGGTTTCATATTGTCATGGGAAGCTATGGAATTCACTCAGGAATGGGGGTGTTGGTTCATTCAATACCCCAAGTCAACTTATTTTAGATTTTTTGGTTTTGATGGTCATTCATTTAAATTTTTGAGATGTTGTGGCAATAGGTAGATTTTAATGGAATTTGCTAGGCAAGCTACAGAGGTAAATGTTGTTTTCTCTTCACAACATAGGACTGTTACACATTCTTTTCCCTTGGAATTGGGATTTTATTCTTGTTCTTCATCAGTCATGGCTAAAACAACAACCGAAGAATTTTAATCTCTAAATTTCCAATGTCATACTTCTAGGAAGAATTTTGATCCTAAGAAGAAAATGCATGCACTTTACTCATCATGTTCCTCTTCTTGAGGATTTTTGGGCTAACCTTCAAGATCAGTTTGAGGTAAGGAAAAGAGTTTACGAGAGGTTAACAATTCCCCAGATGAGGGATTTTGATATCAAAACTAATATTCCTGACAGGACTACAGATGATGGGATCACTCTTGATCCATGGTATGATATAGACCAAGTGGCTACAAAAGCCTTGCCACCTATCAATTGGGCAAAAAAAGAAGAGAATAAGATCAAAAAAGTGTCACAGGTAGTGATAAACAGGAGCTTGAAGTGGATAGAACTCTAGTTGAAACAACAAAGGGTTGGGGTGACAAAGAAAAGAGGTTCTAGTAGTGAACCCACTTCTTCTACAGAAACCAAACAATATAAAAGATTAAAGAAAGGTGTTTCAACGGTGGAGGCAGCCACTGAATAGCCTCCATAAACAGAAGAAGATATTTCCTTATAGAAGCTTGACTATGCTTTTCATAAAGCAAAGGTTACTTATGAGGTAGTTGTTGCAGGTGTCACTTCAAGTTTTTCTACTGTACCTTTGGTCATTGTTCACCCTAGTGAGGAGAGTTTTGTGGAGAGACAAGTTGTTGTTCCTCCACAAACTGAGGGAAGTGCCCTATCATACTATCAACTTTGGGAGCACCAATTATCGCAGAAGAGGGACAGGTTAAGGTTAATATTCAAGATATCTCCTCAAATTCTGAAATAACTCCATCCCAAGAGGGAGAAGCACCTGAATGAGAGGATTATTTGAAAAAGGTTGAAGAAGAACCAGGAGAAGAAGGAGTTGAATTTGAAGTTGGTAGTCTACATAGTTCAGAAATGGAATTGAATGATGTATTGACAGAGAAATAACAACAAGAATTGATGGAAGGTGCTCAGAAGCTAGCTGATGAACGAGCTTCCCAAGAAGAAGAAGAACAGAAAAGAAAAGTTGAGGAGTTAGATCAAGAAATGGAAGTTGAAGCATGAGAGAAGGTAGAGAATGAGGCCTTGGAACTGGAAAGGAAAGATGCACAAGAAAAGGCTGCAGAGAAGGAGATCTGAGCTAAGGAATTAGATCAGCAAAGGTTGAAAGATGAAGAAGAGGTTGCCAAATGAGAGGAAGAAATGAGGAGGATAGAAGAGATAAAAGTTGAGAATGAAAGGAAGGAGCACGAAAGATTGCAAAAGGAGCAAGAAGAGCTTCAGAAAGTTGCTTCTCAGCAAACAATTGAAGTTATTTCTTTTACATCTCCATCCACTACACTTCCTAACGTTCAACATGTAGCCACTCAACCAGCTACACCCACTTGGTTGAAACTCAGTTTAGAGAAGAGGTGATCCGTAATTAGAGTTTACAAATAACTTGTAAATTAAATCTAATTACAGTAATTTCTCGATCTAATACAGAATTGCGTGATTATGCCTTTTAACCGTTGAAATTACAAAATAAGTAATTAGAAATTCAAATACTAAATTTAAACTAGAGAGAAAATTGAGATAGAAGATAGAAGAATGAGACAAAGAAATAGAAGGATCACAACACACAGATTGATAATGGAGTTCGTCCAATGTGGACTACGTCTCCGGGTCCGCTTCTCAATGGTGGGACCGCTTTATTGATATCGCCAAGCAAAATTATGCTTTCTTACAATACCCAAGCTCCAAGAACCTGCAATAATCTCTCCACAATCTCTCACTCTTTTACAATTTTTGGTGTACAAAAACACCTTGTAAATTCTCCTCCAAAGAATTATTTCTCCCAAAATGAACTTGAATAATTCTCCCTGTTACAATTCTCTCCAGGAAAATTCCCGTACAAATTATCCACTCAATAATTTTTCCCTTGTCCCTTTACAAAAATCACCCCTTTATATACACATTTATTTGCTAATATGGCTTTAACCATATTATTTTGCAAATATTGCATATCTCCCGTATACAAGTAAAAATTCCAACCATTTCCCCCTTTTACAATAAAAATAACTAATATCCTGTTAGTATAACAAATGAATATTCAAAAATAAATCCACCTTTGGCTTTTATAATTCCAAGCCATACAATTAAAAAACGAACCCCTTTAACTATGGGCCATTATAATTTTGGACTTGCATTATAATCTTAAAAAATATCTTTTAAAAGCCCCTTAATAATCTCCTTGGATATTCTTTAAAATAAACCCGTTAAATATGAGAAAGGTGGTTAAAGGGGTTAATTTGTTGAAATGCAAGTTTACAGGATTTTTTTCCTCTCCTTGTTTTATGGGCAAGGGAAGAGGATTTTAAGGGATAAAATCCCACCAAATCCTCCTTGAAATCATAAAAATCTTTTAATTTTTAAACCATACGTATTTTCTTTTAACAATATGGTTTAATCATTTTTTTTTTCCACCATGTCTATGCCAACTCACCATTCCTGCCACGTCACCACCTGCCATGTCAGCTTGCTGATGTCATCAAAGTCAACCAAAGTCAAAATTTTGACCAACCTTTGACCAGCTATAACTTTCACATACGAGCTCCATTTTTGAAACCGAATATAGTTTTGGAATCAGCACGACGAGCACTACAACTTGGCGTCATTTTTATTTCATTTTGAGACAATCAATTTTTTGCCTTTTTGAACCCTGATTTGCTTGTTTGACTGAACCTTTGACTAAGCATAACTTCTGCATATAGACTCCTTTTGAGCCCATTAAAGTTGCGTCAGGATCATGTCTGTGAACTCTACACATTGATGCTTCTTTGGATGAATTCTAATACTATGGAACTTGCAGGTATTCTGGATCCACCTGGATCATTCCTCCCCATTGAGAAGCTTTTGGACCTCCAAAAGTCTATTTTTATGTACAATTTGAGCTAGGGCAATGTCGCCCCACTTGCCCAGTATCATCTGTCCTTCCTGCTAAAATTTTGAACATGTGACCCATCACAAACATAAAGAAATATGAGGTAACTTTGTTGATACAATCAACTGCATGTTCATCAATATTTACTATCACATTCATCATCCACATAGAAATAACCAGTAGAATAACGAGCAACAGTACTGAATACACTGATGTGAAGGAAATAGTATCAACACTTTGGATCTCCTGAACAGGAACATTGTTAGAAGATGAAACATTCAAACCCTCTTTTACCACCTCTGGCTGAAGGCCTACTTCTGCTTGCAACTGATCCTCACACTGTATTGTTTGTGACACCCTATCATCTTCATGCTTAGTATCACTAGCTGTTACAGACATGAGAGTTAAAGCATTGCTTGCATTTACATTCATTTTCATATGCCTTGGGTTTACAACAAATCTATCATTCTTCATGTGATGAGATTTTACAATATATTCAAATCCATCCTTAAACAAATGATACTTGTTATGTTCCCTATAGAAAATGGCCTTTCTTTCATACAAATAAGGACTACCTAAAACCATCCCACAAATGTCAAGTGGAATTACATCTAACTCTACCTCATCCACAAACTTGGATGTGATTGCAAATCAGAGTTTACACTGTTGTGACACATGTAACTGAGCATTATCATTCACCCAACCCAATGGATATGGTTTAGTATGAGGTGTTGTCTTTAATCCCAATTTCTTAACAACTTTTCCAGAGATTAGATTCACTTGTGATCCACTATCTATGAGTGTATCAATCTTGCTTTGTTTTGCAATAGCCCTTATATGAAACAATTCATTCCTCTTACTTTCAACAAGTACTTCATTACAGCTTAGAGAAGAAGCATAGGAACTAGAACTGACAAAAGGAATATTACCTTTGATACCCACAACTGATATCTTTGATTCATCACCAGATTCCATACCAAGGTCTTGCACGATAGCTGTGGACTTCTGCTTACCCTTTCGATCCTTGAACCACTTAGGCTTTTGATCAGGATGCAATTTCCAACATCTTGCATCTTCGTGCCCTTCCTTCTTGCAATGTGAGCAATAAGGCTTTTCGTCCTCTTTCTTTACAGTAGTTGTTCACTGTGATTTCTCTTTCCCTTTCTTGCTTCCTTTTTGCTTATTGGATTCCATCAACAAATTATCATGGCTATTCCTTGAGCTTGTTTCCAAATGGATAGCTTGCACACTAACTTCATCAATGTTAGTTGGATTAAACATAAGTATTGTATGTCTCAAACTTTCATGTAATCCACCTATATACTTTAACAAAGTTTCTTGTGTGTATAAAGGAATGCCCAAAATTAAAGCCCTCTTCCTAAACTCTTGTGTATATTCTTGCACACTTTGTCCTTTTTCTTGCTTTAATGATTGCCAATTCATTACTACTTTTTGCATATGTCCTAATGGATATAACTATTTCTTTAATGCAGCAATAAGTCAAACCAAGAAGAAATAATTTTTCCATAACGACTTAGATCCTCCTGTGTTCTACTCTCCCACCAAATTAAAGTTGTGCCTCCTAGGCGAAGAGTGGCTAATTGGATTTTTTGAGAATACTAAGTAAACTTCTGAATTCTACAATAAACTTCAATTTTCTTAATCCAATTATCTAGTTTATCTGCATCTAGTTCTCCATTATACATTGGAAAATCAAATTTAATATCAAGTTTCAACAAAGGTGAATTAACTTCAGATTTCACAAGTTGTTTCTTTTTAGAAGAAGAGGTAGACGAAGAGGAAGAAGAGGATGAAGAAGAAGATGGGGATGGAGGTTCAGGAGGGTCACTACCACCTCCTACTCCTTTACCTTTATCATCTTTTGAAGAGGATTCTTCTTCATTCTTCTTTCTTTTCTTGAGTTCCTTTTTCCTCTGTCGCTCTTGCCTCTCTTGGAAAAGAACTTCCACCATAGCCTTCATTTCGAGAAATGCTTTCTGGAAAGCTTTCTCATCAAGCTCTGTAGGACTTTGTTCAGCTACCATCTCTGCTTGTGAAAAAGTCCTTCGTTTTCCGATCTCTGGATTGAACTCTTCTAGTGCACCTTCTCCTTGTTTCAATTTCAACCTAGTTAGCATTCACTCTGCAATTTCCTGCAAAAGAGCTCTGATAGCAACTTGATATGTAATTAGAGTTTACAAATAACTTGTAAATTAAATCTAATTACAGTAATTTCTCGATCTAATACAAAATTGTGTGATTATGCCTTTTAACTGTTGAAATTACAAAATAAGTAATTAGAAATTCAAATACTGAATTTAAACTAGAGAGAAAATTGAGATAGAAGATAGAAGAATGAGACAAAGAAATAGAAGGATCACAACACGCAGATTGATAACGGAGTTCGTCCAATGTGGACTACGTCTCCGGGTCCGCTTCTCAATGGTGGGACCGCTTTATTGATATCGCCAAGCAAAATTATGCTTTCTTACAATACCCAAGCTCCAAGAACCTGCAATAATCTCTCCACAATCTCTCACTCTTTTACAATTTTTGGTGTACAAAAACACCTTGTAAATTCTCCTCCAAAGAATTATTTCTCCCAAAATGAACTTGAATAATTCTCCCTGTTACAATTCTCTCCAAGAAAATTCTCGTACAAAATTATCCACTCAATAATTTTTCCCTTGTCCCTTTACAAAAATCACCCCTTTATATACACATTTATTTGCTAATATGGCTTTAACCATATTATTTTGCAAATATTGCATATCTCCCGTATACAAGTAAAAATTCCAACCATTTCCCCCTTTTACAATAAAAATCACTAATATCCCGTTAGTATAACAAATGAATATTCAAAAATAAATCCACCTTTGGCTTTTATAATTCCAAGCCATACAATTAAAAAACGAACCCCTTTAACTATGGGCCGTTATAATTTTGGACTTGCATTATAATCTTAAAAAATATCTTTTAAAAGCCCCTTAATAATCTCCTTGGATATTCTTTAAAATAAACCCGTTAAATATGAGAAAGGTGGTTAAAGGGGTTAATTTGTTGAAATGCAAGTTTACTTCCTCTCCTTGTTTTATGGGCAAGGGAAGAGGATTTTAAGGGATAAAATCCCACCAAATCCTCCTTGAAATCATAAAAATCTTTTAATTTTTAAACCATACGTATTTTCTTTTAACAATATGGTTTAATCCATTTTTTTTTTCCACCATGTCTATGCCAACTCACCATTCCTGCCACGTCACCACCTGCCATGTCAGCTTGCTGATGTCATCAAAGTCAACCAAAGTCAAAATTTTGACCAACCTTTGACCAGCTGTAACTTTCACATACGAGCTCCATTTTTGAAACCGAATATAGTTTTGGAATCAGCACGACGAGCACTACAACTTGGCATCATTTTTATTTCATTTTGAGACAATCAATTTTTTGCCTTTTTGAACCCCTGATTTGCTTGTTTGACTGAACCTTTGACTAAGCATAACTTCTGCATATAGACTCCTTTTGAGCCCATTAAAGCTGCATCAGGATCATGTTTGCGAGCTCTACACATTGATGCTTCTTTGGATGAATTCTAAGACTATGGAACTTGCAGGTATTCTGGATCCACCTGGATCAAGAGGCAACAAGTATAATCCCAACAAGTAACATGGGATGATATGAGGGTAGAAATTGATAAAGTAAAAGAAAATAAGAAGGCTTGTGTAGTACACTCAACCAAACTCATGGATGAAGGAGATCTGGTAGCTGAAATTGCTACCCCAATTGCTGATAAGGATGATAGAGAATTGTAGCCAAAATATTATCAGATAAGTATTGTTATTCTGGGAAAGCACACTAGAAATCAACAAATAAATTTAATTGATATTGTTGCTACTACTACCAAGTCCAGATTAATTGAAGACATGTAGGCTAAAGATGAGCTTTAAGGCTCAAGTTGTTAAAATGAAATATTTCTTGAGGGAGTTAATGTCATCTACTCCTAAACATCCTGCACCATCGGAGATCCCTGTTTTAATGAACAAAAAAGAGGTAGATGGTTTGACTGAAATGAAAAAGAAAGCCACATGGGTTGATAATTGGCTTAATACCTTTAAAGTTGATATGGATAAGTTTTTAGATGAAGGTTTTAAGTATTATTGTAGGGGGCTAAAATTAGTCAAAACCATAGAAGTGACTATGAAGAAATGGTGGGAAGAAGAGGAAAAGCTCAGAGAATATTTGGGAAAGCTTAGGGCAATTGATAAAATTTCTGATAAAGATTTGGTCCAGTCCCATATTTTGGGTGATGAAGATCCTGGACACATTGAAAAAGCTATTCATATATCTACTTTTAAGTCACGGACTCTTACTGAACTTAGGGTAATTATGCTCAAGAATGTTCATGAAATATTTGAGCATACAGATATATTTGAAGAAATTATTTCAAGGTTCATTGATAAAGACTTACCTCCAAATTAGAGACTCGAATCATTGGGAGACATCAAAGATGCATGGGAGGAAAGGATGAATGGAATGCTAATGGAAGGACATACTGTTGAGTCACCACTCATGGACAGATTGTTGGAACTTAGATGTGACCTACGCTGGGCAGCCAAGGACATTGGTCAAATGAAAGTAACCATTGATATAACAGAAAAGAAATTTGAAGAATCAGAATTCAAGGTTGACTAGGTCGATGGACCAGATGATGACACAGTGAAAAAAATTCTTGCCAATTATGATGAATATCGTGGGGGCCAACATGAAGGTGACGAATCAAATTAATTATTTTTATTATCTTTTGAACAATAGTACCTTTTTGGATGAGTTTTGAGTAAAGGGGCGACTAGGGAGCAGAGCTGGAAAGTCAAGAATGATTCCTGGTAGTGGGTAGTGATCTAAGTAAAGATTTTGAGTTTATATTTTAGTTGAAGGAGCAATTGGCGCACTTTTTCATCTTCAACAATTACAGTAGAGACAAATGCTTAGTTATCTAAGTGTCCCTACAATTGTGGATCTGTAACCTCAGATTGTGGATCTTATTTTTTATGGCAGGAATTAGTGCTGAATTGTTTGTATGTAGAATTTTTCTCCATTTTGTAAAGGTCGGTTGATTGAAGTCAAGATTGGCTATCTAAGAGATATTTAGGATAGTATTTACAACTTTTTAGGATTTTTACAGCTTTCATGCAAAGATATTCAGAAACACTTTTATAGTTTTAATGCAGTTTATGTTATTTTCAGAAGTTTGTTAGTTTAATGATAATGTTGATGAACAATAGTTATTCGTATGCTAGTGAGTTTTGATGTGCACAAATGTCTCTTATTTGATGAAAGTCAATAGAAGATTTTGAATCTGAAACTATTTCATTAGATTATCTATGAATGAGATATCTTTATATTTGTTGATCTATGAATTTTAGCAATGAGTTGGTGATGTGTTCTTATTTAAAAAATGAAGTTTGAAAAAAAAAATTATGATGAATGGTTGTACGTCTTGAATTTGCATTGTGAATGAATGCAATGGTATAGATTATTCTATGGATTGTGTCATTTTATGGTTCTAGTTAGTTGAAGAAATGCTCATTATGAAGTTTATATGTCTAGATTAAAAGAAATATGTGTTTATGCTTTGTTGTCCTAAGCCTTTTTCTATCTTTTGTTGTTTATTTACACCCCCCAAACATTAGATTAGTTTTTATTATGTAGTTTGTACTCTTTACCAACAAGCCCCTTGAACATTACAGTTGCATAGGCCACCAAATGACAATAGTACGGTTGAGAACCAACTACCGACACCTTGGAAGATAGATAGTTTTAGATTATTTATCTTTTTTAGGAGAAGTAGAGTAGCAATATTCTATTTTAACATTGTTGTGTTATTTTTGACCATCAACATGTAGGATAATGAATGCACATGTGATGGGGATTTATTACGGGTTTAGTGGGATGTGCCTCCCAAAGGAAAGGATGATTTATTGTATTTTTTTTAAAGCTACATCATAAAATACCTATTGCTACCATAAGGTTAGTAAATATACCAACAAGGATTATATGCACCATTTCCACATCTTTAGGATTACTCTTTTAACATCAACATTATTTTTTGATTACATTATTTATGATAGATATTTATTTATTGGATTTTGTGTTGCTTCTTCTACTTGGTCTATGATAAGAGGATTCATCTAAAAAACCTATGTGAATGACAACATTAGAGCCAATCAAGATTCAATATTGGTTTATTTTGAATTTGGAGTATGTAAATAGTATAAATAACAATAAAGAAATGGGGAGAGATCTAGAGGTTAGAAATTTCTTAACTTTTCATCAAGAAATTATGCAATATATGTTCCCCACATCATTGGATTATATTTATTTAGAAATATTTGTATTTCACAATGCCCTATTTATGAGTGGTTGATAAACTCTCTAATTATGCATGAAATTAATAATGTAATTAAATTTATGAATAGGAATGTATATTCAAGCATGTTATAAAAACACATTATTGTAATGGCTACAATATCAATACAATTTGACACCATTTTATTATTTACACATATATACTTGTCCTATTTTACAAGCTACTTTGATTCGAGTGTATCCCTCACGTACAACCTCAACCTTAATACAAAAGATAAACTTAGTGTATAGCCCTCACATGTAGCTTAATTTTGTTTCATCCTCTTTAAAAATTCCACTTGCATGCTCAACTTCCCTTTGATGTACACCAAACCTTACTCACACATCCACATAACACTATCCTCACACAAACACATAGTTCTCATATACCATAGCATAGAACTGTTTTGTATAGTATTTCCTTAGACATGGATGCACATACCAACATTCTACAAGACCATATAAGAATGAAATATAGGGAATTCACATCCACATAAAATACCACCATAAATTGCCAAAATTTGGCCACACTAACACCACATTTTCATGCCAAACAACTAGCACCATATTGTGGAGGTCTACTTGATGAACCATTTGTATAGACTCTTCAACCGTAAAAATTATAGGAATAAGAAAAGAAAAAAAATTGTTACATACATGTCATTATGCATAACTTCTCTTAGATCAATATAATAGTTTACTTCAAATCCTTTTGTGTATTGAAATTTTCATTTACTATTCTAACTTATATTATATTTGCAAGTTCTATAAATTTTTATATTACTAGATAATTTGTAGGTTTTCACATCAATTCACATGGGAATTGAATCATATTTGAGCTTCAAAATTTTATACTTGTATAGATGTTCTAGAAATTATTTATAAGAAGATTTCACACCTTATTCAATTTTTGAAAACACTAAGAATAAATAATAATGGTAAGAAAATGCATACTAGGGTTTTATCAAGTGTTATAGTACCTAATCAATACATCCTTAGAGATGTAATATTAAGAAATTTTCAAGGATTTATAAGACTTAATGAATTAAATTGGACTATCTTCATACCTCCTAAGCAAAACACTCTAGCACATCATTCAAATCATTTTTAAGTGTAAGTTGATCTTGATGTAATAGACCTCTCTTTTGGCCTTTAGATTTTTTTTTGCTTACATGCCAATATTTTCTTTCCATCCTCACATGTATTTAAGAAGAAGCCCTTAATTGAATCCTCACATGACTTCTAAGGATAATGAAAATGGTATTCCTAATGATGTAATTAATATTATTATAAGATTTTTTAATGAGGAAAACCTCTTAGAATCTAATGACATGAACAAACCTTAATATAAAAAGCACAATTAAAGATTAAAAAATATAAATTTACTATGGATGTAAATGTATTAACAAGGATGCTCATGAAGAGTGAGCTATACATGGGTATATACAAGATACTCCACTAGGAGATGTGAATGTAATGTGGGATAAAGTAGATACAATCACATGTGTGAAGTATATTTCAACCAAAAAGAAATGTACAAGTCACATGATGCAATTAAAACCTACCCAAGTATATACATATTTGAGTAAGTTTACCCTTGATGCAAATTAATTCAATAAAGCAAAAAAACTAAATGTAATAAAATAAACATGCACCAACATCCCCAATGAGCATAACTTATGTGGGTAGTATAAATGGAATGGGTCTTGGTAAATATGTAGCCATGTTGGTGTAAGGAAGCTAAGGTAGTGGAAAAAATTCCTACACTAATCTCGAGAGGAGAATAATGTAAAACTTTAACAGATCTTTAGCAATTATAGAAACTTAAACACAAATAAACACAAATATCATGTATACCAAAACACAGTGATTTACGTGGAGAAAACCCTTTCGGGAGAAAAACCCCACACTCGAAAAGTTTCCCAATATATTATTCAGTAAATCACAAAGATTACAATATACTTGCAGAGCAAGATTCTCAAAAGAGTATCACCACTCAAAGATCAAGAGACAACACGACTTCTAACAAACTCTCAGAATACATCATCGTCTCTCTCTACCGTAGTCATAATACAATGCCCTCATAAAATAGGGTTACATTTTAGGGCAAAACAGGCCAACAAAATATCCACCATTAGATCTAAAACCTAATAATTAACAATCTATATTTACAATGTATCATTTATATAATGTATGCCTATCATTTTAGTAGTTTCCTAAAAAAGTTAACAAAAAATTGTTTACATGCTTCTCACTCCTCGCCCATGATGCCATTGTATATTACACCTATCGGTGTAACTAGGATATATATATATATCCTATCAATAATAACCTTTATATAATTGTAATGTTGAGACACATTTTCCTAATAGTTGGGTACCCATATGAAAAAAGATAATTCTTGTAGAGGATTGAGAAATATGAATCCCCGTGTGAGGATAAAACTCCCTTCAAAAGAGAGAATAAGAGAGACCATGAAAAATCTCTTAATGTGTAGTGTCTTATGTAGATGGTGGATTCTTGACCTTAAATGATGAAGATGATCCAAGATAAAAATTTAATGGTGTATGCAGAAGATATTCCTATTCTTGAGATGACTATATGGGAAAAATAGAATATCTATCTTTAGAAGGTACTCAATAGTCCCTATATCAATGGTAAAAGGTTCCATATAGAATTAGGATTCCTAAGGCTAACTGATGAAGGTGACAATATAAAACCATGTGGAAACTATTATAGAATAAGAATGAAAGATGAAGATACTAAAACTACAATGAAACTATCCTTGAAGATGAATATCAATTCCCCAATGGAGTCCTCCAATTCTACAAGAAGAGACTCATAAAATAAACTTGACATACCTATCAAGCACTCATCCAAATAAACTATCTCTTGAGGATTAAGGTGTTTCTACATTGAATCTTTAGAAACCATTGAAGACAAAACTTTTAACTCTATAGGAATAGAAGATAGTGGTGTGGGGATATTAGTACATTTCTCTATAATCTCAATCAATGGAAAGAAATAAAATTTCAAATTAGATATTCTATATCCAAAAAATTATCTACACTAGATTCTTGAGTATGAACATCAACTAAATTTGTTAGTGCTAACAAAGAGTCCTAAATCTTAAATGTTTAACTTAGAGATAAAGAAGATGAAGCCTTTTAATTTGTACTAGGAGTCAATATTAAGATCAAGGGGTGTAAGATAGTCCATATTAATTTAATTTGGGAATGGAGGTCCATTATTATCTTTGTGCATTTCAAAAAAAATAGTCCAAGGAGTGTGAGGGCACTCAATATGTGAGATGGCCTACATAGTGAATTATCCACACTAGGACTAATCAATCTTAGGAAATGATTATTCCTACTAGCCCATACTTACTACCACCAATGAGTACCTATATCAATAATAATTCCATAGAGGTGGGCCAAAATATGAAGCCACCTAAAATGTTTTTGGATTTTGTCTCATCAAGACTTATAGTTTCCTTTACAAGGTGATAATAGAAGGATGAATTAAAAAACCCATTATTAACTATGAGCGAGCCCTCAAATAATTCAATTAGAGATTAAATGAAATACATTGATTAAATACTTTGATCAACTTAAGAAGCAAGTGGATGGTGTCTGCACTACAAAAGATTCAATAACATACATTCCTCTACATCACACACCATTTATGTTTAAACTTTATATTTATATATACATTACCTACTAGATTTATGGAACCCACATTTGAATTCAATCATGTAAAAGGAGATCATTGGGTTTCATTTAAAGGGTTTTAGTGTTACATTTTCAGATATTTCATATGAGGATTAATTCTTAGCCAACACATCTTGATCAACTTCAATGGTTATATTAATTGCCTCCTATTTCTATCCATTCTTTCAAAGAGCTATACATGACTTTATTGAGACTCTTTCATGTTAATATTTTTGGGAAAATAGGAGAGTATTTTTGGAAAAATATAAAAATATATAACTCAAAGATAGGTTGGTTGAGATACAAATCTTAAGCCACACACTATGAAAATATGTGATTGTATACAAATCTGAAATTAAGCTACCTTAATACAAAAAACCATAGAGATATTCAACTTTTTTTTCATGCTTAAATCAACCACATAACATGCTTTATAAAAATAACTTAGATGAACATAAAACATCAAATAAATGAAGATTATTTTACTATAAGGAATCAACAACAAGAATGCAAAAAAAAATTGTAACAAGAAATATCATCTCACAACATCAAATTTACGTGGAGAAACCCTTATAGGAAAAAAATCCACCAAGAAGACAGTTCAAATATGTATTTTCAAAATTTGTGACACAAGAAAGATCATCTCACAAAATCAAATTTATGTGGAGAAACCCTTACAGGAAAATAATCCACCTAGAAGAGAGTTCAAATATGTATTGTCATTAAATTTATGAGATTAAACTACATTCATTGCCATCACTCCTTCTATGTCTTTAATCTACAACACTTTGTTACTTGCAAAGAAATGATACAATATTACTATCCAAAGGTACCAATTTATAGAAAAATTTGTGTGAGAATACCACAATGGTATCTCAAAACAAGAGGAAAATACCAACTCGAAAATAATATGCCCCCTTTAGTGGTCCACCTATAAACATACACTAGTAGAATTTGGCATTTATAAATGACTAGGTGATAAACTTTTAGTCACAACAACTAAAAATGACTAAATTCTACTAAATTTTTGCAACACAGCTATAAATGACTAATTAATGACTAATTTGATCATCAATAAAAAACACAACTAAATTGAGAGGGTGATGGAGAGCATTGGTCTATGCAGGCTATGGCCTGCATGAGGGGCCTTTCATTCTTGCATGCACCTGATCTTGGGCTTATTTTCTTCCTGCTTTCGAGTTGGGTGTGGGGTTGGGCTTTATCAGGTGTTCAGGTTGTGGTTTGTGGCTGTTGGATTTTGTTTTTTTTCTTCTTCTTTGGTTTCCGTAGAGTGTGCTTTCGCCTATGGTTATGGCTCCAGGCGAGACTTCTGGGGAAAAATCCACTTTGAACTTTCGTGCTGCTATTGGGGTTTCTTCCCCAAACCAAAAGACAAGAATGTTTGATAATAGTTTATTTTCCAATGATGCTGGAGATGGAGGTTTTGTGCCTACAGGAGGATCTCGAATTCCGAAGGTGAACAGTTTCCTAGAATGCTCTAAGGAGAGGCCCGTTTTGGTGATTCAGCTAGAATCCATTGCCGAGGACATTGAATATTTTTCAAAGCATGCCTTTCTTTGTAAATTCATGGGAATGAAGGTTTCACTTCAATTTTTGGAGTCATGGTCGCAGCGGACTTGGTCTCCTGAGGGGGAAATGGACATTATGTTGTTGGCTAACAACTACTTCATGGTGGTTTTCAATTGCATGGCAGATCGGAACAAAGTTTTTGAGGGTGGACCTTACTTCCACAATCAGGTTGGTCTTTTTATGAAACCTTGGCATGCGGGTTTCAATCCTTCAAAGGAACTACCAAATCGTGTTCCTGTTTGGGTGCGTCTCCCCAGATTTCTTGTTGAGTGCTAGCATAATGATATCCTGCACAATGTGGCTACGCTATTGGGTAAACCTATGGGTGCCTCTCAACAAATGAGGGAAAGAAAGGTAATGACTTTTGCTCACATTTGTGTTGAATTAGATTTAAGTAACTATCTTCCTAATTCCTTAGAAATTCGGGCGGGTTCATATTCTTCGGTTCAACAATTAGACTATGAAACACTTCCATTTCGTTGTCGTCTCTGCCATGAATATGGACATCTTCAGAGAAGATTCCCAAGATCTAAGCCATTTGAGACTCAATCATCTCAACCCCCCCGTAACCCTCTGAGGGGTGACAAAGGAAAAGCGCCTATGTCTAGTGAGGTTGCAGATGCTGAGGGTTTTATTCCAGCTAAAGCTCGCAATAAGAATCAAGGTCAAAGGAGAACATTTAAGGAAAGACAGGAGGGAGATACCTTTAACCGGTTTGAGGTTTTGGATGATCTCAGTCTGCAGGAGGTGAACCCTGGTATGTTTGGAATGGACCAGAGGGTTATGGAGGAGGTTCAGGAAGACATTGCCACAGAGGACATTCAGATGCCACAGATAGAGGGGCCTTGCAAACGAACTCAGTTCAGAGTTTGGGGACATCTAGGGAACCTGAGTCTATGGTTATTGCGCCATTGATGGTGGGAGAAACAACTAGTCCTCCTCTGAAAATTGTTCCTGATGTAGCAAAAGGAAGCAAGGCTTCTCCTGCATTGGGTATTCTTCAAAAAGATTTGAAGAAAGGGACTATTGAGAAGCCTTCCAAGATTGGAAGAAAGAAATATTTTGAGAAAATCAAGCTGATGGGGGAGACTTTAGTGGAGTCAGTTTTTGTCAAAACTTTTGACTCCCACTTTTCTAATCCTCCAAATTGATCATTCTCTCTTGGAATGTACGGAGCTTGAACAGTGGGCCTAGACAAAAAGTTGTTTGTGACTTGGTGCGAATTCACTCTCCTGATTTTCTTTTTTTACAGGAGACGAAGTTATCTGTTGAAAGCATGACTAGTCTATCATCTAAGTTGTGGAGTAGAGGTGATTGCCAGTGTATTGGTGCTCATGGTACTGCTGGGGGTGTGGCCTGCCTCTGGAATCCTTTGAGGATTTTCCCTCTCTGGTGGATGTCTTCTAAATCCTCTATGTCTTTGATCGCTACAAGCATTGAGACTAGGGAAACTATCCTCCTCTCCAACATTTATGCTCCTACTGACTTTCTAGGTAAGCAATATTTATGGTCCCATTTAAGGTTTATCTAAAGTATGGTGCCTTATCACCCCTGGATTATGGCGGGAGATTTCAATGTCATTATTAAGTTGGCTGAGAAACAGGGTGGTATAGCAAGATTGGAACCTTCTAATTTTTTGCTTCGTGATAACATATTGGCTTTGAACTGGGTGGATATCAAGCCTAGAAATGGACAGTTTACCTGGAACAACTGGAGAATTGGGGAGAAGTGCATTGCAGAAAGACTTGATCGCTTTCTGGTTTCTTTTTTTTGGGTTGGTAGTGGTTGGTCTACTTGTTCAGAGATTCTAGATTGGCGGGGTTCAGATCACTGGCCTATTAAGTTAGTGGTGTCCTCTGCTCGGGTGGCTCAATCTCCTTCTTTCAAGTTCCAACTTATGTGGTTGTGTGATCCCTCTTTACAGGACTATGTTGCTCATTGGTGGAGGATTGGTAGACCCACCTATGGCACAGCTATGTATACTTTTGCCAAGCTATTGCAATATGTTAAATATCAACTTAAGTATTGGAATCACCATTGTTTTGGGAACATTTTTCATGACAAATCTCTTCTCAATCTAAGTTAGATAATATAACCAGGGAAATTAGGGAGAATGGTTTGTCAAAAGCCTTGCTTCAGGAAGAGGCTATGGCCTTAAAAATCCTGGAAGAATGTGAAATGCGTGAAGAAATTTACTGGAAACAAAAAGCTCGTGTGGAGTGGCTTCAAGAGGGGGATAAAAACATAGCCTTCTTCTTCAATTCGGTGAAGACGAGGAGGCATGGTAATTCTATTCCTATGCTTGTGAATGATAGGGGAGAACATATTTCCTCCTTACAGGAGATATCTAGAGAGGCAATGCAGTACTTTACTTCTCTTTTTAGGGAGGACACTCAAGAGGGTTCTGTTGAGGAAGCTCAGGTTCTTTCTTGCATCCCCCAACTTGTTACTAGAGAAATGAATGATAATCTTATGTGTTATGTTTCTCTGGAGGAGTTGGAGGAGATTTTTTTCCATATGAAGAAAGGGAAAGCTCCAGGTCCTAACAGGTTTCCAATTGAATTCTTTCAAGAATTTTGGGATATTATTAAGGTTGATTTATTAGAGGTGGTCCAGGAATCTCAGAGGAATAAAGAAATTCTTTGGGCGCTGAACTCCATTTTTCTTGCCCTCATCCCAAAATGTGATGGAGCAGATCGGTTAAGCCAATTTCGTCCCATTGCCCTTTGTAATGTGATTTACAAGATTATCTCTAAGGTGATTGCTGAAAGGTTGAAGAAATGGCTTAAATGAAATATCTTTGAGGAGCAAGGTGGCGTTGTGGCTGACTAGAAAATTTTGGATGGAGTTGTTATTGCTATGGAGACTATCCACTCTATGGCTACGTCAAAAGCTAAGGCAATGTTTATCAAGCTTGATATGGCTAAGGCTTATGATAGAGTCCGGTGGTCCTTTCTTCAGAATATTCTTGGGGCCTTTGGATTTGCTAAGGACTGGATTCAGTGGGTTATGAGTTGTGTAACTTCTACCTCCTTCTCTGTTTTAATCAATGGGGAGCACACTGAGCTTTTTGGAGCTTCTTGTGGTCTTCGGCAAGGAGACCCTCTTTCCCCTTATCTCTTTCTTCTTTTTGCTAAAGGGTTGGGGAGATTGTTGAAAAGTAATATTGAGTCGGGGGTTATCCAGGGGTGGAGGTGGGGCAATGAGTTGCCTCCCCAGTCACACCTACAATTTGTGGATGATACTACCCTGATGGGTATGGCTACTATTAGGGAGGCTACTAATCTACGTAAGGCTTTGGATGTTTATCTCACTGCTTCTGGTCAATTAATTAATGAAGATAAGTCCTCCATCTTCTTTTTTAATACACCTGGACCTATTCAACAGAGAATTGCTCTTATTATGAGGTTTCAGATAGGCTCTCTTCCTTTGACTTATCTGGGTATTCCAATCTCTTCTGGTAAGCTCTCTAGAGATTCTTGGCGGTATATTCTAGACAAATTTTGAGTGAAGGTTAATCATTGGACTCATAGATGGCTTTCCTTTGCTGGGCGTGTTCAGTTGCTTAAATTTGTGGTTCAAGCTCTTCCCTTGTATAGATGTATGCTTCAGGTGGCTCCAATGGGCTTTGTTAAGAAATTGGATTCCTTAGCAAGGCAGTTTTTATGGGCTAGAAACTTGTCTTCTTCTAAATGGAGCTTGGTCAGATGGGATATTGTGTGCTCCCCTAAACAGTTGGGTGGTCTGGGTTTGAGGCATTTGACTTTATCTGGGATGGCATTGGCTACAAAACTTTATTGGAGATGGTGTGTGGAGCAAGATCAGCTATGGGCTAAAATTCTACTTCTTAAGTATCTTCCTGGGATCCCAAAGGAGGAGTTTCCCCATTATCCTCTGGTGGGAAGTGGATCAGCGATTTGGGGGACTCTCAAGAAAGGGGCTACTTTGATTAAGGAGGGACTATTTTGGATATGTAAGAAGGGAACTGATGCTCTCTTTTGGTCTGACTCTTGGGATGGTTTTCCTCCCATTATCTCTCAGTTTCCTAATTTATTGGCTCTCTGTCAGTGCTTCTTGGAGGCTAGTTGGTCAAGGGTGAGTGATTTTAAATCTTTTCACCCTTGTGGTCAGCTGGAGGTTGCTAGATGGAAGTCCCCGCGTGAGTGGCCGATGGTTGGTTTGGAGGAAGATTGTGCTGAGCTTCATACTATTTTATCAGTTAGACATTGTAGTTCCCTCAAGGACAAGGATGTTCTTGCTTGGCACCCTAATCCTAAAGGCATTTTTTCTATGGCTAGTGGATATCAGGAATTGATGGCTCGCAGATTGAATGGAGAAGAGGTCCATTGGTGGAAGTATGTGTGGAATAAGTTCTCTTGGCAAAAATGTAATTGCTTTGTGTGGACTTTGGCCTGGAATAGGTGTTTGACTTGGGACAATATTCAGAAGGATGGATTTCATGGACCTCCCTTCTGTGTTTTGTGTGGTGCTGCTGAGGAGGACTCTTCACATTTGTTCTTCAGATGTTCTTTCTCCCTGCAGCTCTGGAACCTTTGGTGGGGTGTTTGGAAACACCCTTGTGTTCATGCTTCATCCCTGGTGGAATTCTGGAGAAGTCTGGGTAAGCCCCCTACTTTGACTCCTTTTCTTCAGATTGTTTGGTGCATTGGACCTACCTTTATTCTTTGGCAAATTTGGCTAGAGCGAAATCGTAGGATTTTTCTTGGGGAAAGGTTAGGAATCCAACAAGTTTGGCATAGAATTTTGGGAATGATCCAGGAGACTGTGGAATCTAAATGTGAGGTGATGTTCCCGCTTGATAGAGGGGATGCTGAAATTATTGACAGAATGGGTTTTCAAGGTTTTTCTCCTACCTCTGCTTGTGTCAGAAGGGGTAGACATGCGAAAAAGAAAGTTCAAAGGATGGGTAGGTGGATGCCTCCTCCTAAGGATATCTTGAAGATTAACACAGATGGCTCTTCCTGAGGTAATCCTGGACCAGCTGGGATTGGCAGTGTGGGTAGAGACTGTTTAGGTGAAGTTGTGTTCTTCTTTTCTATTTATAAAGGTTGGCAGGCTAATAATTTTATAGAGGGATTGGTGATTGTCTATGCTCTAGAGCGTTCCTATGCTCTAGGTTGGCGTAAGGTTATTTGTGAATCTGACTCTTAGGTTATTGTGAATTTGTTGATTGAGCGTAAGGTGAAGGATGTTAATTGGAAGCTAGCTCTAATTGTTCAACATATTTTGCAAATGAGTTCTAGGATGGATATGGTGTCCTTTGTCCACATTCCGCGTGAGTGGCATAGGGCTGCTGATTGTTTGGTGAATTGGGCTTCAGATCATGTTGATGTTTGGAGGGTTGAGGAATGGAGACATCTTCCCCAAGATTATTGTTTGGATCTGAGGAGGATCTTGACCGAGGATATGGATGGTTGTGGAGTTGGTTGACCAGTGCTCTTGCTCTTCTATTGTTCTTATGCTTTTCTCTCAGAGCTATTGTTCTGAGATTTGCTTGTAATCTTTTTTCTGAGTTTCAATAAAGTTTTTACCCCTTTTTTTCAAAACAAAAAAACACAACTAAATAATTAGTCACATATGATATGACTAATTTGATCATCGGTACAAACCACAACTAAATAATTAGTCACATATGATATTAAAGTGGGTAATTAAAAAAAAAAGAAGGAAACGTGAGCAAGTGAAAAAATATTTTTTTATTTTTGCAAGGGAAGCTTGTTTGGTTTCATTCTCTCTTTGTTTTTTTTTTCAAGAAAAAGGAGTAAAAAAACACAAGTTCTTCCAAGATGGACGCCTTCTCTATTGTTTGTTGCTTTGAAGAGGAAAGTTGCAGTGTTTATGGGCAGTTATCTAAGTTTCATTTAGCTAAGATCATGGGGCAGCTTCATGGCAGCGTTTCTGAGCATTTTCAATCTTCATTTGCACAGTTGGTTGTTTCCTTTGCCTCTTTTCTGCATTTTTCCATCTTCCTAGGTTTCTTTGTTTCATTTCTGAGTTGTAGAAGGAAAATAAGGGAGTGTTCTTCATGTTCTTTCATATCAATGTCTTCTTCATCCATTTGAAGGCTCTTTCCCTTATTCCCATGAATTAGGGTTTTCTTTTTTGTTTGATATGTATTTTCAATTTTAAATGTTGCTTTGTAGAGCTCTATTTTATGTATTATGGAGGAAACGTTATGCACTAGAAGTTTTTAGATTCAAAACCCTTGCAATCTATCCTTTGGATAGTGTTTCAAATCATTATGCTTTGGGATCTAGGGTTTCAAGATTGCAACAAAGAGACAATGGTTTTGTTTCAAGGATATTGGCTTGTTGTATTGCCATTAAATCCATTTTGTTAGGTTCATTAAGGAGGTAGTAGTCATAAAAAATGGAGATCAATCTAACTATGCATCAAAATGAGGATCTAGTCTCTTTGACAAGGAATGGGAATCAAGTCACTTGAGGGTTAGTGATTTTGTAGTGGTTGTGTGCGTTAAATATATAACTTTTAATGAAGTGATTCTACCTTAAATGCAGGTCCACAGCTCCAAGAGGGCACATGCATGTGTTTATCCAAGTCTACTACAACAAGGCATCATTTGATTTTGGCCAAACACTAATCCTCTTTACACAAATATTGTTCTCAACAAAACTCTTCCATTGATTCCAATGCTAAGTGATCCATCAATTCGATCTATTCTAACAATGAGAGATTTTCCTTATGGGTAACTCTTTTTCAAGAAAAATCAAATATTTATTGAGTGGGATTATACTCCACAGACTCAAGATATTAATGGTTTTTATTGTTCATCTTTCCTATTTTTTTGTTCTTAAATTATTTTAGTGTTCTTCCTTCAAATTGATAAGATTATATTTAATGTTTACTTCTACATGCAAATTAAAGAAATACCTTTGCTGATACTTTGCAAGTATGAAGTACTTATTAAAAATTCGATGGACCCTTCTCATATTCCATATGCACATCATGGGCTTCTCGCTCAGAAATTTAGACCCATTGGTTTCAACAACAATGTAATTTCTTAGATTATCTTGTGTAAGTTTGTTTCACATTCTTTAAAAGCAGAATTTTTCAAAATAGAAACCTTAGAAAGAGCTTGAAAATGGTAAAATCCAGTAACATTGTGAGTGTGATATTTTCTTGGATTGACTTCTATATCATTCTAGATCCCTTTGCTACCTTTAGTGTAGGCCTGACAATGTTATCCTTGCATTGTGTATCTTCACAAGGTCACTGTATTTATTGCCTTGATGCCCTATTACCAATCCCTTGCTTTCAATATTGAGTGTAGGCATCTCATGATTTCCTTTAAATTACTATCATCAAGCCCTCCTTTAACATATGCATACCTAACAGCGGAGATGCAAGGTTATGCTAGACCCTTTACAATGACTATATTGACCTTATACTAGTTTATTAGGCGTTCTTTTGCAAGGTGCTCTTAATGAACATGTAGATCTCACACATTCCTATAAGCTACATGGGATTCCCTTATCATACAGAATTCATAATGTTTGTGTAGGGCTTGGTGAAGAGATCCCAACAAGTGGATTTATGCACACTATCTTCACAACCTTTATGAGATCATTTTGACTATCCCATACTCAAATCTCAGTGTCTTCTCATGTCCGCCAACTTTGTGATAGTCAATATTGTTGTTTGCAACTTTCTAGTGCAGATCCTATTAAGAATGAGATAATCATATCTTGCAAACCTCATAGTTGAAAATGGATAGAGAGATGTAAAGGTGGGTTTGGACTGTCACCTTTACTTAGACCTTTGTATTCTTGAACTGGAAGTCTTGAGTCACTATATCTCTTGTACAATGTATCTCAGTCTCTTCTTCATTTTCCCCTATATGAATTTGATGTAGTTTAAAATCCCTCTATATTCTTTTTTTTATAGTCTCAAATATTTCTTATGAATGAAAATATTTTTTAATTCAAACCTTTGTGTGACAGTGTAATTTTTTGCATGATAATGTAGACTTTCCAAAAGACATTGTAAAGCTCAAACACGATACCCTAGAGTGTTGGTGACAAGGCTTTGTATAAATTTTCATGATGGACCTTTGTTTACTATTATCATTGTCTCTTTGTAACCTAACCAAAAACTATGTCTAAAGAGATCCTCTATTAGGATTTTATATGTGATTTTTTTATTTGTCATGTATATCTCCATATATGAGGTTTTCAACAAAGGTTAACCATGCTCAAATCTACTTTCAAGATTAGGTAGCACCTCTATACACTATATCCACCCTTAGTCTTCTTCATTCATTCTCTATCTTCTTGACCTCATATCTACAAGCCTATCTAGAAACTCTACCTCTTTGTAATGTATCTTAGTCTCTATTCCTTTGTAGTTGTCTCCTACACATTGTCATGCAACCATGGAAACCTCTCTTTGACTTGAATATGCTTTTTAAACCTTGGTCTCCCCAAACTCCGGACAGTTGGAGTGAATGATCTTGAGAGGTCCCTGATAGAGATCAAGACTATCACTACATTCTACAGGACTATTTGATAGTCTACAAGACCATAAAAAGTTTAAAGATATTTGGAGGTTTAAAACATGCATAGATAGGCTTGATGAGAGTTTAGAGAAGTGTGAAAAAACTAAAAGTAAAAATGGTAAAGATTTAGACCTCATGATTAAGACAAAGAAAGATCACAGTGAAATTGCATTTTCTTGAGATTTTCTAGAGCATTTTCAAAATATCCAATTTGTGTGTATCCTACAATCATCACAGTCCATGAGACCACATTTTTTTGAGGCATTCTATCAAACAGTTCATGTGCCTTGTCCATGGTTCCACATTTTGCATACATGTCCACCAGGGCAGTTGCAACTACAACAAATGACAAAATTCATCTATCCTTCATGCTCTGATGGATGTCCATACCCTTTTCCAAAGCTCCCATTTTGGCATAGGTAGGGAGGATGCGGGAAAAGGTTATGGAGTCTGTCTTTACACCTGCTAATTGCATTTGCATGAATTTTTTTAATTTCTTCTCAAAAAGTTCAATTTGTGCATATACTACAATCATTGCAGTCCATGAGACCACATTTCTTTGAGGACTTTTTTCAAATAGTTCACATGCTTTGTCTATGTTTCCACATTTTGCATACATTTCTACCAGGGAAGTTGCCACTACAACATATTGCAAGCCTATTTTTTAGATTGCTTCATTTAGCATCACTAATCATCTCCTCAAGAACATTGTCCCTATATAAAATGATGGAAATAGTTTGCATCTATCACAACAATTTCTATTTAAAAAATCCATTTTGTGCATATCCTGCAATCATTGCATTCCAAGAGATGACATCTATTTGAGCCATTCCATCAAACAATTCACGTGCCTTATCTATACATCCACATTTTGTATACATTTCCACCAAAGAATTTCCAACTATAATATCTAACAAAACTCCCCCTTCCATTATTTTATGATGTATGTCCATACCATGTTCCAAAGCTCCCATTATTAAAGAATCCCAATCAACTTTATCTCATTATTTGATGCAGTGCAATCTATTGCAAGCTAGGGACTATAAACTCCTATTTTACCATTTGCTTTGAACAGTATTTGAAAATATTTATGTGAAAACAAATGGCTACAAAATAATTTAATTTTTTATATGCTAATTAAGGTTTTGATAACTAAGCCATGCACTGAACAATTCTAGTGCATAAACAAAATTGCAGCAGAATATTTAAACAAGGTATATCTATAGTATTGAAACAATAAGAATTTTAACATTGCCAACTAAGACCTTAATCATCTAATATTGATATGACCAATAACCATCTAGAAAAATAATAGAAAAACATATTTGAAACTAATGTAGGGCCTTTATAATTGGGTATAGAGGATCCATAAACCAACTCATGATAGAACAATTCCGTTGCAACTTCAAAATTATAAGAAATCCCATACAACATTACTAGGTAACTGATACAAATTCAACTTCAAGTTTCACTTCCATATTTGTTTCTAATTCTTACAAATTCATTGATAATCATTTTTTCGATTGTTAAATAATTATGAATACAATAGTCTATGCTCTAAAGCAAATGGTTAGTGGATTTTTGGATGTGAAACAATTGAAGCATATTTGGGCATACATTCTCCAAAAAAGGACAACACATTGACAAATAGGAGAATGAAAGATATGTACTTATGAAAACATCCTTTGACAACAAAGTTGTTGGAAACTTGCAGCAATTAAAAATAATTTCCTCATAACCCAAAAGAGAAATCTATGCAACTAAGTATTCAGAATCCACATGCAAGAGAAAACACAACATACCCATGAAAATATGACACAAGATATACCCTGGGAAAACCCTCAAGAGGGAAAAACCCAACCTCCAAAATTATTCATCTCTCATGTATTATTCAGAAATAAATATTACAATACATCTTCAAAGTCTCCATGAACACCATTGAAGCAACAAGCCCTCTCCAAGCAATCCATGTGAACTATCATGCAACCACACATCCCATGCCATGCTTCAAACCCTCACAAATGCTGACCAAAGCTAACCTACCAATTGACCAACCTAAACAACTACCTTTGTGGTTGCTTTTATTGAAGCAAGCTCCCACAAAACCACCAATTGGTATTACACAAAACTATGTGACTAAAACCATGTCCCCATATTTAATATTGGGTACTTTATTTATTTATTTTCCCAAATATTAAATAATTACATTTTTAGCAACTTAACTTATGTCCAAATGTTACAAAATAAAGTGTCCCCAAGAATAATTACATCAAATACATTATGCAAGGTGTACAACACACATTTTCCTAACATTCTCCCACTTGTTGTATACATTGCATAAGGGGAACAAGTAACCTCAAAACATGAATCAAATGAACAATCCATATAGCCACATATACCATCATGGAATCGAAGTGCTCCATGTGCTCCATCAAGATACCTACAACAAGAATCAAAGTGACCACCATCCCAAGCATGAATGCTCTCATACTCCATCATGCAAATGCACAAAGATAAGAATCCATCCAAAGAGAAGCCACACAATCTGTGACAACGAAGCATAAGTCCTGCCTCAACTGATATCCCAAACACATACACTCAATCCAATGGTAACAATATGCACCAGTAGTCATCAAAATGCACAAACTCATAGCTGAAATAACACCCACAACAAGTGCCAATACATCCAACTATCCATACCTCCAAGGTATACAAAACATAGTAAACTCATGTCATAAACATATACACCCATAAACTGCAATCCTAAACTCCATGTGCAAAACATGTCAAAGAATGGCATACACATCCAAGAACGCCCACTGCATGGGCAATGCAAATCTAAAAAAGATCAAGGCATACCAAGTCTACCAATAGCATCATATAGAAAGTGTAAACAACATCATGTAGAGCCAAGGAATCATCCACAATGATATGCAAACCTATAAATCAATAACCTATAAGAACAACTCTCACCACAAGTCTCCATAGCTCTCCCATGTTCTCCACACCAAACAAAGGAAAAAGATAAAGGAACCTCCATGTCATCACCCAAGAACATAAGTGAAAACACATGAGCACAAGCTAGTGATCACAATAGCTCCATCCAAACCTCAAACCAATGTAATGTGCAACCAAACATCGAGGAAGATAACCAAGACAAAGAGAGAATACTCTGCACATCATATACCTGTAGAAAAATCTCCTACATACACCTCTAAATTCCAACTGTGTCGAGTATGATCTCCTCCACAACACCCCAAAAGAAAATCCATGACAAAACCCAATTGTTCAATCACCAAGATCAAACATAACATATGTATCATGTAATCAACATGGATGTAAGCCTCTCATAACCAAATAAGATCAAACTAAATCCATTCCCAATGAAGGAAATAAGCCCAAAACATCTCCTAAACTCAACATCAATGAATGTAATCACAATGCATAAGGAGATAAACATGCCAACACTCCTCAAATGAACCCTCCAAAACCATATATATATACCTCAAGATCCTTATGCATGAGAAGATAAAACATAAAACATAAATCACCTAAAAGTAACAATGGGAAATACCTCTCAAGTGAAACTGTCTAGTAGACCAAGAGTGAGGAATGAGAATGTTCCTCCAAGACATCCAAGTCATCATTACTCATCCAAGAACACTCTCCTCATAGGTCCATGTTGAACTCATGTCCAACCAAGGTATAGGCTCCTCAAACTTCCTGCTAAAATCTCATCAAGAGTAACCATCTCAACACATCTCTCTAATCACAAGAGAACTCAAGCCTCACCTATGTCTCCAAGTATCCATGAGTATCTGTAACCAACCAATCCATGCCAAACTCCAAATGCAACATAGCATCATCATGAAGTAATCAAGCAAATGATCAATGTACCCAATACCAAGAGAACCACACAAGATCAATGTTAAGTCTCCAATCATGAATCAGGAACATAAACATGACAACATGATCTAACCATCTCCTACTAGGATATCTAATACAACAATGCATACATCATGGTCTCAAGAGAACAAGTACCATGCCAAAACTCTAACATGTGATCAAGCGTAAACCATGACATAATACAATAACACCCTAAACCAAGAATCAACATATGTAATCAATATGAATAAAACCATCCCCTGTCAATGAAACCAAAGATTCCAATGAACCATCACTGCATAAAAGTAGAAACCAAGAGTCCATCCATGACACCAACAATCACTGTAGAAGACCATCCACCATCAAATGGTGAATCCATATCACTACCAACAACTCCCACTGAACTGTGATACCAAGTCACACATGGAATCGTGACAACCATCCTCTCCATGAAGATCATCCAAGTCTACACACACAACTAAAATGTCAGTAACATAACAAGTAGAACCAAGATCTCCAAGCCAACAAGATACCTTCAACCGTCAAACCATCATAAACATATCCATCACTGCCAATCCATCACTGTCAAAATCTCCCACTGAAAAGTGTAATCAAGCTATCCATGACATCATGATAAACCACATGCTACGAGTCCCAAAAACAATTGTCCAGGTACCATAAGAAATATCCATCCTCTCATCTCTAAGCACACATACCAATGTACAAATTACCAAGAACAAGGCCAACTATCAAAGTATGCAACAACAAGGAATCAAACCTAGTGAACAAAGATAATCCACAACCAAGTCATCCCACTGCAAGTAAACAGGTAGCTAATCCACAACCTACATGACTTGTAGATCCAATCACTAAAACATGCAAACTCATCATCACATCAGTAAACTACAAACTGAGATATCTAAGAGAATAACCATATAGACCAAATGACTCAAACACCAAATCAACCTCTAATCTGATTTTCCAAACATGTCCATATTCAAGTACCATAGTTAAGGAACAAAACATACCACCAACACACCACCAACCATGCATCTGCATAAACCATCATCATATGCCAAAATCTCTAAAGAACAAGAAACATCCATGACACCATGATTACCATCAAATGTACCAACAACTCAACCCAACTGTGTTCACATATTTGCATAATCATAGTCAACTACATAGGTCTCATATCATGATTGTACCTGGTAATACCATCTCACCTCCTCAACATGAAAACAAAACCAACAAACCAAGTGACTAAAACAAGCCACCAAAATTGAACATGCATCAATACTGAAATATCAATGGAAAAAGACAACCCATGTCCAAGTCATAAATGCAACATGTAAGTATAGACCGCCTACAATATTGCACAACATGTAGATACAACAATGCAACATACAAATCCAAACATATACTGATAACCATGTCAAATGAGAGAATAATCTAAGATGTACAACTGAGCATACAATGAATCCAACATCAAATCTCCAAGATTCAATCATTCATAAACTCATAGTATCACCATAGTCAAAGTAACCCATATACAACTTAGATAAGGAAAATAGTAAATAAACCATACCAAAGTATCTTCAAACCTAATCCATTGTGAAGAGCTTTGAACAAGCTTTTTTTCGACTATTCAAAGTCCAAAATCTAACTTTGTATGCACCTGATATCACCTCTCGAAGCTCAAAACGAACACCTGACTTCCAGATAGAAAAACACTATCAAAACTATAAAATATTAGAAAATCACTATCACCATAGCATATATCAGTGATTCAGCTTTCCAACGAGTCCAAGAAGTTGAAAAACTGACATACTGGGCGAAAGTTACATGCGTTTGAAAAAAACTACTATAAAATGTCCAATTAGCCTTGGTGGGGTGGCACTCTGGTGGCTCCACCGGCGGCGATGGTCGGCCGGTGGCGGATTTCAAATATGATTTAATTTCTAAAAAGTAAAAAAATTCTTCCTCTATGGTTCCAGACCCGCCAGCCTTTATTCAAAACATTTTAATCCCCTTTTTGAAATCTGGCAGGATCACATATCAAATGGCAGATTTTTTTTTTTATCTCAAAAATTTCATTTAAAAATGTTATACTAGTGGTAGGGGGGATCCGTTAGTCCCTAGTCGGATGGGGACCCGCCACTAGTGGCTTAGCCTGCCAACAACGGTACCCGTCAACAAGGGGGTCGTCCCATCTACAGGGTGTCAACCCTACCGCCGCAGGGTACAATAGGTTGCAGGGGGGTCCACCCCTCCTAAAGCAATTTTTTTTTTTTTTTTTAAAAAAAATTCAATACAAACTTTTACATCAATATTTTTACAGATTTTCATTTTTATTTTATTTTATTTTGCAATTTTTTAATAATTTTGATGGGACAAATTTTTTATTCTGCAAACACCCTGAATGACCGTACGGTTAGGTTAGAGCTAAAAAAAATTGCATTTTTTCACCGTAACAGAAATAGGTCAAGTTATATATCAAAATTTGTCTCTCAACCAACCCAAATCCAACTATAAGGTCCATTTTGTCTCAGGAGGTCATCTGTAAATTTTCCCCCACAAAACCCCAACTTGAATGCAAAACCAAGAAACCCATTTCACCCAAAATTTCTCACACCCCAAATCTGGAGACAACCCATCAAAACAACAAACCCAAAACCCTCAGATCTGCAATAACCAACCTAAAAAACCCTCATATCTTTTCATGTCTTTGATTCTCTCATGCAATACATAGATTCAAACTTAAATAAAAAAATTCTCAACCAAGGGTTATACAACCACAACCATGGCTCTGATACCACTTGTTGGAAACTTGCAGTCATTAAAGACAATTTCCTCATAACCCAAAAGAGAAATCTATGCAACTAAGTATTCAGAATCCACATGCAAGAGAATAGACAACATACCCATGAAAATATGACACAAGATATACCTTGGAAAAACCCTCAAGAGGGAAAAACCCAGCCTCCAAAAGCATCCATATCTCATGTATTATTCAGCAATAAAGATTACAATACATCTTCAAAGTCTCCATGAACACCATTGAAGCAACAAGCCCTCTCCAAGCAATCCATTTGAATTATCATGCAACCACACATCCCATGCCATGCTTCAAACCCTCACAAATGCTAACCAGAGCTAACTTGCCAATTGACCAACCTAAACAACTACCTTTTTGGTTGCTTTTATTGAAGCAAGCTCCCACAAAACCACCAATTGGTATTAAAAAAAACTATGTGACTAAAACCATGAGATTACAAAACAATGTCCCCATATTTAATATTAGGTACTTTATTTATTTATTTTCCCCAATATTAAATAATTATATTTTTAGCAACTTAACTTATGTCCCAATGTTACACACAACATAAAGTGTCCCCAAGAATAATTACATCAAATACATTATGCAAGGTGTAAAACACACCTTTTCCTAACAAAATTTGCAAGGACAAACATGCATGCCATTCAGCTAGATGGGTTGATCAAACACCAAAATTGAACAATTGAGTCACTATTGAAAGATGAGTTGGAAAGGCTTGATACAGTGGCAGAGTGGGATTTGGTTGGAGAAGTTGATTCATAAGGACAAGAAGATGATGCATGGAGGGGTATTCTAGAGTGCTCTTTCTTTTGTTCTTTGTTTCATTTTTTTCTCAAGACATGACCATTCTCCACTAGTGTGGACACCAGTGTAGGAAAAAAACAATTCCTCAATGAATCATGTTTTTCTTCCAAAACCCATCTAGTTCAGAAAATCTTCAAAATTCCTTTCTAAATTTACAAATTTGCAAGCCAAGAAAAGTGCCCATGTTTGGATTTTGTTCTTCAAAGATGATTCCCTTTCAAAGCCTTCACTGAAACTCAACATATTGATATCTTGAAACCAATTTCTCCTTCAACCTATCGACATCCTCCATTCATTGACTCCTTGAAGTGCCCCTTCTTTCCTTTTTTGCTCAATGATGTTGCTAGAGATAGTACATACAAACAACATAGTCAGGTTATCTGAACATCTGCTTAGCACCAAGCTATTTTTATGCTCAGTGTTTCTTATATTTTGTAGATGGAATTAACATTAACCTTCAGTGGCTTATTATTGATCACATGGCATGAGAATTCCCCTTGTCTAAGTAGTTATATGTTGATACCAACCACTATATTCCACAAGATGACAAGATTTGGAGTATCTCGGCCCTCTATCATTGGAGTCCAAGAAGAACTTATATTTATGTTTCCTTTCTACTATGTATTACATGATAGATACCATTGTCTATAAAAATACTAAAGCAAGTATTTATCCATTTTCTTCCAGTAACATAATCAGAGACACTTCACACCTTTTTCTTTAGGATGCAATCATCTCATATATAGATTTTTGCAGGGGACCCCTAGAGTTGTGTTGATTACTTCATTCGATCCACTATGGAGAATAAAGGTACTAAGCATCTAGTAAATACAAACATTTCAACTATATATGAGAATAAAATAATAGACCAAAGAATACCATTTGTATCATTATTAAATCATCCCAATCGAATTTGGCTTTACACCTGCTAATTGTATTTGCTTGAAAGTTTCTAAAGCCTTTTCAAAAAATCCATTTTGTGCATATCATGTAATCATTATATTCCATGAGATGACATCTCTTTGAGGCATTATGCCAAACAGTTCACATGCCTTGTCAATGCTTCCACATTTTGTATACATGTCTACCACGGTAGTTGAAACTACAACATCTAACAAAACATCATCCCCACAACCCCGCGCACACACAAAAGTTCCTTCATGGGGATGCGGGGAGAGCTCACCATCCCACACCCTCATGCCCTGGCTCTTTACAGGGATGCAGGGAGAGCCCACCATATTGCACCCTCATGCCCTGCCTCCTTGTCAGGCTGCGAGGGAGCCTAGACTGCAATCACACAAAATTTCCTTTGCAGGAGATAAGTAGGTGAGGCAGCAATCACGCCATATGAAATACCCAATAGATGTCTTCCCTGGATTTCTACCACCTTGCCACCCCCCGATAGTGACTAGAGAGGTTGGCAGGTGTGCAAGATGGATGTCCATACCCTATTCCAAAGCTCCCATTTTGGCATAGGTAGGAAGGATGCTAGAAAAGGTTGTCGAATTTTTCTTTACACCTACTAATTGCATTTTCTTGAAAGTTTCTAAATCCTTTTCAAAAAATCCATTTATCTCACAATCATTGCATTCCATGAGACCAAATTTCATTGAGGCATTTTGTCAAATAGTTCACGTGCTTTTTCTATGTTTCCACATTTTGCATACATGTATACTAAGGTAATTTCCACTACTATAACATCTGAAAAATCTATCCTTTATGCTTTGATGGATTTCTATACCCTGTTGTTAAGCTCCCATTTTGTCATAGGCTGGGAGGATGCTGGAAAAGGTTGTAGAATTTGGATTTAGAATTGCCAATTGCATTTGCTTGAAAGTTTTGAAAGCCCTTTCAACAAATCCATTTTATGAATATCCTATTAAGCTGTGAGAGAGATCTTTTGTAAGATTTATTCAGTAGATATTTTTTTATGATCTTGTCTATCAAGTTCAGCAATTATTAGTTTTTTATTGATAATGTTCTATAGATTTTTCATTATGGTCTAACTAGGAAAACTTTTTAAAAAATCATTGATCGAATATTGAAAACTGTATTTTTTCTTTGTAAGTCCTCTCTTTGTTGTTTGCAATTATCCTTCGTATCATGGTTTCACCCACAAGGAACGATTATGACAGTGATATGACTGTAAAAGAATAAGAGGACCTTATCAAAAGGCAGTGATAGTCATTTGAGGTTGAGTAGCACTTATAGACCCATGGATGATAGGGTTACACTGAGAGCCATAAGTAGAAGAATTTGGGATGTTTGAAACAATATAGTGAGAAGAGTGTGAAGAGATTGGATAGTTTCAATCTAACCTAGAAACACAAAGTGAAGGTCCTGATCAAATGGCATCATGGCAATGACAGTGTTTCCAAAACAATTATGACCATGGTAGAAGCACTCCTCAAACTTGAGTTAATATGTTTGCAAATGAGGATGTATGACAGTGAGGATTGAAAGGATAGTCTATGAAAGAGATTCTAGCTATGCATGAAGAAAACCTACAAGTGACTATCAAGGGGCAGAGATTCATGCAAAAGATAGTGATCATGCAAACATTAAAATATAATCTTAGAGTCAATGAGAAGAACTATGCAAAGGTTTCAATCTTGTTAGTGTCTCAAAAGGCATTTAAAGGGATAAGGAGACATCCTTCTAGTATGCATTTGACAATGCCAAATCTCATGATAGTCAAGAGTCTTCATGTTAGATGCATGAACATGTAGGACAGTACCATAGAGTTGGTACAAGTGAGCAGCAACAAGGTTGAGGGTTATCATGAGCTATCTACCAAGACACAAATATTTTGCAATAGTAGTATCATAATGGGATGTTGATTTCTATATTAGAGATAAGGACAGTTTATTGTTATAGGGATCAATTCACAGTGGCAGCTTATGAACTAGAGCAAGTTGGGTGAATGAGATAGGATCTCGACAGAGATGACAGTGTGATCTTGAACTAGGATAGTGAGCTTCATGGGACAGTCATGGATTTGTGAAGAAGACATCTATGAATGTCTTTGTGCTTCTATGTTGTGATACTCAGAAAATCAATTTCTTGCTCATTCTTTGAGCTATGTATTATCACTATGAAGGTTTTTTTAGCAAAGAGAAAGCATTGTAACTTATTTTTATATCTGTATGCTATTTATAAGCATTTTTTATCAATAAAATAAGCTGATTTTACCTTCTCAAAGTTGTTTCATTGTGCAAGCTTCAAAATATACTACTTGTGGACACAAAAAAAGTAACCCTTTTACTTTTTCTTGTTTTGTCCCTCCTTGTGTTTATTTGGCTTTATTTTTCCTTGATTTATTGTTGTAATATGGCCCACACATTCACATTAGGTCTTGAACCTTTATGAGTCATTAAGACTTTATGATGTCTTATAAAGGTGTTGTGAAGTGTTGTAAGACATTTTCACACTTTTCTAGACTCTTCTTATCATAATTCATCTATATACCCTCTTTTTATCACTTACCAAGTCTTATTCTAAAGTGTTGTAAAGTCTTGTAACAAACTTTCACACTTTTCTAGGCTTGTCATCAACAAATACACCTTTCTTATGCTTTATTTGGCCTCTTTATGCACTTACAAGCCTTAATTAAGTGTGTTTTTGAATATGAACCCAACAAACATCATTAAAGACAATATAATTTTTGACACCTACTCATATGCGTTGAGTGGGACCATTCGCCCAAGGTGGTGAATGAGTCCCTCTTGGCGCAAAATGCAATATAAATTCAAATTACTGATGGGTTTTTATTCCTAAAGACCTAAGGTTGGCCTATGATGTTGTATTTTCAAGAAATTAGGGCATAATTATGTATAAATACATGATTTTCTATTCATTTTAACCCACATTCATCCAAGCATTCATTATTGCATTCAATTCATCTAAGAATTCACTCAAGCATCATAGCATCATCCGATCAAGCAATTATCAAGCATCTTGGAGCAACCATTGACATATCTTTAGACTTCAAAAGCAAGGGTTTGGTGAGTTTATGACATTTGCATGTTATTTTTTCATCATTCCTTTCTTATTTCATTTCATTTCATAGGGTTTGATTACCAAAGTGGGGTTTGACCAACACAAACCCCTATACTCTAACCCTTAACCATTGTTTCCCTCTTTGCATGTGTGTTTGCAGGTCTTGTAGGCAGATTTTTCAAGGAGAAAGGTGTTGAAAATTGGTCAATAAGTCATCTAATTCATCATAGTCAACATAACCCTAATTGGAGCTTGAAGACCATTTTCAACCTGTTTTCTATAGATTCAGATTCGACAACCTGACAAGCTGAAAAGTGCAGACCAAGACCCACATAATTGACCTTTGACTTTGTAGATTTCTATAGGTGGATTGATTCACCATCAGTGGTGAATGAGTCCCACTGCCAGTCTGGAAAAAGAGTTTTATGCAATTCTATGTTCCCGACATCCCGAAACTTGCTCCAGAAAATTTTACCAGAAGCAGGATTGATTCGCCATCTATGGTGAATGAGTCTCGGTAGGCATCAACATTGAATTTTGCAACATTCCAGAACCTTCCCAAATCTTCTTTCAGTTTCCAGGTGCACCTGATTCAGTCTCATTCAATTATGTTTTCATTTGTGCATGTTTCTAGTTCATGTTTGCATACAATACTATGTCTTCCAACACTTTGCATTTCCTAGTTTGCATTTAATAATTGATCTATTTCATTAGTTTTCATCATTTAGTTCATCTAATCTATGCATATTTCACCCACATCACATCCATATGGGTGATCCCACAAAGCTGGTTTACAATTTCTGGGAGATTATGATTTTTGTTGAAATCACATATTTTTAGAAAATATAATGATTTAAGCCTTTAAAAGTTTTATTTAAAGCATTGATTGGATCAAACTACCTTAGATCAAACCCCCTTGGATAGAACCCTGCTAGTTTTAAACCATACCTATAACGGAATCTCCTTTACACCTATCAAAATGTTGATAAAAAATAACTTTTCATTTACCTTTTGGGGGATCAAATGAATTCATTTAAAATTTATTTTTTGTATGCATTCATTATTATAAGCTTCCCAAAAAGTATAATTTTAAATAAATTTTATTTTATTTCTTGTGAATGTAGGTTTTTCACTAAAAATCAAACTCTTTGTTCTGCACATGTGGAAAAATAGAAGATTGTCATAATTTTTTTTTTAAAATATGAGTGCACCAGATATTGAAGTCCTTGATCCAACAAAAAAAAATTGAATTTCAATACATACAAAAAAAAGTTACGTGTTATACGATCACGCTATCTCTAAATTGTAATTGGTTTGACTTTGAAACTTGATTAAAGAAAAAATATTCAATAAAAGACTATCTAGCCAAGTGGAAGCACTAGATATCGAAGTTAAAAATCTAAATTCAAAAGAATTAGAATTTTATCCTTCATGGAAAATATTTATGCATTATACAGTGAGCGTCACTTTTTAAAAATGCTATTTTCTGAAGAAAAAAACTAGTTTTCAAGGGAGATGGAAAAATAAGTGCAATATAATTCCAAATATTTTGAAAAAAAAATATTTAGAATCTACATACAAAATGTCACGAAACTCTAGTTTGCATTATCTTCAAATTCCTCACAGTTTAGCCACTATAGGTGCCCGACAGTGAAGATTTAGTTAAAAAAATTATTTCAATGTCCAGTTTGGCCAAAAATTGTAAACCACTATTGTGGGATCATCCATATTTGAATGTAACATTGCATTTTGGCACCTAATCTTATCTACTTTTAGGTAAAAAACCTTAGAAGGAGCATAAATCATTTTGATTTGCCAAAATCTTTGGTTACATTTTGGTGAACCCGACTTTAGAACATTTTTACTTTTGATTTCAAGTGTATTTGCATCCTAGGTTTAGTTTGCATCAACATTGCATTAGGTTTTGCATTGTTTTGCATCCTAGGGTTTTCAAAAATTGCATTAGTGAAAACATCATATAGCTTTCATTTTTGCATTTCAAATCATTTAAAAGCACTGTGTTTCTGCATTTGCATTACAATTTTGCATCAAACAATCTAAAAAACATCAAATTGCATTTCAAATTTTTGAAAAAACTCAAAAAAAATCATCCCTGGACTCGTTCGCCACCTTGGGCGAATCAGTCCAATTGCTCATTTTGAACTACATTTTCTAGCATTTTCTGGGCATTTTCTACATTTTTGTTTTCTATTATTACATTTATTTTATAGTTTCCAGAATTTTTGTTATTAGCATTTTATTACTCCTAGTTTGCATTTCATTTGAATCCACCCCACCTTTAGTATCCCTTGTATGAGTGTTTGGTGCCCTATTGCTAATACTTTAGTGAGAAGAAGTTCACAACTGATGGCATCTCACGATAACACACTCGTTGTGGACCTTGGGTTGTCTCGAGCTACTACTCCTAGTGTTGACAATAGTGCACTAGGCATGGATCCCACCTTTGGCAATGCTTTTCCTTCCCATAACATGTAGGTTGACACACAAAACGATCACATTTCGCAAGACAAGATCATTAACATTCATGAGGACTTAGCACATTTGCAACAAAACATGTGTCTTGACAACATTTCAGCCACCGCAATTCCTGCTATAGAAAAAATCCATCGTTTGCTTGAATGTAATGAAGGGTTAGATGTTATGAAACAAATTGTTGAGATATACCATAAACATATCCCTTCCACCTCTAGTACATCTCAACCAACCAACACTGTGGTTAGCCATGGAGGACCTTACATTCCTCCCCCTTCAACTGTAGCATCCATACCTACCTATACCACTCCCCAAGTCACAACCACAATGCAATAGGTTAGCAATGTGATTCCTTCCTCAACTATTCCTGTTAGCATTCCTAATTCTTTTGTGGCATCAAATGTTTTCTACTCTTCCACCATACCACCTATTAGCATTCCATTCACTTTCCCTACCACTACATACATTCCATCACCACTATCTCTTCCATCTCATGCCACTTACACTGACCCTCTCATCACACAACTTTTCCAAACCATTTCCTCCATGCAACAACAAATATCCACCATAAGCCAAAGTCAAAATGCTCCACCCACCTATTATGTCTATAGCGACACATTATCTTTAGAAATATTAAGAAAATTGATGCCACAAGGAATTGAGATACCTAGATTTGAGAAGTACGGCAGGAAGGGTGATCCTACTAATCATTTTAATGCTTACACAACCTTATGTAGTGACTTTGTTCTTGATGATAAACTATTGGCCAAACTATTTCCTAGGACCTTAAAGGACACTGCCTTGGAGCAGTTTTCAAACTTACCAAACAATTCAATTTGTTCATTCAATGAACTAGTTGATGCCTTCATAAATCATTTTCAAGTGCACATGACTCCAAAAAGACATTGGTTGATCTCATGAGATGTAAACGAAATGTGGATGAAAAAGTAACCAATTTCATCTCACGATATCAGTCACTATATGCCCAAATCGATGTCAACGTTCCTGATCCACATCTCCAAAAGATATTCATTGAAATTTTACAAAATCACATCCAAGATAAATTGACCATGATGAAATTCCCCTCTTTCATGCACTTGTGCACAGCCCTTTGTGACTATCTCAATTCGACTAGTAGTCGTGATGCCAAGTCTACTACTAACCGAACTAAAAAATATAAACCTAGCACTTCAAACAATTCACAACCATTTAGAAAACCAAATAAAGGATTTTTACACATCAACCCCCCTCCTCAACAGCCACCTCAACTCGTCAACAACCAAGTAATAGTTGTTAAAGTTGTGATACCTTTTACTTATGGTGATCCAAAGAGATAGTTTACACCTTTACCAGACACTCTTCATAACACCATGACCCAACTATTGCAGCAATAGGTGATTACTTTACCTACTGTTAAACCATTGGATCCAACTAAACCTTTACCTCCAACCTTTCAACCCAACACTTACTACCATTACCATAGACAAAATGGACATGACATAGAATAGTGTAAGAGTCTTAAACACATAGTGCAAGACCTCATTGATTATGGCCATCTATCTATTTCAAATATTAGTGTTAAAGGTAATCCATTTGTTTCCCACCCAATCAAAATTTGCAAATTTTTACCAATCTGATGCCCAAACATACCATGTCATTCATCAAATCTAATGGAACTCCAAACAATGATGTGATGGTTGTTCATAAAACTATTGAACATCCTGCTCCTATTCCACATTCCACTCCTTTTAATCCTATGGTTGATCTGGTAGGAGCAATAGATGTTATCCCTCATAAGGGCCAACCTAAGAAATATCTTGATATTACGTTCTCTTCAAAGGATATTCTTCTGAATCTTCCCAATGGTCCTCTTTACATAGTCGGTCGTATTTATGATAAGCCCACTAATGGGATACTCAGATCTCGTCTATGGCGAGAATGTGATCACTGAGGAATTTTTGGTATTACATGATCTTTATCAAGATATTTTTGAAAAACCATGAGCATAGATCAAAACACACAATGGTTTTGCATGCCCTACGATCAGATCAATCGTTCTTCCATTACAGATAGGACCTAAAACACTGGATGTTCCATTCTCTATCATTCCACAATCAAATCAATTTCGTTTGTGGCTAGGCCATCCATGGCTTCACTCAATGAAAGTTGTTCCTTCAGTCATACACAAATGTTTAAAGTTTTTGCATGACATTGACATATTCACTGTTCACCATAGTGGCTTTAACCCTTTGTCTTCTAAAGGAAACTTCTCCTTAGAATCCTTTTGGCTAGAGCCCATGGAACCCATAACACCTCACAAATATTTCTTTTTCATTGCTTATCAAAATTTTAAAGCAAAGAAAATTTCCAAATTGTCCCTCTACAACCAATCCCCATCCACTTTTGACACTCCCATCCTCGATGAGATAATGCTTCAACTTGAACCTAAACTACCAACTACAGATCAACCAACAATGAACACTTCACCTTCCTCATCCAAACATCCAAGAGATAATGAAACCAACCCCATCATGCCCCCTCACATAAAACAAGTATATAAAGTAAAAGAGAAAGTGATTGAATCACCTCCCATGGTTCCTTTTGTTCCTCCCCTTCAAGATAAAAAGGAGCCTATGGTGGATCAACCCTCTCTTACACCCACACAACTTCAAAATAGAATCAAAATAAATCGAGGCACTCGGGAGCATAGGGGTCGACGTTGTCTCCTTGCTCATCAATCACAAACTAAAGAAAACAAAGAAAATCAATATCCACCTTTGACAAAAGCACTACCTGATGACCCTCCTCCCCAATCACAACAAAACAATCTAATACAACAACCACAAATATTGATACACCCTTCATTGGAAATTACCATCCGTCCTCCAATCATGATTAATCTAGATGACGATGATGAGATCTCTAAAATAGATGAAGAGGTGCATAATCATTTGAATACATTATTTTCCTCTTCCATGAGCTTAAATGAAAAATCTCCTACAACAAGTGTAGAACCTAGCACTTCCCCTAGTTTGGCACTTGCAATTGTCCCTTTGGATAGTCAACTGCCCTCGCAATACAATGAATATGATTGGGAGGTGGATGACTTGCTCATTGGTTGACTTGCATCTTCCTTACTAGTCTTTTGCATTTTCTTTTATTTTTATTTTATGTGCATATCGTGTTCCCCCGTAACGTGTTTTTTGATGTAATCTCCTCTCTTTGTGGCATTCTTCTATTTGTACCTTCATTCTTCTATATGTTGTACATCGCTTCACTTTTTCCTTTTTCACTTTTGTTTTGTGTTTTCCTTTTGGGGATGACGCAAAGTGTAGAGATGCCCTATATGTCTCTTCCATGTTGACCCAAAAGGTATTTCTTTTTCCTTTTTCACTTTTGTTTTGTGTTTTCCTTTTAGGGATGATGCAAAGCATAGAGATGCCATATGTCTCTTCCATGTTGACCCAATTGGTCCTTTTACTTCTTTTTTTCACTTTTATTTTATGTTTTCCTTTTGGGGATGATGCAAAGCATTGAGATTGCAATGTCTCCTTCATGTTGACCCATTTTTTTCCTTTTATTTTGTCTTTTCATTTTCCTTTGCTTGTGTTTTCCTTTTGGGGATGATGCAAAGCGTCGAGAAAGAAATGTCTCTTCCCTGTTGACCCAAAACAGGCTTTCTTTTTCTTTTGTTTTTGCTCTCTTTGTGTCATTTTTCCAATTCTATGTATTTGGGGAATGATGATAGTCTAGATCTCTTTAAAAAAAACATTGCAGCAACGAACATACTAACCCCAAATCCATAGATCCCTTATGTGTTTAGCGTGTTCCTTTTTGGGGGCAACCCCTCTTCCTTCTTTTCCTTTTGTTCCTTTACATGATGCAACCTTACTCGGAAACATATGACTTGGCATAGGGGTTTTCAAAGTTGGCTCTCATGTCGTATTTCCTTTTTGCATTTTTCATTCACTACTTTAAAGTAATTACTCACAGAACGGTTTGTAGCAATTCCTTTAAAGTGGGGGCATACATTGGCATTATTCCTTTGCATTTTTTTTTTCTTTTCCTAGTTCTTAATGCAACCTTGTTACTTTATACGATGTGTTTGTCACTTTGTGGATGACATTGGGTGTGATGTCTTTCATAAGCGTGATCTATCTTAGCATATTGTATTCCTCTTGGTGGCCTGATGTGACGCACTCCATCCCTAAGTTGTGAATATTCTATTCTTTGATCGGTCCTCTCTTAGAGACATTAGACATAATGTTCCCTAAGATAAGACCTCGCATGAACTAAGCAAGACTCCTTTGAGAATTTCTTTTGCATGTTGCATTTTGCATTTACATGGCCACCTTGCATAACACAGCTTGCATTCCTGTGGTGCCATTACATTTGTTCATGAGTTCTAAGCATACAAAGTTTTGCCTCGTGAAGCACAAAATAACATTGTATTTGTGGCACCTTATTAAAGTTGTCAAGAGGTATAACTTCGATATGGTTGAGCGGGAATCCCCTTCTGAGGCACGACTTTCCCCATAGCCACCTTTTAGGATTTCTCACCCCATAGACAAGTAAAAATTTTGTGGCCCCGGAGTGGGTATATTTGGGCCTTCTCACCTGATGGACGGCCATGATTTCCATCGCCCCAAAGTGAGTACACATTTCTTGTTCCAAATAAATAGCCTATATTTAATCCACAATGAGCTACACAGACGATCGAAGCTTCATTCTTTTTCATCACTTTCATGTGTGTTCTTTTGTGCTCATGATTGATTTGCCATGGGACCTTGATCTTGGGGGCTTGATCATCCCTCTTGATTGTTTTTGTCTCATCTTACCAAGCATTAGTACATCTGAACCCCTCCTAAGATGCATTGCTCTACTTTAGTGTGAGTTTGAAGCAAGTTCATCCTCTCACTAAAGTGGAGGCTAACTGTGGACATGGAAAAAGTAACCTTTTTACTTTTTTCCTCTTTTGTCCCTCCTTGTGCTTATTTGGCTTGATTTTTCCTTGATTTAATGTTGTAATATGGCCCACACATTCACATTAGGTCTTGAATCTTTATGAATAATTAAGACTTTATGATGTCTTGTAGAGGTGTTGTGAAGTGTTGTAAGATATTTTCAGACTTTTCTAGACTCTTCTTATCATAATTCATCTATATACCCTCTTTTTATCACTTACCAAGTCTCATTCTAAAGTGTTGTAAAGTCTTGTAACAAAATTTCATGCTTTTTTAAGCTTGTCATCAACAAATACACCTTTCTTATGCTTTATTTGGCCCCTTTATGCACTTACAGGCCTTAATTAAGTGTGTTTTTGAATATAAACCCGACAAACATCATTAAAGACAATATGATTTCTAACACCCACTCATATGCCTTGAGTGGGACCCATTTGCCTAGGGTGGCTAATGAGTCCCTCTTAGCACAAAATTCAAAATAAATTCAAATTAATGATGGTTTTTTTCCTAAAGACCTAAGGTTGGCCTGTGATGTATTTTCGGGAAATCGGGGTATAATTGTGTATAAATACATGATTTTCTATTCATTTTAACCCCCATTCATCCAAGCATTCATTCTTGCATTCAATCCATCTAAGCATTCACTCAAACATCATAGCATCATCCAATCAAGCAATTATCAAGCATCTTGGAGTAGCCATTAACATATCTTCAAACTTCAACAACAAGAGTTTGGTGAGTTTATGATAGTTGCATGTTATTTTTTCATCATTCCTTTCTTATTTCATTTCATTTCATAGGGTTTGATTACCAAAGTAGGGTTTGACCAAGGCAAACCCCTATACTCTAACCCTTAACCATTTTTCTCCCCTTTGCATGTGTGTTTGCAGGTCTTGTAGGAAAAAATTTCAAGGAGAAAGGTGTTGAAAAGTGGTCAATAAGTTATCTAAGTCATCATAGTCAACATAACCCTAATTGGGTTTGAAGACCATTTTCAGCCTGTTTTCTACAAATTAAGATCCAGCAGCTCGACAAGCTAAAAAGTGCAGACCAAGACCCACAAAATTGACCTTTGACTTTGTAGATTTTTGTAGGTGGATTGATTCACCATAAGTGGCAAAGGAGTTGCACTGCTAGGCTGGAAAAAGACTTTTCTATAGTTTTGTGTTCCCGACATCCCAAAACCTGTTCCGGCAGATTTTACTAGAAGCGGGATTGATTCGCCATCTATGGTGAATGAGTCCTAGTGGGCATCAACATTGAATTCTACAACATTCTAGAACCTTCCCAGATCTACTTTCAGTTTCCAGGTGCACCCCATTCATTCTCATTCAATTATGTTTTCATTTGTGCATGTTTCTAGTTCATGTTTGCATACAACACTATGTTTTCCAACACTTTGCATTTCCTAGTTTACATTCAATAATTGATCTATTTCATTAGTTTTATGCATTTAGTTCATCTAATATAGGCATAGTGCACCCACATCACATCCATATTTGAATGTAACATTGCACTTTTGGCACCTAATCTTATCTCCTTTTAGGTAAAAACCCTAGAAGGAGCATAAAGCATTTTGGTTTGCCAAAATCTTTGGTTACACTACTAAATATACTAATGACTAAATGCAAACTTCAAAATGACTAAATATACTACTAATTAACATCAATTAATAATTAAACCTAAAAAGCATTGTCTCATTTCCAGCACTTTTAGGCAGAAATTAGTTGTGAATAAAAATAATTGAATAAACTACCAATTGACTAAATATACTACCAATTGATAGAAATCAATGAATAAATATAACTAAATATACTACCAATTGACAAAAATCAGAACTGAATAAATATAACTAAAAATATATGACTAACTATACTACCAATTGACAGAAATCAGTGAATAAATATGGCTGAATATATGACCAAATTGATCAAATGACTAAATATACTACCAGTTGACAGAAAGCAATGAATACAAAAATTAGTGACTAAATATATGACCAAATTGATCAAATGACTAAATAAATGATTGGCAGTAAACTACCAATGGTCATGTGACCAAGCTTAGTGAATAATATGACTAAATTAATGACTAAATATACTACCGAATCGATCATTCAAAACAACCAATAAATGACTAAAAATGGTTTAGTCATCAATCTATTCGCGTTATATGATTGGAAATAAACTACTAATGGTCACGTGACCAAGTTCAATCATTTATAAGCAGTTTTTAGTAGTTTTTTAGTCATATATTGTTGTTTTCGTACTAGTGATAGTTAAAATAATAAGTAATCGCATTGCCTTCACATGGGCACCCAAGCCATAGCCAATCAAAATTGGTCAACTCTAAGTCCATTACTCTCGATGGCTTTGATGACCAACATGAACTACCAAGCACCCCAAAATGGAAAACATACAAATAGCATGTAGTCCATGTAGCCCCACCACCAAAGTGGATGCCTAGAAAGAAAATTCTTCCATTATGTCTTATCCCCATCACCGCTAACTGTGCCCATCCCATATGAACTAGTTACAAAACGTCATAAATAAATAATTATAAAATATTTGACCAACATGTCCTTAGGCATCCAAATACACCTTCCAAGGAATGGGGAGATACATAAAAAAGATTTGGGATTGAAAGGTAGATGTCACCTTATCCTAAAAAATATGGGCTTGAAAACAACCATGATTGATTTAACAAAAAATTATCAAAGAAATAATGAGCCTATCAATGATTATGTTATTTTCTTTCATGGTAAGATAAATAATCAATTTAATGGCAATGAGTTGTAAACCATTTACTTGAGGCAATCTTTCCTACTATAAAAACAATGTGCACTTGAACAGTTTTCCTTTTCTTTTTGGACTTATGTGCTCATTTGAATTGAACTAAAATTTCTTGCATCCAATACAATTAAGTATGGTTAATCAACTTCTACATATTCTTATCGTTCAAAATTGTAAACATATAGCACTTTTTCAAATGGTAATGATTCTAAAGAGATATAATAAATTGTATATCATGTAACAGTTATTTCCAATATATCATCTTATAAGCCTCATAATTTTAGGAAGTTTACTAAGTTACAAGTGCCCTTGGACATTGTGCTTAATTTTTTTTGGGAACATAAACGGTAATTTTATTGATAGCAAAAATGATATACATTGGGCCGCCATGGTGGATATGCAAATTTTCCTAGACCCCCAACACCCCAACCACACACATTGTTCTCGTGGACATACATGAATCAATGAATACCCGCTTGCCCACCCCTACCAAATAGCACTAGGAAATTACAACCAGTGACATACTACCCTTACACTGGCAAAAAAACTATACTTCGAGACACCGCCCACTACCCTAAGCACATCAATACAGACAAGCAAAAAACCAAAAAAGAGTGCCATTGCACCTGCCTTAATCCAACTCAACACCTTCTACAAATAGGTACTCATGAAAGCGACCCCTCTAGCTCGCCCCTTCAACTAGCTCCAGATATAGAAAATATTTCAAAAATATCACACTACACATCACCCAAGCCCTATGCTCCCTAAGGGAACACCCCTTGATATCTAACAGGAAAGGGTATCACTTTACCTAGACATCTGGAAGAAAACCTTTCTCATATCTTGTGGCCAAGGGAGGCCAACACTAGGCTTCACGATGATAATCACATCCTCCATGTTGCCGAGGAGATCTACCATCACCAACTTACATGCCATTAATAGGATCATGGCCTTCAAAAGTTCCAAATCTGTTAGGGAAGCAATGAAACAGGATGCAATGTCCACATTTATTATGTATCGCTTCAACGACACTAGGAATTTTTTCCCCAAAATCAACTTGTATGCTTCAAGCACCAGAGGATCCCATTCCACAAGCACTGACCGTAGCCTACCCTCTAAGATATTTCCCAGAAAATCCCATAGCTTCCTCAATTCTATAAGCGTTACCGAGGACTCCATCTTAGCACAACCACTATTTGCAATTTCTTGTCAATATCCCCTCGCCACCATAAAATGCCCACAAAACATGTGAGCATTAATTTGAGAGGCACACACTACAAAATATAAACTCTCGATGTTGTGTTGATAGAGCCACTATAGATTAGTATGGATCATTTACGTGTTGATAGAGGCACTATCAACATTAGTATGGATGATCATATACGTGTTGATAGAGCCACTATAGATTATTGTCAAATTGATTCTCATGCACATTCGCATATGGATGCTTTTTTTGCATGCAATAAATTTGAGAAACGCATCTTCTTCTCATGCTACATTATTGATTTTGGTTTTTTTATGAGGAGATCCCACACAACAATCATTATGGTCCAAATGTATATATGTCAAAGGTAAAATGTAGGACAATCTTATTGGTGAAATTTTTATAGATTCTAAAAGTTAATTTAATATGTATATTAAAAAATTATTCGATACAACTCACTTGCAACAAGAGTTGATGCACATTTCATGGTATATTTGAAAATGATTAATAAAACATTGATTCATACTTTGGGTTGTCTCAAGCTATCTCTTAGAGTGGGTATTAAGGAGGTAAAATTATTTTGTCATGTTATTCTTTCTTTGAATAGATTTTCTATTTTATTTGGTAAAGCATGGTTTAAACGTTTATGATTTCACATCAATGTATTAAATATGTTTACCAAGGAAGATTTATAAAGGTTGCACAAGATTCATATGAGCCTCTTGTGGAATTGATTCTTTTTACTTTAGATACTTATACACCCAGAAGGGACCACCATATAGAAGTGAAAAGCCTCTTTTCAATGTGTATTAAATTAATTAGAAGAGAAAACAAAGAGAAAGAAAAAGCTAAAATGGCACATGATCATACTAAGCATATTTTACCTACACCATCTTAGAAGGATTAGAAACTACATTTCAAAAATGTGTATCTCATGCTTACAAAAATTCTTCTTCATGGAAATCAAAGCAAAGTATTATGAATAAAAAAATACAAGATCTTCATATGTAATGGCTTAAGAAAAATCTCCTACAATTTCACTTAATGATAGTGTGTTCATCAAAATTATCAATATCTATCAAAGACAACACATGTAATGAAAAAATAAATCATGCAAGTGAGGAAGAATAGGAAAATATTTCTAAATACATTCCATGAGGCATTAAACATTTTTAAGCTTTATTTATTTTTAGACTTATGTTTTTGTCTATTTTATCCTTTATATGTGTTCTTACATTTTTTATTTCTTGTTTATGTCATTTTTGTTGTGTTTCTCTTATTATCAATCTATCTTATGCATTATGGTTCATGCTTTATTTTCCCCACTTAGGGAAGATCTATTACCTTTTAGTGTCTATGCTTCCTATTTGTCAAGTTACTTCTTACATGTCAAGTTACTAGCTTTCGTATAATTCCTTGATAACTTTCATAACATGCTTACATGACTTATGCCTATTCATGTTCTACCACTTTGGTTTTCACTTGTCTACATGATTTTTTCACATGATTCATGATATTTCTATGTTCTTATATGCCATGATCACTACACTTATATTGTTTATCTATATCATGACCCTATGTCTATGATCCTTAGAATGACTACAACTTATGCTCTTATGTTTATAATTCTATATTTATACTTTTTATCATGCGTACATATCTTATAAATTTATATTTATAATCCTTATCTTACTTAGATGCTATGATTGCATGCTATGACCTTTATCATGCCCATTTATTTTTTTCTATGGTTATGACCCTTCCCATGCCCATATCCTTTAGATTTTATTGATACTTATAAGATGTACATCTACCCTTTAGACCCATCATTATATTCCCATTTGTGTATATTAGGGGCAACCTTATTACATGTGCCTTCATGTTTATCTTGTATTTATATCCTTGCATGTTGATTCTATGATGATATATTTTAGCACATTGTGTTCTTTATCATGTTTATTTGATCATTTGTCTATATTGAGGGAAACTTTGTTACAAATTCCATGATGTTCATCTCATACCCCTTTTTAGATTAATTTATTTTCAAGCAAGTTTTAGTTTGTGTTTATCTCAAAGTATGCGACAAATATTACTCATTGCATTGCTTTTTCTCTAATTTATAGGTTTCAATGGTGTAGTCTTTACAAGAAGCATTTAAAAATCATCTATTACTTTACATAGATCATGTAGTATCATTTAAGTGCCAAAAATATTTAATTTATATGTTGACTATACTTGTTTTACTTTGACATGCATTTGCCTACAAATTTGCATGTGCATCAAAGTGGGGGCAAAGTGCAATGGTGAAAATAGCACAACCATGTCCTTTTTTGTTTTGTCTTGTGCCTACTTTTGATTAAAGTGTTGTAAATGCAACAATTAGCAAACAAGTGGAATAAAGTTGAATGAACTCAGCTCATTACATTCCATATCTTAACCCCCTCATCACTAATCCCTGAATTTGCATTCATGATCTACACATCCATTATTTGTCACCATGGATTAGATTTGTGGGTGTATACTTAATCTAAGTGGCATCTCCAATGACAGATCTAATCCCCAAACTTTGAAATTTCAAAAGTTGAAACCCTACTTTGTTGACCACTTTACTAGTCATTGTGAATCAACGCACCATCCTTTATATTGATTTGTGTGTTTGATTATTATTTATAAGAACATTGCTTCATTCATTTAAAAAACATATGAAATAATCCAGAACATTTTTATTGAGCACGTCTAAAATTTAATATTTTAGAGAATTAAAAAATCTAACAACATTTTCATTATAAAACACATCATCCTACAACCATTGTATGCTTGCTATCCTTGATTGTTTAGAACTGTAAAACAAATTTGCTATAGATTTAACTGAGAACTTTACCCTCAAAATCCAGCAAATTCTCTAAATGTCCTCGTAAACAGTACCCCTACGCATAATGCATATTCAGATAGCCAAAAATCAAGGATAATGATCAAACTCTGAATTTCATCCTTAATTGTTTCTGACACCCATTTGAAGCTAGTTTGCCATGCATGTCAGTAAATCCATATTCCCCTCTGAAATTGCTCATGTCCATTTTTATGAATTATTTCCTTTTAAGGCCCTTTTAAATGAAATGAATGTGCTTGCAGATCGATGTTTTCATGAACAAAATAACTTCCAGTAATTTATGTAAATTGATCTTGTTCACAGACTAAATGTAAGCCATATTACGGTAAAACGAGAGTTATGAAAATCTCCTCTGTTGCCAATCCTAGCCTATGTATGTTATTTGCCTACATGCAGAGGGGGAGTTATGGATATGACTTGAGCCATACACGGTAGAAGCTACCATTTTTTCTACCCTTTCATTCCATTCTTTTATTCCTCAACCATTCCTCCATTGTGACAATTTGTCTCTGTTTCTCACTGTCTATTGGCGTGGCCTTTCATGGCTTCTGCATCGTGTGAAAAAGGTAAACGAACAGTTTGCCTTCAGTTGAGCCAGTAACAGTTCACCTTAGTTTATTTTAGGAAAAGATATGCTGAAACAAATTCAACAGTTTGAGCTTCTCTGCCAAAAAGTTTTTTGAAAGCAGCTTTCACAACATCAAAACCCTCTGTTTTAGCTATATGTAAAAGATTTTGAAATGAACACGTCATGAAAGAAGAATTCTTAATCTTACCCAAAACATAAAAACCACACATAAGAAGAATCTCCACAATCACAATTTAAGAAAAGATTAATGAATTTCTGTACCAAAAGAAGCTCCACCTTAAAAATTTAATAGATTAAAAGAGCAGCAAGCAAAAAACTCAAAAACAAAGAAAACATCAGTTACAGAAACTCAGACAGCCAAGTCATTGTATGTCATTTGACTAGAGTATTATTACTTTGTTCACGGAAAAGATTCCTTCTTAAAAGCAAAATAACTACAAAATCCTTTCTCAGGCTTATCCTGAGTAGAAGCAGAGAGGCAAATGGCACACTAATGTAAGCGTGATTTATTTATTTAATAAAAAAGCAAGTATACATATATCAAAGGTACGAATAAAACATAAATATAAGATTAAAACCCTCCGCGCAGGCGCAGGACGAGGTGAAGGGTGGACTCCTTCTGTATGTTATAATCAGCCAGAGTTCGGCCATCCTCCAGCTGTTTGCCGGCAAAGATGAGGCGCTGCTGATCGGGAGGGATTCCCTCTTTGTCCTGGATCTTTGCCTTCACATTGTCGATCGTATCAGAGCTTTCAACCTCCAGAGTGATGGTCTTGCCGGTGAGGGTTTTGACAAAGATTTGCATGCCGCCACGCAGGCGCAGCACAAGGTGAAGGGTGGACTCCTTCTGGATGTTGTAGTCGGCAAGGGTTCTGCCGTCTTCCAATTGTTTACCGGCAAAGATCAAGCGCTGCTGGTCTGGGGGAATCCCCTCCTTGTCTTGAATTTTGGCCTTGATGTTATCGATGGTGTCGGAGCTCTCCACCTCCAGAGTGATGGTCTTGCCGGTGAGGGTTTTGACAAAGATTTGCATTCCTCCCCTCAAACGGAGAACCAGGTGAAGGGTGGACTCCTTCTGGATATTGTAATCAGCAAGCGTACGCCCGTCCTCCAGCTGTTTGCCGGCAAAGATGAGGCGCTGCTGATCGGGAGGGATTCCCTCCTTGTCCTGGATCTTTGCCTTGACATTGTCGATCGTATCAGAGCTTTCCACCTCCAGAGTGATGGTCTTGCCTGTCAATGTCTTCACGAATATCTGCATGTTGTATTTCTCCCTTTCTTCAACACAAAACCTGCAAATCAAAGCCTTTACACAGATGGATTAAGAGAAATAAGCGTCCTACTTTGAAACCAATTCAGCGTTTTTTATAAAACCCAAATTCAGGATGTCTTATGTGAAGACCCGAGAAGCCTATTTATACTGTTTCTACAGACGATTCGTTTCCCTTGTAGCACGATACGTGTAAACCAGCGCGTAGTTTCGACTGGCGGTGGTGTCGTTTCGGAGAAGGCGCGGTTCCAACTTGGAAGTTTGTGGGAAGAATTGAAGTTTGGAATCAGAGATGGTCAATTTTGGACAACTTTCAAAGGGACATTTTCAACTACTTTTGTTGATTTCAACAGAGTGAGCATCAAGGAAGAGGAACCTTTTGGAACACTTATCAAAGGGAGATTTTCAGGTCTGTTTGAGTACGATTCCAACATTTTTTCAAGATTTAAAAATAAAAATAAAAATTGTAATGATGAAATTTGTATATTTTTATTGTCTTTTTATGATGTGGGTTTGTGGTGATTAGATAATTTTACTATTATTTATTTTAAATTGTTATTTTTTTTTTTAAATATGAAAGTCATTCAAATTATTTATGCAATTGTAAATTTGAGCTATACATTTTCAAAATTCAAATTCAAATTTTTTGTCATCTTTTTCATTAGTCATTTTGAGCCAACTAAATGTATGAATTGCATCAAATTGCTCATTAGAATTGTGTATTTATGGACTAAGCCTAACTTCAATGAATCATCTAATACATATCTAACATCACAATCCTTAAGAGAATAATCAAAGAATACATATAGGCTTAATTTGCAAAAGGACAAATAGGAAATTTTCATCAACATAACATCATCTTAGGATTATTGCATGTTTGCTTATTGTCCGTAAACCTTTCCCCAAAGTCATAAAGTTGGTCTCCTAGGGTCTAATTGAGGAGAACACGACTCTCACAATCCAATAAATTCCCTAAAGGTAATTTGTAAACACATCTTGTCCCCATTGAATTCATATATCAAATAGTCAGATGAAACATGTTGCAAGCTATGAGGATTTATCATATCATCTCTATGAGTTATAGGTTTAAATCCACAAACACAAATCTAAACGCATACAATACACAATTAGAGTTTCAAAATTAGCAAAAAGGTACAAAATTCTTATTTTTTAGCAAATGTATTTCTAAAAGTAGTGTCTTTTGTTGGAAATATTATGTTAGTTGGTCAGATAAATAAGTTAAATCGGTTGTACATAAAAAGAAAAGGCGATTTAATTGTATAGGAAGAAGAAAACAACAACATCATAAACCCATTTTTGAGATGTAATGTATATCCCCTAAAATAATATCACTGTATCTTTATACTACTATTCATAATGTTGTTTTCACACTTATGTGTTCTTAGTTCTTTCGATATGGTATTATAGCCAGGGAGATTTTCCTTAACAATGGTTGGCTTGTGAACAATAAGGTTTTTCCACCCCCCAAACTTCTCCTAATTGGAAAAATTAAAATAAATTGTTAAATAAACTAAAAAATATGAATAATTCATTGATGATATTTTAAAAACTACACATGTTCTCTTGAAATGAAAAAATAACAATTATTAAAAATACTCAAAAGCAAACCCAAGTTAGTTTGCATTTTTTTAAATGAGTTATAGGAAATGCATGTCATTTTTCTAAAAGAAATCTTTTTTGTTTTGAATTTGGTTTTTTTTTAACATTTTTAAACACAAAATTACCATGGCAACCTTCAAGCTACAAGAGTACATTCATTAGCAAACATGCTTAACTAACCACACTTGCATTTGATAATGAAAGCCTTGTTATTCATTTAAGTGGTATTGGAAGCTCGATGTCAAATGTTTGACTTGATTTCTCCTTTTAAAGAGATCATTTGGATAATAGTAAAAACTCTTACAAGTGTTTCAAATGAACTATATAAAAATCTTTTGCAAGCTCACTTGTCTTAGATTCCCATGAAGAGCAAGAAAACTAAAAAATTTGAAGGTTGAAGTTTATTTTTTCTAGAATCTTTACATTGAGCAATAGTAGTAATTTTCACCTTAACTTACTAGGTATAGAGAGTGTTATGTTGGTGATGAAGTTGTTGGATATTTGAAACAAATGCATAACCCAAAAACTTTTTTAGAGATAAATAATTGATTGATATGTAAATGAATAACACAATTACAAACAAGAGATTATGAGGGATGTGCAAATGTCAAGATGATAAGATTCCATTAAGATTTCACAAAGAGAAGGTACAAGAAAAAGATTAAAAATACAAGCTAGGTAGTGAGTTTGTAAGACCCCATCCCTTATGGCCTTATTGATCATACGAGTCATCAATGGTTCATGTCCTATATTTTATGCTCTTTTATGTTGGACAATATACATTAGTGATATTGTTCCTATACATATAGTTGCTTATATTTTGATTGTTAACTAACTAGCTATGGTTTTTGTGATTGTGTGTGATAGCTAGATGAGTTTTATTCCTTAGCTAGATCAAGATGTTTCATTGTTGGTAATATCATTATATATTAATGGATTTCATCATGTTAGGTGATTTTATATTATGAGTGTGAGTAATTGTGAATATAAAGGTAATAATTGATATTCAATATTTGGTTGTAGTAGTATTTGTTATTGGTTAAATATGTTATTGATAAGTGGTAATATTTTGATGTTAAATAACATGATCAATTATTGCTTTACTCTAAAAGGTATTATGCAAGTAGGAAGAGCTAAAGTATATGTAACTTATGTAGATTTAATTCCTTAGTCGCTTATTATCAAAAGGATATTCGTCATATGCTATCTGTTTCAATTACTATTAATTATGAGAATTATTGACACCTATCTTTGGTTGAGTAAACAAGTTAAAATTGGCCAATGTTGATGGAGTCACATAGTGATGAGGGCCACACCGCCCAAAACCCATAGAAATCACAACAACATATATCAACACAGAAAATGCAAGACAGAAAAATGACTCACTTTCAATTATTTTCAGAAAATGAAATTACAGATTCAAAGTTTACATGCTAGAGCCTCATGGGCTTGATTCATTACAACAAAATCGACTCAGAAAAGAAAATCTACTATTCATAGCCACAATCTACACTATTAGGGCCACCTTCTACAACCCCCACTTAACCCTTTTTATTTTCCCCAATAACCACCCTAGAATGTTCTAGAAATATCAAATTTCCCCTTTTGTTTTGGCGCCAAAAGTCTTGCCGAATGATTTCTGGCCTAGGAAGATTTTTTTTTTGAAATTCATTTTTTAGAGGACCAACTTCACGAGGCCATAACTTTTGATTTAGGCATCTGATTCGCTATTATTGTATATCGTCAAAAATCTCTCGACGAGCTCTACAACATGTGAACACATAGGTTGGTTCAGCCACTTTTTGAGTTGTTTCGGGGCCTCTAAAGTTTTATATCTGAATTTAAAGCCACATTAGAGAAATTTCCCAAGACAAAAACTTTAATTTCTCCCAAACTGTGTAGGGTATTGAGGTGATTCCTTCACAACCGAAGATGTTTTTAAGCTCTACTCCTTGGGCTAAAATTTCACATCAATACAAGCCCATTTTGGTTGACTTACTAAAACTAGTAAGTGCCTATTTTTTGCTATTTCTGACACCTGGCAGTCTTAAACCCCTTAAGTGCCATCATGGGACTCAAAAACTAAAGAAAATAAAGAAAATATTTTTTTTGGGAGTGATGCAAGATTGCCCTGCACCATTGGATGCTCCTGCATCAGACGCCCAGGGTAATTTGAAAAGTGACCATGTCACTTATCAGGAGTTAGAGGGAAACCAAGACGGTTAACCTCAGCCTCAGATAACCATGATGAATCTTCAGTAGGCCTTCCTCTCCATTTCACCAAGTACTCTGCATATTGATTGTTTATTGTGCTTCTACCCATACTGTTATCCAGGATTTCTTCTATTTCTTCCTTCTCTAAAGTAGGTGCTAGAATTTTCAACTATTCATTTAGCGGATCCTCCTCTATATCACCTTCATGATACTCTGTCAAATCAACAATGTTGAACACAGGAGAAATGTTTATTCCACTAGGTAACTCTACCTCATAAGCATTTCTTGAATCATGCTTCTTCAGGATCTTGCATGGTCCAAACTTCTTCATCTTTAACTTGTATGTACCAACTAGAAACCTTTCCTTTCGCAAATGAACCATGACTTCATCTCCTACCCGAACTCCTTATACCTCCTTTTCTGATCTTCCTGAGCCTTACATTGTGAGTTCATCTTGTTGATGTGTTTCTTCACTTCTTCATGCAAATTCTTCAGTGCTCAGTAAAATCTTCAGCCTCATCACTACTCTTCTCCCCTTATCCATCTTTCTCAGTTCAGAAGTAGTTCTTGGACTACTCCATATACAATCTGGAATGGTGATTTACAGTGCTCCTATTAGCCATGAGAATTTTTGCATTTGTAAGCAAATTGTATATGGTATAATAAATCAATCCCATCCCTTAGGCTTATCTCCTCTTGAGCATCTTAGCGAGGTTACCCAAACTCCTATTCACCACCTCTATTTGTCCATCGGTATATGGATGGTGTCGCGAGGCATAAACTTCAAATCTATCTTCAACTTCTTCCATAATGTCCTCGGAAATAACCAAAACAAATTTGGTATCTTTTTACGAAAACTATACTCTTTGGTAGACCATACCTTAGTCTCACCACCTCTCTGAAAAACAACTTCGCAGCATGAACAACATCAACTGGTCTTATGACATGGAATGAAATGTGTCATCTTTGAAAATCTATCCACCACCACAAATATGGAATCATGCCCTCTCCACATCCTTGGCAATCCAGAACAAAATCCATACTAATATCCTCCCATGGCCTCTCAGGTACAAGTAATGGCTGATACAATTCAATATTCTGACTTGTTCCTTTCGCCATCTAACATACTTTACAACTTTGTACAAACTTCTTCAAATCTTGTTGTAACTGTGGCCAATAATAATTCTCACTGACAAGAGCAATGGTCTTATCTCGACCAAAATGTCCAGCCAATCCTCCACTACGCTTCTCCTTGATTAGATTCTTTGTCATAGAACTCCTTGGAATGCACAATTGGCTTCCTCTAAACAACATCCCATCTTGGATTAAGAAATCCAACCATCTCGTCCTATCCAATGTAACAGGTTCCAAACAAGCCTTCCAAGCTTCTACAAAGTTTGGATCTTTTGGATACAAACTCTTGAGTTCATTGAACCCAACAACCTCTATATTCATCTCTATCAACAAATTTTTCCTTCTACTTAATGCATCTACAACTCTATTTGACCTTCCACTCTTGTGCTTCAAAACAAAAGTATAACTCTACAAAAACTCAACACATTTAAGTGCCTTTGATTCAACTTACCTTCACTATTGAGGATACTGCAAAGCCTGGTGATCAATATATAAGCAAATTTTTTATTTTTTTTTTTTTTGATAAGTGAGTACTACCAAAGGGGGTAGCTCCCATCATACATTGGAAAAGAAAAAAAGACACTTTTACGAGATAATTGGACAGCCGTTAAACAAAAAACTTCTGACAAAGGTGAAGATACCCCACCCTGACAACACAAACCATCAACCAGCCAATAAAAACTTGAGCTAAGAGGACAAGACACACCACAAAGGAGGACAACACCAGAGATCAATGATGATAAGCCCGCCGAAAAGGAAACCTTCAGCCGAGAGATGTAATCCAAGAATGCCGCTGAGAGGGGCATGGAAGTAGCCAAAGGGATTGACTAAAACACTCGAAAACTAACCAAAGCCATCATGAAACCAGACCCAAGCAAGAGAGATAGACCCGAGGAAGAAAAAAGTGCATCATGCACGTCAGACTGAGTGACCAGGAGAACTAACCCGTTGGTAGCCCAGTGTCCAACTTGATAATGCTAGTCACTACGTCGGGTAGGCATTCAGCACCGTATATTCTTTCCTCCTCATCCAAACGGAACCCAATGTTGGCAAGCACATCTGCAGCTGAGTTGGCCTCTCTGAAAATGTGGTAGAGAGAAAATGATTCCAACTTCTCCAAAAGGTCCCAAATTATCGGGATCCACCTTTGCAATTTCCAACTCGTCGCAGACCTTTTACTGATTGCTCTTATACAAATCAGCGAGTCACCTTCTATATCAACCCTACAAATACCTAGTTTGATGCACAGCTCCAGGCCCGCTGCGAGTGCTTCAAATTCTGCTTCATTATTGGTAGCGATACCAATCTTATGAGCTAAGGCACCAACACATTCCCCATTTTCATTTCGCACCAGGCACCCAAACCCAGCCGCACCGGGGTTGCCTTTAGCAGCCCCGTCGAAGTTAAGTTTATGCCTCCCTGGCTTCGGTAATAGCCATTTCACATTTTTCTGATGTTTCTTTTGTGTTTCCGGATTGAAAGGAGGAGGCTTAAGAGTACTCCAAGCCTTTTGAAGCTCGTTGTCCTAGTTAGTGAACTTTGTGCTTCGCCCTAGGGAGCATTTTGCGTTCGCCAGTTCACCAATGCCACGCTCTATTTTATGAATCACATCCTCCACAGGCATGACCTGTTCATTGAAAATTCAGCGATTTCTTTCTTTCCATAAGTGCCAAGCCACCATAGAGGGAGAAGAAATCCACACATCGTTCCATAAGTTTTTCCTTTGTTTCACCGGCCACCCCAGGAGAAAGGCGAAGAGATCTTCTTGGCACGGGGTCTGCCACCCAAGAGAATGCATTAACCAGTCCCAACACTTGGATGCGAAGGGACAGGAGAGCAGAAGATGATTTGCTGATTCACTATTACTCAAACACAAAATGCACACAGAAGGGCCCTGGATGCCAAAAGTGGCCAACCTGTCACCGATTAGAATCTTTTTGTGGAGGGCAACCCAGAGGAACACACCGACCTTGGGAAGAACCTTTGCACTCCAACAAAGTGGGGACGACCACTGGAAGATATTGGCTTGGACAATTTGAATGTCATATCCCAGCTTGACAGAGTAGTTCCCTGAACGCACACCACACCAAATTATTTCATCTTCCACCCCGAATAGATGAATCCTCCTCTTCTCCAAGGCCATATTTAATTGCTGGGCAATATCAGGAGGAACAATACCGCTGTCCAAACGAAGCCAGCCAAAACTGCCCCCAACCTTCTTTTGAACGTAGTCCACCACCCACCAACCGATATGGGCAATCGCCATGTCAAGCCAGCAGCCCCCACCCACTTCCTCCAACAAAGGAATGTTTCCATTCCAAGAATCGAACGAAAAGTCAGCTTTGCAGCCGTTCCCAATACGCCAGGAGATGTGCTCCGAGATAATTGGCCGGCAATCCCAGATAAATTTCCAAATGGCAGAGCCCCTGTTTGAATTCGCTGAGGACAGTATCTTGTGGTGATCACCATTGTCAAGGTATTTATTTTGTAGTATATGGCACCACAATCTCTTTGGCTCCTTCACCATCTGCCAGCATAGCTTGGTCCCTAGTGCACGGTTTACAAGTTCAAGATTCCTCAACCCAGCGCCACCACCCAACTTGCTAAGACAGGCAGTGTCCCAGTTGATTAACGGGATGCGCTTAGCCTCGTTAGCTCCCTCCCAGAGTAACCGCTTGAGAAACAATTCTAGGTTTGAGATGACTTTACTAGGGAGCTTAAAACAAGACATTGCATAAATAGGCAGAGCAGAGAGAACCGATTTAATCATTTGGATGCGGCCTGCCAGAGAAAGCCACCTCAATTTCCAAGCCTCAGCCTTGCTCTGACACTGATCCAACAAGTGCTTCCATAATTCTGGCCTGCATGCACCGTTGAAGAGAGGAACCCCCAGGTGTTTTGAGGGAAGATTCGACACAGAGAATCCCAATAAATGTGATATCTTCTTTTGGAGAGTTTTCTTCGTGTTAAAGAATATTATCTCTGAATTTTCCTTGTTCAAGGTTTGTCCAGATGCCAGGATATACCTATCCAAAGCATCCTTAATTACCTCGGCTTCAGCTATTAAGGCTTCACCAAATAGGTGGGTGTCATTGGCAAACTGAACATGCGTGACTGGTTCGATGTCCGGAGCAACCACGATGCCTTTCCAGATTTTTGATTCTCTTAGACTTGTGAAGAGTCTCCCCAAAGCCTCTGTCATTATCACAAAGAGGAAGGGAGAGATTGGGTCGCCTTGCCTCAGTCCGTTGGAAGCAGCGAAAAACCCACATAATGAGCCATTGACAGATATTGAATATCTGGGAGTAGAGATGCAAAATTGGACCATTTTGATCCACTCCTCAACGAAACCGAAGCGCTTCATCACAGAAAACAGAAACTGCCACTTCACCCGGTTGTAAGCTTTGCTAACATCAAGTTTTGGCATCATACCCCGAAGCTTATTACTAGATATAGAATGGATGGTTTCTGCAGTTAAGATGATGCTGTCGACAATCTCCCTCCCAGGGGTGAAACCGCTCTGCTCTCCAGAAATAATCGAACTCAGAACTTTCTTAAGTCTGTTGGAGAGCGCCTTTGACAGAATTTTATAAAGAGCGTTACATAGAGAGATCGGTCTGAAGTCCACGAAGGAAGAGCACTCTTGCTTTTTTGGGATTAAAGCGAGCACTGTGTTATTTAAATCTCTTACAAACCTCTTCTTCTTTCTAAAGTCCTCTACGAATTCCCAGATTTCTTCCGCCATGAATCCCCAGCCCGTTTGGAAAAATAAAGCCGGGAGGCCATCGGGGCCAGGAGATTTGTTTGGGCCCAGATCAAAAACAACACGCTTCACTTCCTCCAAAGAGAAAGGCATCGTTAGCATTTTGTTGTCTGCTTCACTTAGAAGAGGAGGAACACAGTCCAATATCGCATTGAACCAATTGTTGTTGTCTTGTTCAATGTTGAGTAGCCTGGAAAAGAAATTGATAGCTTCGGCTTCCATACCAGCGCGGTCATCCACTAAGATCCCATCAGATTTTTTGATGTTTTTTATCCTATTTTTGGAGCACCGCGATCAGGAAGCCGCATGGAAAAAATTAGTATTAAGATCTCCATCTCTCAACCAGGATTCGCGAGCTTTGTCCTTCCAATATAGCTCTTCTCTTGCGAGCAGCTCCGCATGTCAGGAAATCAATTCTTTCTCCACAGTGAATTCTTGCACTGTCATCCCGTTCCTAATTACGAAATCATTCAGAGCTTCTAGTTTTGATTCAACTTTTGCTTTTTTTGCAAAAATATCTCCAAAGCAGTTCTTATTCCATTCACACAATCTGTTTTTTATATGTCCAAGTTTTTTGAATAACTTGAAACTGGGTGTACCTCTGAAACAATCACCCTCCCGCCACCAAGATTCGATCCGACCTAGCAAGCTAGGGTCCCTCCACCACATTGTTTTAAACTTGAAGAAGCATTTTAGAGGTCTTTCGCAAAGTTATATTAAGAGCGAGACCGGGAAGTGGTCGGAAACAGAAATTGGAAGGATGTTAGACATGCAGCAGAATTTATCCCCAAGCCATCCCGGACCTAACAAGAAACGATCAAGTCTTTCGGAAATATTGGTGAAGCCAGAGCGTCGATTCGTCTAGGTGAACATGCCTTCATTAGGGATGCAGTCAACCGCATGGATTTGCGCCACAAAGGCCTTAAAGTCTATCATTGATTTGCTAACCTTTTGCACGCCACCGCTTTTCTCATCCAGGTTCATTATCGCATTGAAATCCCCTCCCCAACTCCACCATTTCATTTTGAAGAGAAGCGAGCATACTTTGTATTTCCATCCAGACAACCTTCTTGTCATCTGTTCGAGAAGGGCTATAAATATTGAAATGGGGGAAAGATGTCATGCTGAGAAGACATTTTGCCACCCCACAAATCCAATTACCTCTACAACCCAGCACTTGAAAGTCCACCGAGTTGGTAGACTAGAGAACTCCCAGCCCCCCTGAGGAGCCGATAGCATCCAAGAAGAAACCATCCCACCTTCTGCAATAATTAGTGAATTTTTTGCCTTCCTGTGAGCTTAACTTTGTCTCCTGTAGTAGAATTATGTCGGCCTTTAAGCGATCAAGATGACACCTTACCAGGCGACGTTTGTTAGGAGTCCCCAGGCCCCTGACATTCCATGAAAGGATCTTCATGGCTGTCCAAGGGAAGCCTTGGTTCCCTTGGATGTGAAGAATTTTGTAACGCTTGGAAGGCCCATCTCCCTAGCCTCCTCACGCTTTTGTTTATTGCTTTTCCTACCCCGAACCTTTTTTGCCATCCCCAATAAGTTTTCCGTAGTCTGCCGAATGCAACGAGGGTCAATTATATCTAATTCGTCCACTTCGGGGGCAAAATCTTCCCCATTTGGAGAGTCCTCTAGGCCTAAATCGGTACCTGGATCAATGCCAATCGACTGAGCTATTCCTGCATCCACGTTCGCGAGGTCAGTTGTTGGCCCCGAACAGCCATCACTGGAAACAGAGACCCTTTGGGCCGAGTTAGCCTGAAGCGCATTAGGAACAAGCCCAACTTGTTTCTGTGGGTTATCCTTATAAGGGACTATAGCCATAGTAGCAGGAACCAGAGAAGCAAGGGATGGCGAGCGAGGCGCTTTGGGCCTCCAGACCTTTTTGGTTTTTGTCTTTTTCGTGCAGTCGCCAACCATATGACTTCTTCTCCGGCAACTTAAACAAAAAAACTTCTCTTCCTCTATCTCAACCGGTTGAATCCAGTGATTTCCTCCGGCACACAATAAGATCTCCTTCGGAATTTTTCTGACAGCAGCAACCATAAGCCTGGCGTACACATATGAATCCCCGTTAATTATCTCCACATCTGCGTTTTCCAGAGTTCCTAATGATCTCCCAATTTTAACCAAGCTTTCCTCAGTCCAATATTCTAGGGGAAGATTATACAATCTTATCCACACTGGGTTATCATAGGGCTCGTGCTTCGCGGCGTTGAAATTTGGCGTCCACTTTTGGATGTACATTGGAGAATACTTGAATTTCCAAAGACCTTTCTCGAGCACTTCCTCACGCGCCTCGGCAGAATGGAAAATAGCCACAAAAA
>VDFB02075321.1:220839111-220925562 GCA_007258455.2 Sequoia sempervirens | reverse complement strand
AAAATCTCTCGACGAGCTCTACAACATGTGAACACATAGGTTGGTTCAGCCACTTTTTGAGTTGTTTCGGGGCCTCTAAAGTTTTATATCTGAATTTAAAGCCACATTAGAGAAATTTCCCAAGACAAAAACTTTAATTTCTCCCAAACTGTGTAGGGTATTGAGGTGATTCCTTCACAACCGAAGATGTTTTTAAGCTCTACTCCTTGGGCTAAAATTTCACATCAATACAAGCCCATTTTGGTTGACTTACTAAAACTAGTAAGTGCCTATTTTTTGCTATTTCTGACACCTGGCAGTCTTAAACCCCTTAAGTGCCATCATGGGACTCAAAAAAACTAAAGAAAATAAAGAAAATATTTTTTTTGGGAGTGATGCAAGATTGCCCTGCACCATTGGATGCTCCTGCATCAGACGCCCAGGGTAATTTGAAAAGTGACCATGTCACTTATCAGGAGTTAGAGGGAAACCAAGATGGTTAACCTCAGCCTCAGAGAACCATGATGAATCTTCAGCAGGCCTTCCTCTCCATTTCACCAAGTACTCTGCATATTTCCTGTTTATTGTGTTTCTACCCATACTGTTATCCAGGATTTCTTCTATTTCTTCCTTCTCTGAAGTAGGTGCTAGAATTTTCAACTGTTCATTTAGCAGACCCTCCTCTATATCACCTTCATGATACTTTGTCAAATTGGAAATTTTGAACACAAGAGAAATGTTTATTCCACTAGGCAACTCTACCTCATAAGCATTTCTTGAATCATGCTTCTTCAGGATCTTGCATGGTCCAAACTTCTTCATCTTTAACTTATTGTATGTACCAACTAGAAACCTTTCGTTTCGCAAATGAACCATGACTTCATCTCCTACCTAGAACTCCTTATACCTCCTTTTCTCATCTACCTGAGCCTTACATTGTGAGTTCATCTTGTTGATGTGTTTCTTCACTTCTTCATGCAAATTCTTCAGGTGCTCAGCAAAATCTTCAACCTCAGCACTACTCTTCTCCCCTTTATCCATCTTTCTCAGTTCAGAAGTAGTTCTTGGACTACTCACATATACAATCTGGAATGGTGATTTACCAGTGCTCCTATTGATAGAATTTTTGTAAGAAAATTATGTATGTGGTATAATCAAATCCCATCCCTTAGGCTTATCTCCTACTAAGCATCTTAGCAGGTTACCCAAACTCCTATTCACCACCTCTATTTGTCCATCAGTATGTGGATGGTGTGCAGAATTGAACTTCAAATCTGTCTTCAACTTCTTCCATAATGTCCTCCAGAAATAACCAACAAATTTGGTATCTTTGTCTAAAACTATACTCTTTGGTAGACCATGTAGTCTCACCACCTCTCTGAAAAACAACTCTGCAACATGAACAGCATCACTGGTCTTATGACACGGAATGAAATGTGTCATCTTTGAAAATCTATCCACCACCACAAATATGGAATCATGCCCTCTCTGCGTCCTTGGAAATCCAAGAATAAAATCCATGCTAATATCCTCCCATGGCCTCTCAGGTACAGGGAATGGCTGATACAATCTAGTATTCTGACTTGTTCCTTTCACCATTTGACATACTCTACAACTTTGTACAAACTTCTTCACATCTTGTTGTAACTGTGGCCAATAATAATTCTCACTGACAAGAGCAATGGTCCTATCTTGACCAAAATTTCTAGCCAATCCTCCACTATGCTTCTCCTTGATTATATTCTCTCTCATAGAACTCCTTGGAATGCACAATTGGCTTCCTCTAAACAACATCCATCTTGGATTAAGAAATCCAACCATCTCATCCTATCCAATGTAACAGGTTCCAAACAAGTCTTCCAAGCTTCTACAAATTCTGGGTCTTCTGGATACAAACTCTTGAGTTCATTGAACCCAACAACCTCTATATTCATCTCTATCAACAAATTTTTCCTTCTACTTAACGATCTGCAACTCTATTTGACCTTCCACTCCTGTGCTTCAAAACAAAAGTATAACTCTGCAAAAACTCAACCCATTTTAAGTGCCTTTCATTCAACTTCCCTTGACTATTGAGATATCTGCAAAGCCGGTGATCAGTATATAAAACAAATTCTTTTGGCAACAATTAGTGTCTCCATTTCTTCAAAGCCTTGAACTATAGCATAAAACTCTTGATCATAGACATAATATTTCTTATTGGCATCATTTAACTTCTCACTAAAATAGGCAACATGCTTACCTTCTTGACTCAAAACAGCTTCTATGGCAGTGCCACTAGCATCACAATCTACCTGAAAGATCTTATTGAAATGTGGAAGTGCCAAAACAAGTTTCTCTGTAAATTTCTTCTTCAACATATCAAAACTTTTGGCTGCTCCTGTAGTCCACTTAAACTCTTTTCTATCCCCTCTCATCACTTCAGTTAGAGGTGCACAAATACTACTGAAATTCTTAATAAACTTTCTATAAAAACTTGCTAGACCATGAAATGATCTTACCTCTATAACATTCCTTGAGGTAGGCCATTCAATGATAGCTTTCACCTTCTCTGGATCCATTTTAAGACCCTCTGTTGAGACGACAAATCCCAGATACACCAATTCTCTCTTCACAAAACTACATTTCTTCAAATTAATCAACAGCTTCTCCTCCCTTAGTTTCTCAAAAACATTTCAAATATGCATCAAGTGCTCCTCCAATGTTTTACTAAAAATCAAAATATCATCCAAATAAACAATAACATTTTTTCCTAAAAATTCTTTCAATACCTCTTTCATAAGCCGCATAAAGGTGTTCGGTGCATTGGTTAGCCCAAAAGGCATGACTAACGACTCATACAAGCCCTCCTTGGTTTTGAAGGTTGTCTTCCATTCATCTCCTTCTCTAATCTAGATTTGGTGATATCCAATCTTCAAATCTATCTTTGTGAAGTACTCAGCTCCACTCAAAAAATCCATAATGTCATCCATTCTTGGCAAGGGAAATCTATACTTGATGGTGATCTTGTTGATGGCTCTACAGTCTGTACATATCAGCCATTCCCCATCCTTCTTTGGTGCTAGTATTGCAAGTACTACACATGGACTCAAACTCTCTATAATCAATCCCTTCCGCAACAACTTTTGTACTTGTCTATTCAACTCTTCACTCTCTGCTGGAGTCATATGATGAACTGCCTTATTTGAAAAATTGGCTCCAAGAATCAAGTCCATATGATGACTAATCTTTCTTATAGGAGGCAAACCTTCAGGTACATTATCATAAATAATAGCTTGAAACTCATTCAAAAAATCTGAAACCTCTACATGTACCTTAGTAGTACCTACTTTATCAACTCTACGAATCAATGCAAAACACATATGCTCATGCTTCATACCTTCTAGGAACTTTCTTCCATCAACCAAACAAATTATTGCATTATTGGATACCTTTTCCTCTACCTCTTTCAAGGGCTTCAACTTATGACGAACTCCATCATTTGTCAAAGAATAGGTGTTGGCATGTCCATCATGTATTGCTCGTCGATCAAATTGCCACGGTCTGCCTAACAACATATGACAAACATCTGTAGGCATAATATCACATAATACCTCATCATGGTAATTTCCAATCTTGAACTTTACTAGACATTGTTCATTTACCAAGGCTTTATGGTCCTTCTACAACCAAGCAATCCGGTATGGGTTCAGATGCCTTCTTCTCTCCAAAACCAACTTACTAACCATTTCTTTTGAAACAAGGTTATCAATACTACCTCCATCAATAATAACATTGCAAACTTTACCTTCACACTTACATCTGGTGCGAAACAATTTCTTCCTTTGAGTTGGCTCATTCTCCTCATTCAGCAAGGCTCTTCTAGTAATAAGAACCTCCCCTCTTTCTGCATTCTTAGAATGTGAAGACTCGGCATCTTCATCAACATGTGCAACTCGTGCATTACCCTCAGGTCTTCTATTTGTCCTTCCTTGATGTTGAGGACACTCATAGGCTCTATGTCCTTCTTCTCCACACTAGAAATAGGTTCCACGAAAGCCTCCTCTTCCCGGTCCTCGTCTAGATCTTCCCCTTCCTCTTTGGTCTCCATTATTCTGATCACAAGGATGGTAGGTGTTATCTCCTTTCTGGTTATGATTTCTACTGGAGCCTTCACCCTTCTTTTGATCTTCATTTTGACCTCCATATGACCGTCCATCGGTCTTTCCTCCACGGCCTCCACCTCGTTGTTTGTTCTCAAACCTCTTGTTTAATTGTTCCTCAACCTTTAGAGAAAATTGATAAGCATCCTCAATGGTGGTCATTCTTACTAGTGCAAATTCTTCTTGTGTGCTTGGCTTCAACCCATTAATATAATGGGCAACTTTCTCCTTGTTCGCCTCAAAATGTTCTGTCTAAATCAAGACCTTGTGAAATTCCTCTGTGTATTCTTTCACCGTCCTTGTTCCTTGCCTCAAGCTCTGCATCTTCTTGAGCAACTCCAATTCATAATCAACTGGAATAAATTGTTTCTTCAATTTTGACACCATTTTGTCCCATCTAGAAATTTTATCTTTCCCTTGTCTTCCTCTTTCTAACTGGACCTCTTTCCACCATATACTAGTGTGACCTTTCAATTTTTTATTTGCAAACCTCACTCTATGAGGATCTTCAATCTTCTCAAACTCAAAAAATTCCTCCATGTCATTGATCCAATCAATCAATTCTTCAGGATTCAAATTTCCACTAAAAGTTGAAACCTCTATTTTAGGTCTCTTCCCAATGCTTGAGATCGCTTGCAGCAATCTTCTTTCTCCAGGATCCATTGGATGCCACTCTTCCTCTTCCATTTCCTCTTATGTTTCATCTTCACTCTCATCTCTGTCTCGTTGCACATCTCTTCTTCAAACCTCTTGTTGCAAGGTTTCTAATTTCCTTCTAAGGGCTCTAATTTCATCTCTAGGTGGACCTCTTCCTCCACCACCTCAGCCTCTACCTCTGCCATCTGAGGTAAGTCTTGGAGGCATCTTGAACTCAACCCACACTCACAATTCCTGTTACAACTGCCTCATGTTTGGCGCTCTGTTACAGACTCAAGAACTCCTGCTCTGATACCACTTGATGAGGGCCACACCGCCCAAAACCCACAGAAATCACAATAATAGATATCAACACAGAAAATGTGAGACAGAAAAATGACTCACTTTCAATTATTTTCAGAAAATGAAATTACAAATTCAAAGCTTACATGCTACAGCCTCATGAGCTTGATTCATTACAACAAAATCAACTCAGAAAAGAAAATCTACTATTCGGAGCCACAATTTGCACTATCAGGGCCACCTTCTACAACCCCCACTTAACCCTTTTTATTTTCCCCAATAACTGCCCTAGAATGTTCTAGAAAGATCAAATTTCCCCTTTTGTTTTGGCGCCAAAAGTCTCGCCGAATGATTTCTGGCCTAGTAAGATTTATTTTTTTTAAATTCACTTTTTAGAGGACCAACTTTGCGGGGCAATAACTTTTGATATGAGCATTTGATTCGCTATTATTGCATATCGTCGAAAAGCTCTTGACGAGCTCTACAACACATGAACCCACCATAGGTCGGTTCGGCCACTTTTTGAGTTGTTTCGGGGCCTCTACAATTTTATATCTGAATTTGAAGCCGCATTGGAGAAATTTCCCAAGACGAAAACTTTAATTTCTCCCAAACCATGCAAGGTATTGAGGTGATTCCTTTGCAATTGGAGATTTTTTTTAGCTCTGCTCCTTGGGGTAAAATTTCACGTCCATATGAGCTCATTTTGGCCAATTTACTAAAAATAGTAAGTGCTCGTTTTTCACTATTTCTGACACTTTACAGTCTTAAACCCCTTAAGTGCCATCATGGGACTCAAAACAACTAAAGAAAATAAAGAAAACAAATTTTTTTTGGGTGATGCAAGATTGCCCTGCACCATCGGATGCTCCTGCATCACATAGCTACCTCCCTTATGTCATTTATGTGAATTCCTATTCTTGTCAAGGATATGTGTTTTAACCTTGTTTTGTTTTGTAAGGAATGTTTGTGTGTGAAATGTTGCTTTATTAGACCCTTGGGTCACCCTTTTAAATGTTATTACTTATTTAAATACATTTTATAAAGTATTTATATGGTTTTAATTGTTTAAAAAGTGCCCTAGGTGGTAGGCCTATAGGTTAGGGGTCTTTTTATTTCATAAAACCCCTTAAATAAAGTCTAAATTCCCACTTATAAAATGTGGAAAAAATTGAGTTGGTTGGGTGGTTAGGAAGTTAAGGGGAATTGGTTGCCTTTTTCCTTCTATATATTTTGTCTCTTTGAAAGGAGAAGGAGCTTCTCTTTTTGCTTTGGTTATGCTTTGTCCTTGGGATGCTTTCTCCTTTTGGGAAGGAGAATTTTTGGTGGAGATAGAGGAGAGGATGGGAGGGGAAGGATGGAAGAATAGGGCTTCGAGAAGGAGACACTAGCACCTTTTTGGATTTGCACTTAGTTTGGTAAGGCCTTTCCCCTTTGTAGATCTTTGGTTATGATGCACGAAATATTGTTATGTTTTGAATTGTATGTGCAACTTATTGCAAGATCCTTTTGAGGTATTTGTTGAAATTATGTGTTTAGTCTTGTTGGAGTTTCATCTTGTTTTAGTATCTCTTTATGTGAATAGTTGTTTAAGGGGTAGGTTGATGCATTATAGTATGTGTGTTGGCATTGTGCATATTGTGTTATGAATTTTTTATTTAAGGAACCCTTGTGAATAGTGGTGGTGGTGTGTGGATAAGAAAAAGCTATATGACCCTTAGAACTCAAAGGAGGATTGAATTTCAATCATATGGTTGGGAGGAGAGCTTGTGGCCATATTGTTGTTTTTGTTGACCTCTTCTTTTAGGATGTACATTGAAGATGGGAATCAATGGGAAATCTATATTCAAGATTCAAGAAAATAGAGTTGAACCTTGTGAAATTCAAAAACATCCTAAGTTCCAAGGGTGGAGTTATGGTAAATATATTTGTGGTGCAATGGTCCAGTTCTTGTAATACTTATCTAGAGGTGTAAATTTAAGGAAACATTGGGTATGCTTCAAGATTTAAATATAAGAAATTAATGTTGGGGAAATGTGAACTTGATAAGTGAAATCATAGAAGTCATCGGTGTAAATCTTTTTAAGGAAATAAAAGATTGTGTCTAGGACATCAAAACTCCAATATTGTTTGAGAAAATTTTAATGAAGGAATTAATCCCTATTGGGTCTAAATTAAATAGTCTCTTATAATAAGGTAAACAAAAACATGCATTGAAGATCTTCACAAATCTAAATTATAAGAAAAATTAAAAGCATAATCTTTTCCTCTTTGAATTTCCTTTTGTATTACAACTAGTTAGATTTTATATTTATTCTTTCAAAAACAATTATACATGTGCATAATGTATAATTATATAAATCATACATATACAAATTATTTATACGAAAATACTTAAGGATTAGATATAATTAGAATTATAAATATATAATAATCTAAAAATAATTAAAGTAATACTTATCAATGAAATTTTAAAAGTCTTATTATACCTAAATTATCACTTTTAATATAATTAAAATAAATAAATTATATTAAATATATATGTATATACTTTAACTAAAATGAATATTCTACATTCTCTTATATATAAGAAACATATAAAAGAAGAGGTTTTTTCTATCGAATGCCTTAAAGTTTAAAAAGAAATAATATAAAGGAACTTTTAAAAAAAGGTAATAAGAATATGTATTAAGGGGGATTCAACCTCACATCAGAAATATAATGTAAGTTATTCATTGTGATATGTTCTAAGTATGCTATTTCCTTGAGCAACTCAGCTACAATTTGTGTTTATAACTTTATACTTATATGTTCAATATATACTTGTGTTAGTGACTAGGACCTTGATTGGGTTGACTAGGCAGATAGAGAGGTTGAGGCTATAACCATGGCAGAGGAGGAGGCTAAAGCATGAGCAAACACATCCACAACTAATGTTGGTAAGGGTGGCATGGAGTCACAAGCAGAGACTATGGTTGCAGTTGCTACATCATCAGCTAGGACCCACCTTAGATGCCTTCGTAGGAAGGATGTAGACTCCTTTGAGCCATAGAATTGTAGTTATTGTTTTGATATTTCATATTTGTTTGGAACATTTTATGTCATGGATTTCATATTCCATGAGTTAATTTGTATACATTTAACTATATTTATATATCTAAGTGTGTTATTTCCTTCAACAACTCAACTATAATTTGTGTACTTTATACTTATGTGATCAATGTATACTTGTGTATGTGATCAAATTTGCTTTTATTTAATGATGTCATTGTGTCTTTAAGGTTTGTTTAATAAAGTGTGCTTGAAACAAGTTTTAAATCCTTAAAAATTTATAAATTTCTAGGGTTTTTTCATTTTGTCGAGTCTGCTCTGAGTATGGGCGCAGAGTCCCGAGTCTCGAGTCGAGTCACCCTAGCTGAGTTCAAGCCGAGTGCAAGTCTCATTACTATGATTTAAATGAAACTAAAATGAATATGAATTAAATATATAATTTAATCATTAAATTATGATTTTAATTATTATAATTTAAAAAAATTGTGTGATTGTGATTGTGATATTACATTAGATTCCTTGCACCCTAAGATTTTTTCTAATTAAAATAGATCTGCCTCTTGCATTTCTTCCAAACCATTCATATTATTATTGTGAAAAATAAATCCTAGATAATGATTAATATTCAACATATAAATTTTATTATTATTTATTTATTTTATAATATTTTACAAATTAAATATTACAATTTTTAATTGAAAAGAAGATAAAAATGCTATTAATTCTCAAATTTAAGATCATACTATTATCTTCATATTATCCTTTAAAAATATTTTTTTATCTTTTACTCAAAAATCTTAAACATGGGAAAATTTGTAGATGATTAAATGTAGAAATGAGGTGTATTAATTATGCCATAAAATGTACAAAAGGGATATAGTTGAATTTGTATGCCCTTGCAGTCACACTGAGGGTATAGGGTTGAGGGTCCAATGTATAGGGTAGAGGGTATAGGGGTTGAGGGATTAGGGTTTAATGGATAAGGGTTGAGGGTAGAGGGTATAGGGTTGAGGGTTTAAGGGTTGGGGGATTAAGGGTTGAGGGTTGAGGGATTAGGGTAGAGATTTTACTTGGGTTTAAGGGTTTAAGGGTTGAGGGTATAGGGTATTGGGTTGAGGGTAGAGGGTAGAGGTCGGTTTAAGGGTTTAGGGTTTAAGGGTTGAGGGGCGTTGAGGGTTTAGGGTTGAGTGTTTAAGGGTTTAAGGATTGATGGCTTAGGGTTGAGGGATTAGGGTAGAGAGGGAGGGTCGATGGATGGAGTGAGGGATGGAGGGAGAAGTGAGATAGAGACAAGGAGAGAAGAGGAGGGAGGGGCAGAGATATATGAGGGTTGAGGATCCAATATATAGGGTAGAGGGTCGAGAATTGAGGGTATAGAATTGAGGACCTATAGGGTTGATGGTTTAGGGTATTGGGTTGAGGGTATAAGGTTGAGGGATTAGGGTTGAGGGTAGAGGGTAGAAGGTTTAAGGATTTAGGGATGATGGTTAAGGGTTGATGGTAGAGCATTTAGGGTATAGGTTTGAGGGTATATAGTTGAAGGATTACGGTTGAGGGTTGAGGGTTGAAGGATTAGGGTTGAGGGTTGAGGTTTGAGGGTTGAGGGATCTTTTGATGCAAGTGAAATGTAGGCAAGCAATTGAAGGCCAATGAATATTGGGGAAGGTTTTTTTTTCTAACACCCCTAATCCCTTAACCCTTGATCCCTGCTGGATCAGAGCAATTAGGCTCTAAATTAGGTGCTAAATTAGGCACTAAATTTGGTGCTAAATTTGGCACTAAACCCAGTGCTAAACCTAACACAAAACCTGACGCTAAACCGGGTGCTAATTAGCACTAAATCTGACACTAAACCCAATGCTAAACTCGGCGCTAAACCCAGTGCTAAACCTGACGCTAAATCTAGCACTAAACCCGATGCTAAACTCGGCACTAAACTTGATAGAAAACTCAACATTAATAATTAGCGCCTACTTGGCACTAAATCCGGCACTAAACCCGATGCTAAATCCAACATTAAACTGGGCGCTAATTAGCACCTACTTGTTTTGATCAGCGCAAAAAATGCCAAAAATAGTGCCATCCCAATAAATAGTGCCGAATTTTTCAAAAAATTGGAGAAAAATACATTAAAAAAATGGGTGGAAGCAAAAAAGGGAGCTAATCACAAGGATTTGTTGTAGTGGTATGAGCAAGTACATCTACCATATTTTGGATTCCATACTCAATCATGTGCACTCTAAAGTGTCTATCTTTCCCAAAGAGGATGAGAAGTGGATGAATCAAATGTTGAAATGTCATTCTCCAAAAATTTTCTAGAAGTGGATGAAGATGAATCCCCATCACTATCATCACTATTAAAATTAGAAGAAAAATAAGAAAACTCTACCTCAAGAATTTTCTTTGAATGGTTTGATATGGTAGCACATGGCTTGTATGATTATAATCTCCCTACTTATGAGTACAATCTAAAGAAACAAAATGAAATCATTGACAAGCATGTTAATCATTCTCCCAATATCTCTCCTAATTGTGAGAGTATCTTGGTGCAAGAGAATGAAATCATTGACACATTTCTTAAAATCGCTTTGCCTAATCTTCATTCATCTCCCAATATATCCCCTACTTGTGAGAATTTTTTGGTGCAAGAGGATGCAATCATTTAAGATCATGACAATCATAGTTGTTATTCTCTTGATATCTCACTTACTTGTGAAGAAGGTGTCTTGGTGTTAGAGTATCCAATCATTGAGTGTCATGAGGGTCTTGTTTGTTTCTCTCCCAATACATCTTCTACTTCGAAGATACTATGGCATAGGAGGATAAAATCATTGATACATTTCTTTCAAAAGACAGTAAGATGGATTTCATAGATAAAGATGAAAAGGTAATATAAGAACCCCCCTTAATATAAGATCATCAACAAATAGTTAATTCATTTGAGGCTATGAACACACAATTGAATATTAGTCTCCTTTAATTATTGGACCTCCTAAAATTCCTCTAATTATTGGACCTCCTAAGACTCCTTTAATTATTGAACCTCCTAAAATTCCTTTAATTATTGGACCTCCTAAGATATTATAAGACCTCCTAAACCTCTAGGTCATATCCTAAATTTTGCAAGGAAAATAACCTAGCACAACCATGCAAATAATGTATCACAACAACCAATTTATCCCGTAGTTGCTCATACATATAACACTAGAAATAACAAGCAGCCAAAACAAATGCCAACATCCATCCCATTACCTCAACCATACCTCCCACTTACACCTAACATTCCTCAGCGTAGTTGTAAGGAGTATGATCTTGTGGAAAAACTTTGTGCTACTCCTACTAATATCTCTTTGTGGGATTTAATTCAAACATCACTTGTTTATCATGGTATTCTTTAAAATGCTTTACAAAAATTTGTTGCCCCTCCTAGTGTGCAACCAAATGATGTGCCAACTTTACTTGAGAGTATGAATTCACCTAGTATAGACATTGTATTTCATGAAAATGAGTTACCCCCTTTGGAAACACAAAAAAAAAATGTGTTGATGATAATGGCTATTATTAATAGGGTTAGGATTAGGTGTACCCTTATTGAAAATGGTTTAGGGATTAATGTTTGTAGAGTTAACCTTTTAGATATAATTGTAGTAAACAAGACTAAAATTCAACCCATTGATTTGTTAATCAAAGGTTTTGATAATGTGGGAAAACAACCACTTGGTGTGGTGATGTTACCTATTAAAGTTGGTAAGGTTGTGTTGCAAACTCCCATCCATGTCATGCTCCATGACCTTTCATACAATCTTCTCTTGGGAAGACCATGGATTCATGAGATCAAAGGGGTTCCTTCGATACTTTATCATTTAATGAGATACGTTTACAACAATAAGGTTTACAAGATAAAATTTGATCCTAAATCTAAAGATTGTTTGCAAACTGAAACAAGAATAGAGAGTCGTTTTAGAACATTGATACCAACTTCAAAAGTGGGACCTTTAAAAATTCAAGACAAATAGGAGTGTCTTTCATCCATGACAAAGTTGTTGGATGATGATTGGGGATCATTAGATTTCACACCTACATTCATGGGGGAATACAAGATTACACAATCAAAATAAATAAAGAAAGACAAAGAAGTTGCAATGATATCAACACAATCTATCACTGGATTGTCAAAAACATCCACAATTACACATCCACTTATGATGAAAGTGATTATGAAAAACCATCTTCCTCGAAAGAAATGGAAGCCATTTATGGAAGAGGCTATCAACTTTTGAAACAGTTTGGCTATAATGGAAAAGGATGTGGTGCAAAAGAATAAGCTATTTGTGTCCTTGTAGAGCTCAACACACAATAAACAACAAAAGGTCTTGGCTAGATTGTCCTTCAAAAATAATGAAAGCATAAAAAATATCTTCACTTAATCATACAAGAGACAAATAGCATTAGTTTTTGCTCCTTGTCATGTGGTATTTGTAGTATCAAAACATACTCACTACCATGCATGGGGATATAAACTAGTCTTTATGGAATCATATTTTATTTTGCAAGGAACAACACATTATCATCCATATTGGCTCATCTTTGTCCCTACACTTGGGGGGCAAGGGGTTAGGTGCAATCCTTCTAGTAAGGGATCCCTTTATATCTCCTTAAAATATTAGTGTAGAAAGTACACAAACATTTTAAAGGGGGGGCATATGGTCCCCTACTTATTATTTGCAAAAGAAATAGTCCCAAGTTATAGTGATGATAGTATACATATCCTAGATAGTGTGACTTGTCAATGGAATTTTGACCTTCTCAATCTATGTTGTGTCTCCTTTGTGGTGATATTAGGCTTGATATCCTCTAAGCGTGTGACTTTTCTTGACATATGATATTCCCCTTTGTGGTAATATTATGGCTAGTATTCACTAGGGTGTAATCTTTTCATTCCCTGACTTGTCATCTCTTAGTAGTGATTTCATGTGTAATATTCCCTAAGGTGTGACCTTTCATGTATTGAGAAATTCTCCATCGTCATTTTATAAATCAACTTTCATGGTGGTGTTGTGTAATAACACCCCTTGAGGATTTTTTCCTTGTCTCATGCACCTTCTTAGGCAATTTTATGCACCTTCATAGGTGGTTTTGTCATTTTTTGTGTCATGTTAGGTGATTTTTTCATTTATGCGCCTTTGTAGGTGAGTTTTTTTTGCACCCTCAGAGGCAAGTTTATGCACCCCTCAAGATGAGGTTTTTGGAAAGATAGTTTATGGATGCAACATATCAAAGATTTTTGGGTGATGAACTTGAGCACGCCTTTTAACATGATTGTCGAGCATAACACACCTTTCTTGATAGTAGAGCTATGTTTTTCATGAATGTCTAGCATAATGCAACTTGCTAGCCTTGTGGAACCCATCATATTACATGGACATCTAGCATAACATAGGTTGCTAGACAGTAGATCCATGTGGCTCATGGGTGATTTGGCATAATACAACTTGCTAGTTCTCATGGGAGCATTCATTTAACTAACATTTATTTTATGGATGAAGTTTGGTATTTGAGATAATTTAAGACTTAAGTCTCTTTTCCTTGCCACCTTGAATCTCTTTAGCACTAACCTTGTGATTGAGTTTCTTTTTTGTGTCTTCTTTTTGCTTATTTTCATTTCATCATCATCTTTATGTTATATCATGTCATGTGTCTTCATCATGTATGCTTCATGTTTTTCGACGTGTATGTTTATGTATGTTATCTTGTTGCATTACATACATGTGTGTGTTCCTTTGTGCTCATGTTGTCTTGCCATGGGATCTTAGATCTTGGGGGCTTTCACGCTCCCCCTAGATCCTTAGTCATCCTATCTCTTCAATGTTTGTATATCTGGACCCCTCTTGACATATATTTTTCTACTTTAGTGTGAGTTTGAGCATAAGTTCACACTCTCACAAAATTAGGGGCTAAATGTAACGTCATAAATTATCACCCTTGACAATTTTACACCATATTTTCCTCCCCTTTAATTTCCTAAATTATGCATTCCACAACTTATTTTAAGAATTTCCAAACAATTTGCAAGCATAAAACAAATGCTTTCATTTAATACTTTACCCCCAACTCCTAAAACTTCAAAAAATAGGCCTTGGACAAATTGGCGCCTAGGGCACCTATGTCCCCCTATTTTGGCTCCAAACTCAAATATGTCGGTGTCAAAATTTTATTATTTGAAATTCAAATATCTAAAGTCAATTGTCGAGATTTAATTTTTTGGAAATTATAATAATAGCATATAAATACATAATTATTACATCATTTGAAAATTAAGTGAAAGTATTGATAATCTAGAGCATGAATTATTATCAAGAGCATCCATTAGAGGGTTTATTGCAGCAATTCAAAATCCAAACATCATGTCAAAATGTATGTGATTTTATGCATGTTCATGTTTTCATATTGCTTGTGAAGGCTAATCTTTGTAGGTCTCTAAGTAATTCAAGCCATTCAAGCAATCAAGCAAGCAAGATCCAAACCTTGAGGCTTAGATGTGTATGACTTTAGTCCTTCAAGGAAGCGATTGAACAGTGGTGAGTTGCAGCACTTTGTGGACTCATCATTCCTTATTATCATTTATCTTTCTATCATTTACATTGTAATTATGGAAGTGGAAAAACTAATACAGGGTTTGACCAAGGCAAGCCCCTAAATGGCACAACATTTCTTCTCTCTTTGAATGTGCAAGTTCCATGCATGAGGAAGATTGAAGGAAGTTTGGAGATCAATTATTCATTATCACAATAAAACCCTACACTTGGCAACTCATGAAAACTCAGTTACAGAATTATCCGACTGTGATCTAAAAGTGCAACAAGCAAGAAATAAAAAGCTATGATTTGGCACCTGAGGACTATGAAAACATATATAAATTTTCTCTACAAGGATAGTGGCACCTTGGGGGCGTATGTCCTCCAAAATCAGGCTCAAATTTGAACCACATGTGCACATTTTCCTACTCAATCCATTTATGTAGTATGTTTCTATCTGTGATTTCTCAGATCTGTTGTTTTTGCATCAAAACAATCATTTGTATCATTAGGCTAGTTGAATCATTGCATTTCATTTCTAAATCCATTCCAAAAAATTTCAAGGGTAGGTTGACTCATCTTTCAGGTTGTAAGTCAATCCTATACCTTGTCCAAATCCATCAAACCCTTGCCACCATCAAATCTCTAATGAAAATTTTGGAAAAGTGCCTAAACCCTAAAGTGAAATCTCTAGGGTTTCACTTTTTCTATGTTTCACCTTTAGTCAATTTCATGTAAGTCTTATATTCCACAAGTTAGGGGTCAATCTATTGGAGTTTGTCACATAGATTAAAAAACAAAACTTCCATCAAAGAGATAGATCTTTAATACAAGAAGCTACAACTATTTACATCGCTAGTTATTTTTAGTGTAATGAGGGTTTGGATGGCAAGGTTGCCACAACCAAGTTTTGAAACCAATGGAAGTTGCATGCCTTTGTATCATGATGGCTTGTTAGTCATGAAATTGGTATAGATGTTGATGCAAAGATGGTGCAATGGATTGATAAAGCCTGCAAGAATTGAACCCTTGATAGCTTTCTTATCTTTGACCCTTTGTGAAGATTTCTTGTAATAAACATCATGCATATAGATGTGCACATATATGATTGAGGATTGGTAATTATGTGTTGTGTAGGTTAGTGATGAGGATAAGAGTAACAATCTTTGCAATAGTTGGGATTTCTCATTGAGTAGTAGATGATTTAAAGAAAATCTTGATAAAAGTGTGGAAGAGAGCATGGATTCTAATATGAATAATGTGAAGGTGCTTGTTAGATAATTTGTAAAATTAATCTCTCTCATAGATGCCAAACACTAGAGCTATCATTTCCCACATAAAGCTCAACTATAAAATTAAATTATTTTTAATTAAAGTTTGGTGTATTGTCATTTAAAAATTAAATTAAACTTAAACTTATTTGTGAAATATTACATAATGTGTGTGTGTGATTTTTTTGGTATTTCAGAATTATAGCATTGGCAAACCTTGACAAGTGGATATATGCAAGGCCAATATGGATATCATGGTGTAGGTTGAACCAATGGGATACTACCATTAGTATTTATGCAAGAGAATGAAGCTTATTTAATTGGCTATTGGCATCATGTATGCTTGCCATAATTGTGACCCCACCACATAGCCACATGTCCTTGTATGATTGGTGGCACACAAAATATCGCATGCAACTAATCTGATTAATTTAGTTTTACATGGGTCATCAAGTTTTTACCATACAATCCATAAATTTGACTCCACCCGCCACAAATCATACCCAACATGCTCACTCCAATATATCCTTCACTATTGCACATATGCCCTAGCTCAACATGACAATGTTAATTATTACCTACGGATAATCATTGAAAAATGCCTAATGGAAATTCTAATATATCATAGTTTGTTGCAACTCAAGTCTACATGTGTGCTAAATGAATTTGTCATATAACATAGATAAAAGACTAATGAAAAGCTAACATACAAATTCCTAGAGAGGATGTGTGGTGATTGAAAAGAACATAAAGGTTACATTAACATTATTGATAAACACATAGAACGATGAGTGATTGATGATGGAAATCAAACAACCAAGATGTTGATGTGCAAATTTGAAGAAGGTCACTCATGACTTACTAGTTTTCTAGTTAATTTTCTTTTTTTTTTAAGTAAAAGACACCTACAAGTATATTTTGAACATTGAAACGATGGCTAAGTCTAGAAGTTTGTATTTTCATTAATTTGCAAAGGAAGGTTTAAATATAATATTGTGGGTGATCAAGCTTGATTGCAATTGAGAGCTTGACTCTTCTTTCCATTTTAAAAATATGGCCTCTTAAATGTGGCACCCATATGTAACTTTTTTCTCTTCTACCTATAATGTATGATGCATGGATTTTAATAATAACAAAATAAAGGAAAAAAAATATGACATTTGTATAAAATACACTAGAACTCAAGCATGGCCAACCATATAATGCCACATTGTCAACATCTTCCCAATACTATTCAACATGGGACTATTCACATAGGACTAATGGTTTCATTGTATAATTACAATTTTGGCTATGGTTACCAATCTTTAAAAATACAAGTTTAAGAATCTACTCCAAAATATATGAATGCAAAGGTAATGCATGAATGTCCTCCTCTTAAACTTATAAGCTCAACGAGAATACAAAATGACTAAAAGTAAACACAAGGCTAGGTAAAATAAAATAATAGTAACAAAATTTGAACAAAAGAAACACACAAATACAAAGAAGCCACAATAAGAAACCAACAATTTGCTCATTTTAGGTTAAATAGTGTTATATTGATACTACTAATTTGTATAAGTTACAATAAAATTCATTTCAAAATGAGTCTCTCTAGAGTCTATCAATCTACTTTAAACTAAATGCAAGAGATCATTGAAGAATAGAGTCAATTGTGTTCCCATCTTTTCAAGAGGTAGTGCAAACTTTGTTTGGTGTTTAAAAGAATTGAGACAAATGTGAAACTTTATATCTACATTAATTATCCCTTTGTTTTATGTTTTGATCCCTTACATGTTTGCTATCTTGAGAATGATAAGGGCATTGAAAGAACATATTTGCCTCTATAATGTCAAGAAGAGGACATACAAGTCAAGTACAAATAATTAAATTTAAATTAAAACTATTATCATTGATCAAGGATTTATCAAAAGTATATCCATTGTACTTATATGTCTATCTATGTCAACATTCTTGTTGATGTGTTGTCTACTAATTAGTCCGCATATCTTTGCATGAATAGACTCATACGCATACAAGCTTCAAACATCATACACAAAAGACTCTTCCTCAATTTTAAAGTGAGAAACCATAAAATTTTATAATGTGAAACATGTGCTACTTAAAATACAATCAGTATTGTGATTGATGTCTAAACTCAAAGTGATTGACTTCCACTCGGCCATTTCATAATAACAATGCAAAATAACACATAAAAGTGATATTCATATTTAAAACCTATTTGACATACCCATTATTCCCAAGATTAAAAAAAGTAGTGTTGAGAGAATGGCAAAATCGTAGCCTATCAAACAAAATGGTAACAAATCTAACTCACGACGTTTGAAGAAAATTGAAGAAAATGTTCAGACTTCCGTGTATGCATGCGGTGAGCGTGGATCGAAAACGCGTCCTTCAGATCTTCAGTCTGACGCTCTCCCAACTGAGCTATCCCCGCATGAATAGTAAAAGCCTTGACTATTGATAATCAATCTAAAAGTACGTGGCAGGAGAAATTCACGAACGGGCTACATAGAAAAGAAATAACGTTACTGAGAAAATGTGTGTTGTAAGTGCGCCGCAGATCTTTATAGTTTTACTCTTATTCTTACTTTATGCCTACATTCCTTCATCTATGCACTCGGGCTTTTAGTCTTATTCTTACTTTACTCCCACATTGAATAAACGATTGAAAGCAAGTGGAATAGATGTCCTATAAATAACCCCACTGAAAAGAGAACAAGTACGGAGCCGCGTGGTCAAGACAGAGCGAACTATTCTTTCGCCTTTTACTAAAGAATACCGTGTCTTGGCCACTCAAAGCGGCATACGCCTATTTTTGGAGGCTTTCTCAAAACAGAGAAGGCCCAAAACACAAAACACCAAATTTATTTTGGAAAACTAGTTCACAACATAGATTGTTTGTAATTTATCATAATAACTAAGCACGATTTGATGCAAGGGCATCATCTCCTTTTCAATTTTAGTTTATTTCTGCTTTCAGTTTTGGTTTATTTATTGTTTCGGTTTTTGGTTTTAGCGTGATTTGTTTCTTAATGTGATGTTAGCCTCATGATCGACTCTTCTTCACAAATCGATGGTTAGCAATTTGGTAATTGTTGATGGATCAGCAGTTGGGAGGACGGGTATTTGAAGAGAGGAGGCCGCCGGTGAGCTGAAGGCAAAAGAGATAGACCACGTTTGAAGGGCGACCGACAGAATAAGGCGATGTAATGTCTGAGGTGTGGCCAACGATTGAAGGTCGATTTGTCTCGGAAGGGGGATGTGTACAGGCCGAACTTTGAAGGCCTTTTTGATGTGTAGTGTGAAGCCTCTGCTGTAAGAATGGTAAGCTGATTTTGGACAGTCACCAAGTTGTTTGTAACCATCGGGCCATTGAGAAATAAAACCTTCCGTTTTGATTTTCCCATCTTTGAATGTGAATGAACACAGTTCTGATGATTTCAAACTTTAAACTGAACTGAACTTTAAAGTTGTGAGAGTTTGCATTGGCTGGAAATCTATGTGATTCGAATTTACCCTGTGAGCAGGCCATCAAGTGGTATCGGAGCTAAAAGTGATTGGGCATTGGTGAGTGTACAAAATGCCTCCAAGGAGAATGGCAGAGGCGGAGCCCGAGGAAGAGGCAGAAGGGAACAACATGGTGAGGAATTGTTGCAGCATTTGATAGTACAATTGGATGCCTTTGAAAGGGCACGGAGAAGAGGGACCGTCCCCCTGATGAAGTTGCAAGTGATGATGAGGAAGAACAACCACTAGATGACAATGAGGGAGGGACAAGGAGACCAAGAAGGTTTTGAGGAAAGATTGTTGAGGACTGTCATGAATGTGGGTTTCAAACCCAAAATGGAAGCTCCTACTTATTCGGGAAGTCTCAATGGTGAAGATTTAATTGGATCAATGATTTAGACAAGTATTTCGAATATGAGGGTGTACCAGAAGAAAGAAGAGTGAAATTTGCTTGCACCAGATTGAAGGGCCGCGTTGCTATGTGGTGGGACTTTGTTGAAACTGAGAGGAGAAGAAAGAATAAGGAAAAGATTAACTCTTGGGATCGAATGGCGGAAAAGTTGAAGGCTAAGTTCCTTCTAGGAGATTATCAAACTAATCTCTTCAAAATATTGCATAATTTGAAACAAAAAGACATGTTTGTGAAAGATTATGCAAAGGAATTCTATAAGTTGGTAATTAGATCAGGGCATAGTGAGGAAGATGTGGAGAAAATTGCCAGATATATGAATGGCTAAAGTATAGTCTATAGGATGAATTAAGCCTTGTGTCGCCTAGAAGCTTTGAAGAGGCTTATCAACTTGCCTTAAAGGCAGCAGAAAAGTTGCAAAGGAAACAAATTCAGCAGGAGAAGAAGAGAGGAAGAGGTTTTAGAGGAAGGGGGCAACAAACTAGTAGAGGGAAGCAAAATCATCAAGGAGAAGAGGTTGGAAGTTCTAGTGGAGAAGCCAACAATGATAGAGGAGGCTTTCAAAACAAAGGGGGCAGATCCCATGGAAGAGATGGTTCTCAAGATAGAGGCAGAGGGTTTGCAGGAAAATGCTTTAAGTGCAACCAATATGGACACAAGAGTTGGGAATGCTCTAAATCATCTCAAGGGGGAAATTCCAAGCTTGAAAGAAGTAATCAAATTGTTCATGCTAACCAAGAAAGTGTGGGGTCTCTTGTTCGCCACAAAGAGGAACTAGAATTGGGTGAATCAATATTGCTAAAGAGGGTATTGTTGAAGCCTCAAAAGGAAAGCCAAGAACCAGTCCAAAGGAGGGCTTTGTTCAAAACCAAGTGTAAGTCCAAAGGTAAATATTGTAGACTAATCATTGATAGTGGTAGTACAGATAATATTGTTGCAGCAGAGATGGTAGAAAAGTTAGATCTTAAAAGAATTAAGCATCCATCTCCTTATAAGGTATCTTGGTTGCAAAAAGTTCATCAATTGTTAGTAAATGAGCAGGCCCATGTTGATTTTCAGATTGGTAATTATAAAGAGAGTGTTCTTTGTGATGTGATGCCTATGGAAGTGTGCCATCTATTGCTTGGTAGACCGTGGCAATTTGATAGGAAAGTAGTGCATAATGGAAGGGAGAACACATATACTATTGAGAAAGATGGAGTGAAACATACCTTGATGCCTATGAAGGAGCCTTAAGAGGACAACAACAGTGGTAGCAACAGAAAGGTAATGATGGTAAGTGGAAGGAGTTTCTACATGACTTGAAGAATGAGGAATTAGGATTTGCTTTGGTTCTTAAACCTAGGAGTGTGTTTACTACTACAAAACTTGATGATTTGCCTCTTGAAGTGCAAGATATTTTGAATGAACATTTGGATATTGTTGCATCTGATTTGCCCAGTGGATAGCCTCCTATGAGGAGCATCGACCACCAGATGGATTTGATTCTAGGGGCTAGCCTTCCTAACAAGGCTGCTTATAGGTTGACACCTATGGAAAATGAGGAAATAAGGAAGCAAGTGGAGGACCTTTTGAAGAAGGGTTTGATAAGGGAAAGCCTAAGTCCTTGTGTTGTTCCCATAGTACTAGTGCCAAAGAAAGGAGGGGAATGCGTATGTGTACTGATTCAAGGGCTATTAACAAAATTACCATAAGATATAGGTTTCCATTCCTAGAATTGAAGATTTGATGGATTGTTTAAGTGGCTCCATGTATTTTTCAAAAATAGACTTGAAGAGTGGCTATCACCAAATAAGAATCAGACTGGGGGATGAATGGAAGACAACCTCTAAGACTAGTGATGGTTTGTATGAATGGCTTGTTATGCCTTTTGGATTGTCTAATGCACCTAGCACTTTTATGCGACTCATGAATGAGGTTTTGAAACCATTCCTTGGTAAATTTGTGATTGTATACTTGGATGACATTTTGGTGTATAGCAAGTCTAAGGAGGAGCATCTTCAGCATTTGAGGCAGGTATTGAAGAGGCTGCAAAAGGAGAAGCTGCAAATAAATATGAAAAAGTGTGTATTTATGCAGACCGAACTGGTTTATTTGGGTTTTGTGGTGTCAAAGGAGAGATTGAAGATGGACACAAACAAGGTACATGCCATCCTTGATTGGATAACACCTAAAAATGGAATGGAGTTAAGGAGCTTTCATGGACCCGCAAGTTTTTATAGAAAATTTATTTGAAGTTTCAGTCATGTGGTAGCACCTATTCTTGAGACTATAAAGGGAAATAAGAGGCCATTTGAATGGACTAGGAAGGCTAAAGATAGTTTTAAATTTTTGAAGCAAAAGGTGAGTGAGCAGCCCATTCTTGTTTTGCCTGATTTTGAAAAAGTGTTTCAAGTAGAGTGTGATGCTAGTGGTTTGGCAATAGGGGTTGTCCTAAGTCAAGAAGGTAAACCAATAGCATTCTTTAGCGAGAAACTAAATGATGCAAAAAGTAAGTGTTATTCTTATGATTTGGAATTTTATGCTTTAGTTCAATCTTTAAAGAAATAGACATTATTTGATGCCTAAAGAGTTCATTGTATACATGGATAAATTCTTTGCAGTTTATCAACAACCAACACAAATTGAATCAAAGAGATGCCAAGTGGGTTGAGTGTCTCCAAGGTTTTAATTTTGTTTTGAAGCATAAAAGTGGACAAATGAATAAAGTTGTTGACACACTTTAAGTGGAAAGAATTTGTTGTTATGTGAAATACAAACTAATAGTGTGGGCTTTGAAAGTTTGAAAGAATCATATGCAGAGGATGCAAATTTTAAGGAAGCATTTGTAGCTTGCAACGATCCTATTTGCAGGAATAGAGAGTCATGGGTGGATTATATGATTCAAGAAGGTTTGTTGTTCAAAGGGAATAAATTATGCATTCCTAAAGGGTCCATGAGAGACAATTTGTTGAAAGCATTATGGTAGTCTTGTTGGTCACTTTGGACGGGATAAGACGTATTTGCAGTTGAGCACACACTATTTTTGGCCAAAGATGCAAGCAAATATGAGGAATATGTTGAAAGATGCAAAGTTTTTCAATATGCTAAGGGGAGAAGCAAGAATGTTGGATTATATCAGCCACTTCGAGTTCCAATTAGGCCTTGGGATTCGGTGAGTATGGACTTTGTATTGGGTTTGCCTTGTACACAAAGGGGGCAATGATTCCATTTTTGCTGTGGTAGATAGGTTTTCTAAAATGGTTCATTTTATACCTTGTAAGAAAACTAGTGATGCCACTAACATTGCAAATTTGTTCTTCAGAAAAGTAGTGAGATTGCACGGGACTCCTAAAAGTATCATCTCTGATAGGGATACTAAGTTTGTGGGTCATTTTTGGAGGACCCTATGGAAGAAATTGGGCACTAATCTGAACTTTAGTTCTGCTTATCACCCCCAAACGGATGGGAAAACCGAAGTTGTTAATCGAAGTCTCGGAAACATGTTGAGGTGTATTGCTAGGAAAACACCAGGTAATTGGGATCTAGCTTTGGCTCAAGTTGAGTTTTCATTTAATGATTCTCCTAATCGAAGTACTGGATTTAGTCCATTTTATGTGGTGTATGGTATACATCCAAGGGGGGTGTATGAATTGAGAGACCTTGGAAATATGGAAAGGTGAAGTGCAACAGGCGAAGATTTTGCTCAACTTATCCATGATCTCCATGAAGAGGTCAAAATAAATTTAGGACATAATCAACAATATAAACATGCTGATAAAAAGCAGAGGGAGATACATTTTCAAGTTGGAGACCTTGTATTGGCTCACCTTTGGAAGGAAAGATTGCCTAAAGGAGAGTACAACAAACTGAAAATGAAAAAGATAGGACCCTGCAAGGTTCTCCGAAGATTTTTTAGATAATGCATATGAAATATCTCTTCCTTCAAACCTTAGCATTTCTCCTATATTTAATGTAGCAGATTTGTATCCTTATAAGGGAGATGTTGAGGATGGTGCAGCAGAGGCAGAGTCTTCAAACTCTAAGAAATAGCGTGGTACTTCATCTTCTTCGCAAGACATCGAATGCATTCTCGATACACAGTTGTGAAAGAAAACCCAAAGACATGAATACTTCAGATATCTGGTGAAGTGGAGCGATCGTCTAGTGGAAGACGCTTCTTCGCTCACCGAATCTGAGCTCTCTCGATTGGGTTATTTTGTTGCAGATCTCATAAGTAGGAGCTCATGAAATTTTTCTTCCTAGGGAGTCTGATGCAGGGGCATCATCTCCTTTTCAATTTTGGTTTATTTATTGTTTCAATTTTTGGTTTTAGCGTGATTTGTTTCTTAATGTGATGTTAGCCACATGGTCGACTCTTCTACACAAATTGATAGTTAGCAATTTGGTAGCTGTTAATGGATCAAAAGTTGGGAGGACAAGTATTTGAAGAGAGGAGGCTACTAGAAACAGAGTTAGTGTGCTGAAGGAAAAATAGATAGACCACATTTGAAGGGCAACCGACATTGGAGGGAATAAGGCAATGTAATGTCTAAGGTGTGACCAACCATTGAAGGTCAATTTGTCTCAAAAGGAAAATGTGTACAAGTCAAACTTTGAAGGCCTTTTTGATGTGTTGTGTGAAGCCTCTACTATAAGAATGGTACGCTGATTTTGGACCGTGACCAAGTTGTTTGTAACCATCGGTCCATTGAGAAATAAAACCTTCCATTTTGATTTTACTGTCTTTGAATTTGAATGAACATGGTTCTAATCTAATGATTTCAAACTTAAAACTGAACTTCCTTTAAAGTTGTGAGATTTTGCTTTGGCTGGAAATCTCTGTGATTCAAATTTACTCTATGAGCAGCAAGAATGGCCATCACGATCTCAAGGGGAGATGACATAAGTGTATAAAGAGCATCATAATAAGATACAGTATAACTTCCTATTTAAAAGATAAGGATAAGGTTCATTAGGTACATTCTCATCAAAATAAAAATTCATGGTTAATATCAAGTTCATGGATAAATGAGATGAGCGAATCTAAAAATATCATCGAGGAGAAAACATGTCAATGATATATGGAAAATATATCTTCATTCATATCATAGAAAGACGTGAGTGTATTGAGGATGGACAAATGGTAAGCCACAAAAAATAGGAACACATCAAAATCATCAATGCATGCATGCAAGCCAACTAAAGGGAATTATCTATGAAGATCCATGATGATGGACACTTTAATTGTAGGTGAGTAGGATCAAATATATATGGAACAATGAAGGATTAATCTCTAATCAAGATATAATAAAACATAAACAATGATAAGACATAAAAATATGTGATAAAAAAATGGGTTTGAAATTCCTAATTAGAACGAAGGATAAACCCTAACAAAAAACCCTATGTCAATGTAGGAATTTTAGGTTACCAAAATGTAAGGGAAAATACCACCACTTAAATATAGGTTAATTCAATAATAAAAAAATAGATAAATAATTTGCAATTGACATAAATGTTGTAATAAATGTTATAATTAATTTTAAATTAATTAAATTAAATGCATGGATATTTAACTCTATATTAGATGAAGAAATCATTGCACAAGTAAGAAAATTCCATTTGTTATGATGCCATCATTTTAAAACTAATCAAAATATTGTGACTAAATTGGACATTTAACTAGTTAAATTCTCTTGTTCACTTTTGTGAGTTTAGATTTGACCTTGTGCAAGAAACTAAACCTATGCTTTACATATCTAGTCTAGATAGGTTTTGTTGTTTGAAAATTGCTTACTTCTATAGATGCCCTCAAAAGATTATTCACAACAAGCAATGTTTAGAAACACCTTTGAAGAATATGTTGAATTGTGAGGGTCATATTCTTAGTCAACCCCCTATTGGACTAATTTAATGACAACAAACCAATATTGAAAATAAAGGAAAGCATGCAATATTCTTCTAGGATAAGGTCACTACCAAATACTAGATAATTGATTCTTCCTTAAGCTCTTTGTATTAGTTATTCTTTTCACATTCCATGTGCTACAATATGCTAACTATTGATGTAACAACAACATTAAGATTGAGTTTTTGTCATGGAATTCAACATCATAATTTTTTTTAACATGGAGTTTTAAAATGTTGACATCATCATTCCCACTCAAACTAAGGTAAAAAAATGAGTCCTTATTTACTATGATAAATTTGTATAATTCATACCACAATATAATTATGTTAAGATTATATTTCATCTATTCCATGATCGAGAATACTCTCTATAATATCATCCCAACATACATACAAATTTGAAAGATATATACCATTGCATACTGATTTATAGAAAACCTTAATGTACAATCATTGTGATATCCATTTACTAGAGATAACCATTTACTATATAACAAGAAGAAGAGATAAATTAATCATTCATTTTTTCTAAGGTTTAAAGAATTGAAGAAGACTGGAGATAAATATTAGTTTGGCATGTCTCTATGATATAAACACATCCCTAACTAATTGAAGTTCACATCACACCAAAATATCCTTAATGCTCCATTGTACAACTAATCTAAGTGTATATGAATATACATCCATGTCAAGAATAAATTCCACTAATATTAGATGGTATTGTTGGAAAACATTCAGTTGACCCCATTATAGGTTTATGTCAATTAGTTGTTTTTTCTAAGTTGACTTATGCATACTATCAAATAGGCTCTTTAATGATATTTGTGTCCTACACATCAAGAATATTTATGGAATGTGCCTTATATACACATGGATGAATTTATTGGTGCTAATTTGTTCTTTGTACTACTAAAATATACACTTATGTAACCTATTAGATATGGCATATGCAATTGAGCTAAAATGGTAAAGTGATTTTTTATAATTAAAATACAAGAAAATTGGGCTAAGTGATAAGAGTAGGCATAAATCTTTCACACTACAAGCTCTATAACGCTTAGGAGGATAACCCTCAAAGACCTCACAAGATAATTAATTTTTTTTAACAATTATTGCAAATAAAAGGTAAACCTTAAGACATGGATTGAATCCTTTTCTACTTGATCATCAACTCTTTTCTATATTATATTTTTAAAAAATAAAAATAGAGATTTATTAAGCATAAAATAATTATATTTACACATTTAATTAAAGAAAAAAAAATAGAGCTTTTTTCAATGTTTATTTATATCAATAAGCTTTTGGAAAACCTATATATATCATATAAATTACATCTTAAGATATTCATTTGAATAAAATTTTGATCAATTGATGTTTAATCCTCTCTAAACATAGTAAATAAAATAAATTTTAATTGTGAATAGAATGCATACTAATTTAGTTTAAAATAACCAACAATTTTGCTTTATAAAATTTAAACTCCCAAAGAAATGTCTAACATTCATAAACTATTCTTAGTAATCTATTATTTATCACAATACCTATAGATTAAGAAAAAAAATTTATAAAACCACCTTGATGGAATACTAATTGTTCTTAACATAAAATCAACAAAATGATTTTATAAACTTGTCAGATCCTCTAAAATATTGAGCAAATAATAGATACAATAAGAAACTAAAAATATTTATATCGATCTCTAAAAATTTAAAATATTTCTATTTTTTTGGTAAAAGAATCAACTTTATAAGCACTCATCTAGACTCCTCGAGAGCCCATTGATAGATATTGCACAAAGTACTTACAAAATACATAAGTATTGATAACTAGAACTAGAGTGATAAACTATATTCATAGTAATAGGACAAGGTTAATCTCACTCAAATGATTGGCAACTATCCAAATTGCCTTGCAGTGAAATTTCAATTAAGATGCAGTTATCACTAAGAAAATGAATCTTAGAAAAAACCAAAAGTGGTTGAAATAGAGACTCCCACCCTTCATTTTAAGGGAAATAATTAATAGTCAAGCATTCAAGATCTCTTTTAATATAAGACACCCCTCCCCTTTTAAGGACTAGGTTTCCATTGCTTGGTATATCCCTTCAACAACTTGTTAATATTTTATGTGTTGCTATCTCTACTATGCGGTGACTATGATTACACTATCCTTAGTGCATCTTGTCAATGTAGATTTTTTTCTTAGTAAAATTTTTTTCTATACTTTTATTTAAGCTTGATTAGGTTAATAAAGTGAGTATTAGTGTGAGTTATTAGCATCAACCATGAGAGTTACACCTTCCTATTTTTGGAGTCTTGTTTTATACTTCTTTCATTGATCATATTTTTCACCTCCCTCTCACTTAGCCTATTTATACTCATTCTCCTTGTTTGTTTTGAAACATTGTATATTCATGTAGTTTCATGTTTTTAAGCTCTCTTTATGCTATTTTATTTTATAGAGCATTTACATTTATTTGATTGGATAATAATTTTATAATTCTATATTTTTTTTTTTATCGGTAAAAAGTTTATATTTTATTAATTAAAAGAGGATATTTACAAGGAAACATTATAGACGAAGCCCCCCGGGCTTTACATCAAGCCAGTCATGAAAAAAAGCTCCCCCGAGCAAATACAGCATAGAGAATCAATAACCCATATAGCAAACCAGCAAAAAACCCTTAGCAGAGTTGACCTCGACTCCATGACGTCGCCCATCCTGTTGCCTGTCCGACAGACCGCATCCAAACCACACCAAAAAACACAACGCGACAGTCCCCAAAAAGCCTTCAAGCGCGCCACCTTCGCCACAAAAGCAATCTGTTCACGGTTCATCACCTTTCGTTCGCTCCAAGTTGCACCCAAACCGCCCATCAACCGTCCATGAATTTGCACCACAATTGAAACCCAATTCCCAAAAAACCATCACCGCTACCTCCTTACACCCTGCTTCCAAAGACACTCCCACCACAACGGCGACGCCTACGCATACCACACTTCTTACGAGGAAACTGGCTTGGCACCCTTACGTTCACCTGGCATGGCACCCTGACATTCAACTGGTTTAAATTCACCCTCGGACGGTGAAGTTCTGTTTTTAACTTTTCCCACGCCGCCGAAACTATTTGTTTGTAAACCTCTTTGTCCGTTCGCCATCTCCACCTGATAAAAGGTATCAGGCCTTCTTCTGTTGCCTCGTCCATATCTTCCATGCTTTCGGAAACATCAAAGCCGACCCCCGAAACCGCCCACTCCAAGAAGGACTCCAGTTTTCCTAGTAAAGCTTCGTCAAAGAGCTTGAGCAATACCCATTTGGTTTCTTTTCCATCTTCGCCTAGCTCCATTGCCCACGCAAAGATCATTGAAGCAATATCAGTATTTAGACGCCCCCAGTGCGATGCTTCCATGAAATGTGGGCCTAAAACCCCTACCACCGCTTCCACTACCTCAGTTCGTTGAACTTTGAGCACTTGTTTCATCTGCTTCATTGTGGGAGGACCAAAAAAGCCCCTTTGCTGCAATTTAGTCGAAAACCCTCACATAGCCTCCATCACTCTGCACCTTACACCAATCCGCCTTAGAAGCTCTTTGAAATTAATGAAATTAAATTTTCGCAAAAGCTCCATTTAATATGCATACAGCTTCCAACACACACCTGGTACTTCCGCCGGTTGCATGCAAACATTCAAGGGCATTTAGTACAAAAACGCAAGCAACTTGGATGAGAATTGGGTACAATACACGCCCGTAAGAAACCATCCGTCCAAACTGACCACCCCATCCTTTGCCAGCGGGTTGTACCCTTCATCGCCCTCGTCACCATGATTCGGGCTGCCACTTGAATGGGGCAATTACAGTTAACCGTCCTTTCTCAAGAACTTAAAAAATATAAATTCGCCCCACATAAAAGGCCACAAATTTACAAGCAAACCCCGCCACCTCAACAAATCAAAGAAAAAAGATACACCAAAGAATCTCAACGGACATAAAAAGACACCTCCGCCGAAAACCAAAGACCATAAACCCGCCACCCCAAACTCAAAGAGAATGAATATTTCTAAAATCTTCGACATACAATTTGCCAACTTCCACAAAAGATACTGCCCATTTTGAAAGAATATCCGCCTCCTTATTCCCATCTCTTTTTACATGACTAACCAAAAAATCATCAAAAGTTTCCAGACCTTGAACAACCGATTTAACAAAATTTTGAAGATGCCATGCTTTTAATTCCCCTGATTTAATAGCTTGAATTATAATTCAAGAATCACCTTCTAAATGCAATTTTTTGATACCCAACTGCTTTGCCAATTTGACCGCCGTGAGAGCAGCTTTGACTTCCGCTACATTATTCGTCCCATCTTCAAGCTTTTTTGCTGCAACAGCTAATGTGTTACCAAGATGATCCCTAAGAATCACACCTGCTCCAGACGGGCCAGGATTACCTTTGGCTGCCCCGTCAAAATTTGCTTTAACCCACCCATCCAACGGCTTAACCCAACTCACCTTAACATTAGACACTCCTTCAGACATAACTTTAACCGAGCCTGGCCAAGACTTGATTCGAATGCCAGGCCAAGCCCTTTGTATTCGTCTGTCCATCATAGAGAAAGGAAGGTGGTGAGACAGAGGTTCGGAAACTGCACTACTCATTACCTCTTCAATACCATGATCAATACGCCATAGCACTCTTTGTAAAGTTTCTTTTTTCTCAACAAAAATACGCCTGTTTCTTTCTTTCCATAATTCCCATACCACCAAGGAGGGCATCACCACCCAAATACTAGATAAAAAGGAACTATATAACTTTCTCGGCCAACTTTCAAAAACCTCCCGCACTGTCCTTTGCCAAGGACCTTGCCAACCCAGCTTATGTCACACATGCTCCCAACACTTTGAAGCCATTTCACACTGGACTAACAAATGATCAACCGTCTCCTCAACCTTATCACATAAAACACACTTAGAAGGGCCAACAAAACCTAGACGTTTCCTCCTTTCACCAGTCAGAATTCTGCCCTTAACCACTAACCAAGCGAATGTTCCTGCTTTTGGAAGAACATGGTTATTCCAACATAAATCTTTTGCCCAGAAAACCTCCCGCTCTAAAGCATCCAGGAGTTGGTAGCCAATTTTAACCGAGTAAGAACCAGTTGAGGAACCACACCAAATCAATTTATCATCTCCCCCTGAAATAAAGACCTTCCTTTCTTGAAACAGCCTTTGCATAGTCTGGATTTGCTCCTCAGAAAGACCCTCCCCCTCTACATCCTTCCACACCCATTCATTACCCAACGGACCCTGCTTTAAAGTCAAATAATCTTTAACCTTCAAACCCCATTTTTGGGAAAAGTGTTGTCTGAGAGCAACAAGATCAGGCCCTTCACCAATATTTGGTAAACCCTCCCAAGAATCCTCCCAGAAATTAGCTTTTTCACCATTACCAATCTGCCACGTAAGATGATTGAGAATCACCGGTCTACAAGACACAATAAAATTCCAGATCGTCAAGCCTGTAGGAGGATTACGAATTGTGAAAATTCTATGATCCTCATTAGAATCTAGATATTTAGCCTTAAGAATTTTAACCCATAAAAGATCAAGGTTTGCATAAAGGTTCCAAACAAGCTTCGCCCCAAGTGCCTCATTAAGTAACTGCCAGTTCCTCAGACCAGCACCACCATTAACCTTGGCCCTACAAATCTTATCCCAAGCCAACAGTGGGATTTTATCTTCTTCATTAGCCCCATTCCAAAAAAAATTTCTCATACGCTGCTCAATAGAATTCAGAATTTTCTTCGGGATTTTCAGGCACATCATGGAATAAATTGGAATGGCAGAGATCACCGACTTTAACAAAAGAATTCTACCAGCAGAAGTTAGCCACTTACTTTTCCAGCCTTCCATTCGCTTTAGACAAGAGTCCACAAGGTCCTTCCATAAACAAGATTTATTCCCCCCTCCAAACAAAGGAATACCTAAATATTTGCTTGGCAACGAACCAATCTTCATTGCTAGAATCCGACTTATGTCAATTTGACGTTGGAGAGGGGTGTTAAAAAAGAAAATTTCTGATTTTCTCCAGTTAATGCACTGACCCGAAGCCAAACCATAATCATCGAGCGATTTCTTCATCACCCTGGCTTCTCTTAAAGTGGCGTCCCCCAGTAAAAAAGTGTCATCAGCAAACTGCAAGTGTGAGATAGCTTCAACCCCCTCTGCCACTTTGATTCCTTTCCAAAGACCTTCACACCGCTTTTGAGAGATCAATCTACTCAGAACCTCTGCCAGTATAATGAAGAGAAAAGGTGACATTGGATCACCTTGTCTGAGCCCCTTGCTAGAACCAAAGAATCCTTGTGGGCTACCATTAACCAACACCGAAAACCACGGTGTACTAATACAACTTTTCACCCACTCACGCCAAGCTACCCCAAAACCAAATTTCTCCAGAACTCTCAACAAAAAGCCCCTATCAACCTCATCATAGGCTCTCCTTATATCCAACTTGACCAACATCTTCTCAATTTTTTCCTTACGGACTGAATGTATTGCTTCATGAGCAACAATAATCCCTTCAAAGATTGACCGGTTCGGAGAGAAGCCACTCTGTTCAACAGAGATTACAGATTTAAGCACCAACTTTAACCTGTTTGCAATTACCTTTGCAATAACTTTATAAATCGTATTGCATAAAGATATGGGGCGGAAGTCCTCAAAGGTATTAACCTCAGATTTTTTTGGAACTAAAGCTATAAAAGTGTTATTTAACTCCTTAAGGATTAACCCATTTTTCCTGGATTCTTCAACCACCTCCTTAATATCATTACCTAGAAGATCCCAGAATCTTTGAAAGAAACTAGCCGGGAACCCGTCTGGTCCAGGAGCTTTGTCCCCCCCTAGGCCAAACAAAGCCTTTTTCACTTCCTTTAAAGAGACCTCCGCCATCAACATCTCATTTTGTGAATCAGAGATACAGCAGGGAATAAATTCCAATAAATTAGACACTGAGTCAGAGTTAGAAGCCTTTGAGTTAGAACCATCTGAGAAAAACCTAACTGCCTTCGAATTGATTTGCTCCTCCTCCGTAAGAGTTTCACCCAGGCCATCTTTTATTGACCAGATCTTATTGAAAGATCTACGCACCTTAACCGAATTGTGGAAGAATTTGGAGTTCCTATCTCCATCTTTCAGCCAAGTTTCCCTAGATTTCTGACGCCAAAAAATTTCTTCACGCGAAAGGACTTCAGAATATTCTTTATTCAGCTTCTTCTCCAAGGAAAAATCAATCTCCCTCATCCCCTCTTCGCTAACCTTAGCATGCAATTCCCTAAAATTTTCTTCAATCAACAGCTTCTCATTGAAAATGTTTTTAAAAGACACTTGGTTCCACACTTTTAAACACTCTTTAACATATTGCAATTTTTTGAAAAAGATAAAAGCTTTACAGCCAGACCACCTTGGAGCATTCACCCACCAATCCTTAACCAAATCTTTGAAATTAGCATCCCTAAACCACATAGATTCAAACTTGAAAGGGCACCTATCCGGGGTTGAATCCTCCTGAAGTCTTAGGCAAATCGGGTAATGGTCCGAGCCTGAGAAGGGAAGAATTTCCGCCACATTCGCCCAATTTACAAATGCCCAATCCCCATACAGAAAAAACCTATCCAATTTTTCTGCAATGTTTAAGAAGCCTTTCCTTCTGTTTGTCCAAGTATAAGCACCACGCTTAAAATGGACTTCAACCAACCCATTGTTTAAAACAAAATCACTAAAATCCTGTTGACTCTGTCCCGCCCAGCACACGCCCCCTAGTTTATCAGACGGTCGTAGAATTGCATTAAAATCTCCACCTAGGATGAACCTGCTGCCACTATTTTTCGTTAAAAGCAGAGAAAGGTCCTGCCATAAAACCTTCTTCAGTGCAGCATTATTAGGACCGTAAATATTAAGAATAAAAAAGGAGTTTCTTAATTGCCTAGATTCCACCTTGAGCCATTGCCAAATTATATCCTGGCTCACAACCTGAACATCAACAACGCCATCGTTCCAAAGAATGCCCAGACCGCCCGATGCACCTTCAGCCCCAACAAAGGTGCTATTCCAACGAGCAAAACATCTTGAAAAAAGGGCAACATCTAAACTTTTTACCTTTGTTTCTTGTAACATCAGCAAGGCCGGTCTCGTTTGATCAAGACACCTTTTGATCAAACGAATCTTGTCAGGGGCGTTGCAGCCCCTAACATTCCAAGATAAGATTTTCATGGCTGTCAGGGGAAGGCATAGCCTTTCCCCGACCTTAATTTGCTTTGACCCGCAGCATTACCTGCCAATTCCAGTCGCATTTTGTTGGTTTTAGGACCTCTCCTCCTCTTTTCTCCAACTTTCACCTTATTATTATGGGCTTCAGTTTGTACTATGGTTCTTTTCTCCACTATATCGATTGTGTCCTGCAGACCCAACAGGTCCCCATCACCCCCTTCCTCCTCTGAGTCAGATGCCGACGAAGAATCCTCCAGATTTCCACCGCTGTCACGAACTCCTTCAAAAGCTTTCTCAAGATTTCTTATAGGAGATATTGGGATATCCTTGAAATCTTTATCATCCACCTCATTGCACTGATCCTGCAACTGCGAATCACCACCAACAAAAACTTCGGAGTCCACCTGGATACGGTTTTCCAAAACTAGATCCTCTACTGGGTGCAACCCAATATACTGTTCCTTCCGCACTTCCAAAGGAAATGCCTCCTCCTGCCTAGACTCTGAAATACTGATGGTTCTCATAGATGCATTGGCCGAACCACAAACCTTAAAATCCGCGTGCCCCAAAATGGGTGAACCATTACCAAGTGATGTTGCCTCGGTCCTTGGAAGAAAACCATTTTCACTTCTTATTTCCTCCAAACCTACCATCCTTCCCAGTGCCACATTCATAGTTGAACCTTCCACAAGTCCCGTATCTGGCTTTGTAGAGCTACCCTCCGAGAGGGAGTTGTCATGAGAGCCCAATGAAAACTCAATATTAGCTCCCGAAAAAATGGCATCTACTTCATCTTTCAAAAAAATCTGGCTTTCAACTGCTTTCGAATTAGAAAAGCTCCATGCATCACTCAACATCCCTGGCAAAGAGTCATCACTTTCCAGAACCCTAACCTCTGAAAGCTTAATAATTTCCTCCAACAGTGAGTTTTGAGCAAGATCTTTTCCTTTATCTTTTAAAATGCAGCCATTAATGGAGACAGACTTTCCAACACAACTCAAACATTCAAGAGGGCTTTCCACAACTTCTAACTACTGACGCCATATACCTTCTCCTGTGTGTATCTCAATAGTTTCAGGCAGAGTATGGATCTCTTGTCTCATAACACAAATCTTGGGGTAGATACTAAAGTCAGATCTATCCACCGACTCCTCAGATTTTACAAAGCTACCTAACCTGCTACCTATCCTTCGCAAAGTTTCCAGGTCCCAATATTCATGAGGGAGGTTTTTCAGTTTTATCCATACTGGGATTTCCGCAAGGAAAGTCTCATTAGGGTTAAAGTTCGGGGTCCAATCTTTAATAAGAAACCCTAAACCATCCATTTCAAAAGGGCCACTTTCAATAATCCAGTCTTTGTCTTGCGCTGACTTACAAATCACCAAATAAAAGCCATTCTCCAAGGTTTTCAATTCACATTCTTTCCCCCAGGTTTGGTCACACCAAGCCCTTATTTTTGCATAAGCCGGCCATTTCACCCCCCATTTCATAAAAAAGGCTTTTGCTTTTAAAAACCTAACCGTATCACTCCATTCACTATTATCCAAGAGCAGAGAGGATAAAGTCGTAACAGAAATTTTCGGAGCTACCTGACTCGGGCCCACAATGTCCGGTTTGGCCTTCGGTCTCCAAAATTTTCTTTCCACCCTTCGGAAGTCCACCTTTTCCACTAGATTCCATGACCTGAATTTCTCCCCTTGCTTAGTCTGAAACCCCTCACTCCGTCCAACATTGTAACGATGCCCAACCCTGAAATCCGTGTTCATCGGAGCCTGCCAAGCCTGGTTTTTGTCAACCCAGTTGGACTTCTGAAGATTCTAGTTCCGCCTCCTATTAAACGGCCACCGTGCCTGACTCCCTGCGCTGTAAGCCAGATCCATGTGCTTCCGAAACCCTACTCGCTGCTGATGCTCCGCCATCACTCCAAATTGGAAACTTTATAATTTTATAATTCTATATTGATCTTAGATGATTTGTATATATTCATAATTATATAGTTTTTATTTCTTGCACTAGATCTTGGGTTATCATTTGTTTTGTAGATTATAACATGGTAATAATGCATTTGGTGTAGGGTTAGAGATATTTTAGTTTCTATATTTGAGAGATTCAAGGAGACTAATCTCTTTACATTTAGATTTCTAAAAAACCCAATATGCTCTTCTCTTGCATCTTTAGAAGATTTGGAGAATCATCTAAAAATTTTGACAAAAAAAATTGCTTAACCTATAGGGATTGCACTTTTGCTTTTTAAAATTTGGGTGATTGTAGGTTTTTGGTAATCTTGGCCATATTTGAGAAAGTCAACATTGGCTTTCATTTCATCAAAATTAGAAATGAAGAGATTTAATTTGTGAATGAGGGTTTGAATGGTACATTAGGCATGTTGCTCATTTCTATAGAATTTTGAGGCCAAAAAAACCCTCCCATTGCATCAAGAAGACCCAAAAACCCCTAATTTTAATATAAAATTTTCTTATCTTTAGTGTTTAGAGAATTTGAAGCAATTTTTTTTGCCTCGGGTTTTATGATGAGTCCATATAGTATGACAAGGCAATATTTTTTTGTAAAACAAATTGGCCATGCTATCTATGACATTGTGTAAGCAATGTACCACCAACGACATCACCATTGCACCAAACTACCACTAGATGGTAGCTAACATCAACACTTATGGGTGATCCATCATCCTACTACCGCCTCTACTAGATAGATCCATTGACACCACCACCTCCTCCAACTAATTGTCGCCCCAAGGGAAAAGCCACCTTTTATGGCCAAAGGTAGTATCCCACCTTCCAAATTGTCGTTTCATTTTTGAAATAGGCAGTTTTGGCCTTATAGATATTTTATAACTTATTGACAATAATATTAGCATTTTTATGCCAAAAGGAATATTTTGACAAACCTTCACCTTTTTTCCTACCCCTTCTCTTACCCCTTCTCTACCCCCTCTCCAATATAATTTTGATTTTGGTAGGCCAACTTCAAGAGGCCATTTTCAACCATACAAAAACCTTTTTTTAGTGTAATTTTTTAAAAATTGGAGTAGAATTTCACGCTCTTTGTAGTGGTGTAAGTGGTTTTCTAATTTGATGCTCTAGTTTTCTAGAAATTGAAGTTTTTAAAATATTTAACTACATAATTTTTGTTTTGAGACCTTTTGAAGGTCATATCTTGTGCATATGACTCTTTTTTAGGTCTCATTTTTTCTTAAGTGGGTATTTTTCTATGTAGTCTACACTAGTGCTCTCCATTTCATCTCATATTGCCCTTGTCTTTTTAGTATTTTGGTCATTTTTGGTCTTGTAAGACTAAAAATCTAGTATTTGCATAGTAGAACACACTAATCATAAAGTTCCAAACATTGTACTTGTTGGGGGTGTAAGCATTAAAATTGGAAAATATGAAAATACAGGGACAAAAATATAAACAAAAAAATAGAGTCAAATTCCTAATTTACCGATTCCACTACCAACCTCAAATAAGTGTTGATTTCACCTTGATTGGATGTGGATGTGACTCAACAACATAACACAAATTTGATTATTGATTTGATTGATAGTATATTTTGACATAGTTGATTTGCATAAGATGTGAGATATGAAAATGATAAAGGAATGATCCTATTCATAGACTTTCCAAGGAAAAATCAACTAGGAGATAAGGATGATAATGAAGACTTCAATTAATTAAATTGACTCTAGAGTCAACTCAACTTAAAAAAAAAAGAAATTTTCCATTTTGAACTAATGAGAGGATAATATTGAATTATTTAATTCAATTGATGGATAATCGTCCACATCAAGTTTCCATTCAAAGATTGAGTTGACTGACAAATGAAGATGATATTTCTAAAATGAAGAAGAGAACTTGTGAGAGAAGATTGAGTTTCTAAAATGAAGCGAAGTTAACTAATGATGGATGGCGAAGTTGATTAATGATTCAAAAATGAAAATTAGATTGTATTTAATTAATTAATGAAGTATTATTTATTTAAACGAATAATGGGATTTATTAAATGAATATTAGTAATTAGGTGATAACTAATTAATGATGTAATAAAGCGATAATGTGATGGTTAATGACATTGCTAAGGAGAATTAATAGTAAATGAAAATAATTAGGATTTACTAAAATGAACAACAAATTAGGTGTCTACAAGGGGGTCATTTTATCAACTAGCAATAGGGGGTATACTGGTGTTGTCTCTTTATCAATAAAATTTAATTTTTGCATCATGGATCAAAATTTATTTCCTCTAATTGCATCATACAACTACTTTAAGTGGAAATTTTAAATGGTCATATATTTAAGAAAATTTGGTTTGCATAGATTCACTATGGGGTTAGAACTTTAACCAACTTTGCTTATTACAAAAACTAAGTAGTTTAATAAATGTGATGAGGCTTATGGAACTCTATGTTTATTTATTTATTGATCTATGTATTTTCTCCCACCATATTTGTTGGTGTGATTGTAATAGAGGTTAGATGAAGAGTGACAACTTATAATGCATTACAATGCTATTGTAAAGGTCTTTCCTTTATTTCATATGGGTTATTGTAGTTGTAAGATGGATTATTAAGTATGTCCATTATGTAGGATCTAATATTTAATTTGTATTTAAATAAATATTTGGTTTTTAATGTTTGTTGCATGTATCTCCTCCCTCTTTGTTGTCCATGACCCTTTTTCCCAATCAAGTAGGTACTAGTTCATATTGGAAAAGTATCAAGCATTCCATCATTTAAACACCCTCCACCTTGGTTAGTTGTAGGAGTAGATTAGTTTAGCGTAGGATATGCATGATGCTCATGATTTAGTGTTACAAACCAGGGAACAAATCTTAAGCAATTTATATATCATTAAGATTAGATGCTTAAATCAATCTTTTATAATGATTATGAGGAAGATTGTCATGATAAGAGTGCTCATATACAAATGGATGATATGACTTTTGGTGGAAGTGATAGAGAAAAATTGTATGATGCATAAAATATTGGCATGAGTTTTGCAAATGTGGAAACATATGATACTAGCCATTATTGTTGGAGAACCCAAGATTTGAAAGCACAATCAATATATTCTTCCACTAGTGATAACATGAGCACAAAATCATTTATATCATATAATATGAAAGTGTCTTAAAATGTACAATGAGTTCCTTACATATATAGGCAAGTTAGAGAGGGTAGGTAAGTAGGACTGAATGACTGACTACCCCTTGAAATGTACTACATGTTTTCTCATTGGAAAGTGTTTGAGCATGTATCATTGGTGAGTACATGTGTCTCAACCACATGAAGTGAGACAAAAACATAAAATTCCTCAAGTGGAGATTTAGCTTGTGCGAATAGGTCAACCTAGAAAGAGTGATTAGCTAACTAGATCTGAAATGACCATATTCACACTAGCACGGTCCCCCTAAGTGAAACTTAGGGAGGATAGATTCAATGTTGATGGGTGTCAACTACTAGGCCATGTTAGGTACCCGTGTGCAGATTTATCATAAACAAAGTAAAAGAAAAAAATCAATAGGATAAAAACCCCTCTCTAAAAGAGAAATGATACTATGAAAAGGTATAAGTGAAGAAGATAGGAGAAAGAAGGAAGAATACATCATGACCCCACAAGGACTAATTATATCACAATATATAATAAATGACCCCCCTAGAGGAGAGAAAAGAGGGAATATCTATCTGACCCCCCAAAAGCTAAAAAGGGAAGAATCGCATATAAGAAAAATGATCCCTCTCAAAATTGAGATAAAGAGAAACCATGCAACCTCCCCTCAAAATTCCTCATGTAGTGCTACTAGATACTCAACACTAGATGTTGAAGATGGTCCAAGATCATTGAACAACATTTATCCCCTTGGGAAGAAAAAAACCACAAATGTGTGCAAGATGACTTCCCATTTTGTATAGGAATATGTAGGAAGAAGAATGAATGTCTTTGTATTCTACACATAATGCAAAGACAATGATGATGTCTTTGAATGGTACTCAAAGCTCTCTAATCCAATGCTAAATTGTGACAAATGCAAATAGGACGAATCAGGTACCATATAGGATTCAAGTACAAGAACCATGGACGTATGTTGATAAATAGACTAATGAGAATCAAATGCTACTATAGAGGATGTCAAAATAGATGATGACCAAGTAGGATATTTGAACTCACGAATATCTACAAAATCTATCACTATAGAAGATGATGTAGGTAAGGAAGAGAAGGATCCAAAGATGTATATGGAGTGACAACAACATTGATGAGACTGTCATCAAATAGAAGACATGTGTATTCAATTGTGTCTTTCCAAATTTGCAATGTGGGACTCTACAAAAAAGGATGATATTTTTGGTAGAAATACATCCCAATGTGGTAGATTTGGAAATCTAATATCAATGTCCTAGTACAAATAATCATTGGAATCCATGAAGATATCAACATTAGATTTAGATGTAACAACAAGTGATGTGGAGATATGATCTCAATGCAATCCATCAAACTACATTGTTCATCCCCAAATGATGGGGATGTCTCACAAGATGTCTAAGTAAGACCATATGATGTTTCTACATTTTTTGAAACTAGATGATTATGTGAGGATAGACCATGATCAAAAAGAATTTCCTTTGTTTCCTCAATTTGACAATGAATACAATCTTTTATTATGTCTTTTCCCACAATATCCACACTTGATTTTTCATTTATTATGAGGATTATGAACAACACTCAAATGGAAGGGATTTAGTGTGAGAGACGTGATCACATGAATAACAAAATTAAAAGTAGAAACACATTGATTACCCCTTGATTTTATTAGTGTTGAAACTTAGGCCCCCAAGAAAGATGTGCAAGAGAAATTACAATTTCATTGAGATTAGATGCTTAAATCAATCTTTTATAATGCATGGCAACTTTTACAATTTATGATTATAGTACCCCTCCCGAAAAGTGAACTAAAGCTATATTATCAAGAAACTTGACAAAAGTGACTATTAAAATTAAGTTCTACAAGAAATAAATTAATTATTAAAAAAAATTAGGCCATGGTATAATATATTTGATAAAAGGAATAATTAAAATTATCATTTTTTTTATCTTTTTACCTTACTTAATAATGTTATCTTTTGTGAATGTACTAATATTTCAATTATAGTGTGGCAGATTTAACAAGATATGTGAAAGAAAGAATTTGTGAAGTGAAAGGGATCTATATTATTGTGACCAATGAAATATTTTCATTATGTTAAGTGTATTATAGTTAGTTTCTTCTGGCAAGTTTCCTCAACCGTTGCCTTTTTATAACGGTTGCCACCTTTGAAAAATATGTGTGTGTGTTTGTCACGCAAAAGAGGGGGGAAGAGAATGTATTTTTATGGTTGATTAATAAAATGAAGTGGCGTTTCTTTCTCGGGTGGTTTTTCCCCAGTAATGTTGAAGCTATGGATGAGCAAGTTGCACAGCAAAACAACATTCCCAAATAACATTATCTTATGCACAAATTATCATTCACAAATGTAATTGATTTAATGTAGGTTTTATTTAATTAGCCTAGAATTGATTTGGGATGCGCTTAAGATGGATGAAAAATCGTCAAATGCCTTATGAATACTCAAAAACATGGCACTGAAAACAGATGGTTGGCTTAAAAACCAAGGAAACAATTTAAGCTGCACAAAGTGAATCAAATGCAAAGAATTCTTATGTTGACATTTCACTTGGAAATTGGAATTATTTTGCAGATTTTCACGTTAAGAGGAGGAATCCAAAAACAGGGCAACACATCATGAGAAGGCTAGAGAATTGTATTGCAATTTTTTGCCACAAAGACCAAGAAATGTTTATGTTGCAATGGGACAATCGTTGTGCTAGCTGAAAGGGATCAATTTGATATTGCAAAGGAAATTCTTACACAAGTACAAGAAGTTGCCGCAAACATTTCTTAGGTATATTGTCCTCCAAACATTTTCTAGGGTATCAACTATTGTATGTTTTGAATGTAAATGAAGGAATGTATCTTGTAAATTGTAGGAAGGGTTTGCAAAGCACATCTGCATGTAATGATATGTTTCTATGGCAATTTATAACGATTTAAGAAAATGTATAGTTTTGTCTATGTATTTTCTCTCACCATATTTGTTGGTGTGATCATAATAGAGGTTAGATGAAAAGTGACAGCTTCTAATGCAATGCAATGCTATTGTAATGGTCTTTCCTTTATTTCATATAGATTATTGCATTTTTGATATGGATTATTTAGTATGTCCATTATGTAGGATGCACTATTTGATTTGTATGTAAATGATCTCTGATTTTGTTGATGTTTGTTAAATGTATCTCCTCCCTCTTTGTTGTTCATGACTTTGTTGCCCAATAGAGTAGGCATTAGCCCACATTGATGAAGGATCAAGCATTCCATCATTTAAGCATTCTCCATCGTGGTTAGTTGTAGGAATAGATTAGTTTAGTGTAAGCTATGCACCTTGCTCATAATTCAATGTCACAAATCAGGGAACAAATATTCAATGTCACAAATCAGGAACAAATCTTAAACAATTTTAAATAGCTAAATCATTAAAGAATCATATCTAGTGTGTTTACACCTTGCCACTATATATGAAATGATGAACAAATTCATCCTTAGAGATTATAATAATATTATAATCTATAAGTGCAAGAGAAAGTGTTTGATCAGCTTTATTAAGAGGTCTTATACAACTAGCTTTATTAAGAGGTCTAGTGATAATTATAAGTGTAAAGTGTACATTTTCAATACTAATGCGATGATCAAACATTATGATGTTCCTTAATAATTATATATTAACATTATTGAATTCAATAAAGAGTTGTAAGTTCTGCTTATCCTAACCTTGACAGTTAAGCCATCTCGTCCAACGAATATGCTTATTCTTATGTCAAATAAAAAATGGCCTCGTTATTAGGTTATAGTGGTTTTACAAAATTATCTTTCGTTCAGTATTTTGGGCCTTCTCTGGTAAGAGAGAGCCTCCAAAAATAGGCGTATGCCGCTTTGAGTGGCCAAGACACGGTATTCTTTAGTAAAAGGCGAAAGAATAGTTCGCTCTGTCCTGACCACGCGGCTCCGTACTTTAATCTAACTTCAGGCTGGCAGTTTATAGGAAACTTAATCCACTATGTTTGAATCTGTTACTGAATGTGGGACTAAAACTAGAAAGTTATGTGCCACACTCCTCAACAAACAACACAAACACAACGTTATTTCTTTTCTTTCACCATTGAATTTAGTAAAGTTGCTAGTATGATCATCATGGTATACACTTCGATCAGATTAGTCCTTAGAATTGTAAGGTATATTTAATCAATGGAGTATTTTTAAAATGAATTTTTTAATGAATTGAATTTAAGGTCTATTTTAATAGACTTCTAAATCTTCAATATTTTTGTGAGAAATTATATGAGCTGAAAGTGTTTAATGTAAATATCTTAGTTATATGAAAGTGTTTAATGTAAATATCTTAGTTATAGGGTATTGTTAAGTGTATTGATTTAAATATTGTTGTGTGAAGTTTTACAATTAAATATGAGTAGTGAAACTAGTGCTAAAAAATATTATTTTTCAATCATATTACAATTATGTTACTTGTAAGTGTTCTTTTATATTAGGTCCCTAGTATTAACTATGAGGTCATGGATGGATTAAATGAACATCCAACACTGAAACAATTGATAATAATTTTCTCGAGTTAATTGGACAAGTGAGATGTATTGTAGTCAAGTTGAAAATTCTTTATATTTTACTTGTAAGATGTTCTATTGGTGAATTTAGCCCATAGTTTTAACTTGTCTACCACTTTTTATAAGATTTTAACTTGCATGTGTGCAAATGGTTTAATTTCAGTCCAATAGACCAATATGAGATTATTTGCAATTCATATCAGATTTGACCCATCACCAATATCTTGACTTAACCTAGAATACTATTTTTTATTTAACTTCCAAAATATTTTAACCTAGGATTCTCATACCCAAGCACTAATGTATACACGAGGTTTTGGGTAGTATAGATTGCACTTTTTTGCTTAGTTCTCTATTGCTCACTTTACCATACGTTTTACACCCCAAAAAATCAATTGACATGCTTCTCAATTACTATCTTTTTGTTTTCAGAGATATCTCTTACATTGATTTTTTCATATAAGTTCATTAATAAAAAATATAGTATACCATCTAAAAATATGTCCTCCAATTGATTACCAATTTTATTAATCAGAGCCATTAATTTATGAAGGCATAACAACATGCAAAAATAGAAAGAACAAGGAAGGAGGTGTAGGAAAGAGGGTAAAATGGAAACAAACCCTAGTTTTTCTCTTCTTTTATAATCTTGGATCATAATAACAACGATAGATTGATTATGTCAAATTTTTAGTGATAATTATTTCTATATCAATGTTCACATGTATTATGAATTGCTATTGCAATGTTAAGGCTTGAGTTTCTTAGAAAAAATGTCTTGGGAATTTTTTTAAATACTTGTAAAACCATAAAATGCAATTATACAGCCAAGAAAAATATCTTAGAATAAAATGAATTTAGATTATTGTGTTGATAGTCTTTAGCATGCCATTACATTTGGTCAAACAACTAGAAGTGTTTATTATGTTTACAAATGAAATTTTTATTTGTATGATGCCTTGATGGAAAACTGAACCAACAATATATCATTTTCTTATACCTACAAAATATAGGGAAGAGGTCAAAATTATTTTCCTAAAGGATCTTCACTAGCAATTACAAATGCAATTAACACAAAGTTTATTATGTTGGAGAAATGAAAAAAAATAAAAGATGGAGGCGAAATTAGTCCACAATATTGTTTCCAACATGAGCATGTTGATATATGTTGTTGTCATTGATGGCAACCCATTGCAGAAATACAAAAGTGTTGGTCCAGAGAAGACCAAGTGTTTTGAAGAATCGACTAAGTCCCAATGTGCATATTCAATGATTAGAGGATCAATTTTGTGGTCTGCATTACTCCGCTATGCAAAATCTTTTCATGTCATTTTTGTTGGAAGAATGAGGATTTTTTCATTGATGTTGTTCTTGGAAACATGAGCATGTGGGATAAGAACAAGGTATACTTGTATGTATTGCAGTGTTGTCATTGATGTCAACTTTGTACCCCGATAAGAAGATCATTGTGCAAATCAGTTTGGGTGGCTCAAACACATCTTAGGATGGTTGTGTAAGGCAATTTTGGCAAGAAGGTTTGATCTGGTGAAGACAATTGTGATGGAAATTGACTAAGTGATAATAATAGTGATTCTATGTTTAGAGCATCTAGTTTTTGGGTCCACATCAGTCCACCGTTCAATGCTTTGCTCTATGGTTCTAGTATAATGTTTTTGGTTGGTAGAATTATTTAATTCCAAAGTTTCATCTTGTTTTGGCTCTTGGTGTGAAAGTTATGAGTAATAGAAGTTCAGCTTGATTATTACAAGTGCTTTTCGACTCTGTGCATATGTTTTGGAGAATCCGCACTTCTTTGAGGTTTAGATTTTGGGTTTGCAGATTTAAGGATATGTTGACATATGACAATAAAGTGCACACATTCCAGTGGGCATAGTGTTTGGAGGTCCACGTTTCTTAATGTGGATGTATAGTTGGCGAATTTTGAAATTAGGTCTTTTGCATTGTCAACCTAAAAAGTTTGAAGGTATGTGACGCTTAATTAAGTATTGCAGAGTTATGTGGGAGTTATTATAGGTCCATTCCAACCTACTTGATATATTACAAGCCTTGGGTTATGGTGTGAAGGTGAAAGATCTTGAATTTGAACTGACAAGTCATATTTTATATAGTTTGAAAGGTATATCTAATTAGGTTGGCCTAATTGATATTCTAAGTGTTTGCGGATGAGTTGGATATAATTATAAGATTTTTTTGAAGGTGTAAACAATAAGTGACAAACAAGAAGTGTGGACGAATATTATCAGAGCATTACGAATCTAAGTTGTGAATATTGAGAAGAGTGTTAGAGTGATGTGAATGCAGAGGAAAGAAGAGTGTTAGATCAGAATCAGATGAAGTGTGTCAATTCAATGTATTGAGCTTCATTGGAATTGTATTCCATGCATATGATAGATGCAATTGTAATAGTTTAATCTAGGTTGTGAGCCACAAACTTTCTTCTATCTCTTTTCTTCTTTCAATGGGCAGTGAGTCCACTTGGATAGTGAGTCTACCTGTAGTGAGCACTTTTGTAATATACTATAACTAGTTATGATATATTATGAGCTAATCTTCACCATGGTTTTTCCCATTTTTGGTTTTCCACGTAAAAATCTTGGTGTTCATGTGTTATGTGATGTTGTTGGATGTTTGCATATTTTCCTTCATTATTGCAAATTGAATAAGTTATGTGTTGCATGGTTAAATGTTTAAATGGTTTACAAGAATATTGATTCACCCACCCCTTAGTATTTTGATTGTTCAACAGTTTTGAGGTGTTCATAGTATGTGTTGGGCATGTCTAAATCCAAAGTTTTTGGGTTTGATGTCTTCTGCAATTGAAGATATTGTTCACAGTGTGTCGGGTGTAGTAATGACAGTGTTATAGGTACAGAGTGCATGTTGGAATGCTCTGCATTCCACTGTGGATGAATATTATGCTATGTTGTCTCGAGGAAATGTTGGAAGGTGTCAAAAGTGTGTGCACTCCAAGTGGCAAGTGATTGGTAGTCTGTGTTTCAAGTTGTGAATGAACAATTGGTTCATTTAGTTGTTGCTTCACCAACAGTACCGACCTAAAGTTTTTAGGGTCGTGTGGAGTTAAATTGTGAATAGAGTAGAATCATGAGAGTGATTATAGGTCATGATGACCTATTTTGGTGTGGTACACACTTTGGTTCCTTCCGCAAAGAATGTGATGGAGTTTTGGGCCGACAGGTCATGGTGTTACATCATTCATACAATTAGGCCAAAGTGTTTGCGATATATATAGAAGGTTGATTTAGTGTTGTGGTGTGTATGTGAGATGTGAATGAAAAGTATTGGATGTAAGTAAGAGTGTGTGTGAGATTTGATGTAGTGTGAAGTGTGAAAGGTATGAAGTGTGTAAAGTCAATTTTTTGTGCTTAAGTGGAACTATATTTCCAGCATGTTATAGATGCATTGTTAGTAGTTCATCTTTGGTAGTGAGCCACCCTTTCTTCTATCTCTTTCTATTTTGGGAAGTGAGCCCTTGGTAGCGAGCCATTCTAGACAGTGAGTCCACCATTCTGTATATCCATTGTAACCAGTTGCAATATATTGTGAGCTAATCCTCACTGTGGTTTTTCCTTTTCAAGGGTTTTCCATGTAAATCTGGTGTTCTTGTGTTATGTGTAGTGATGCATGCTTTAAATGTTTCTTTCCATTACTACAAGGTTAATGTGATGCTTTGAATGGATGTTTAAGTTAATGAAGTTAATGAATTTTAGTGAATACTGATTCACCCCCCCTCTCAATATTTTGGGTGTTCAACAATTGGTATCAGAGCCTGGGCCACAGTTTTGAACCCCTCACTTGCATTGTGGGGGATTCTTGCAAGGTGTGCACCCTTGGTCTCCTTGTGTTGTGCAATGCAATGCTCGGGTTTGTGACATGGCTTAACCACCTCCTGTGGATTCATTAACTCTGGTGGTTGTATCAAGCATTAACAGGTCAATCTTTTGGTGCAACGACAATCGTTTGTGCAATAAATATAATATATTGATTGTGGTATTGGTACAAATTCTATATTTTTCAAACACTTTTATAACTCCTTAAGAACCCTATTTGCAAATTAGCTTTAATAATGTTATTGTCCATAGGTCATGATTCTCCTTTTCTTCCTTCTTTAACAATAGCTAACCAACTTCATTTATGATGGTTGATGACTAGAGTAGTTATTTGTATACTAATATTTGTAAAGATCATTTAAATCACTTCATCATTTGTATGTGCATTTTCTATTGGCTATTATAATTATTGTTATTTCTTTTTATTTCAAAAATATAAAATTATTTGATATTTCATGCATCATCAATTATATGTAATATAATTATAGTTATTCCTATTTAAATAATTAGCATGCAACCTAAACATTCCAAGATGTTTTAAATTAGTTATATATACTTCTTAGTAAAAAAAAATGTATAGTTTATTAAAAATATTATTTATAATTAGGCAAACCCACAAGAAGACTAAAAATTTGAGAATATAATCAACCTAGTTAATTTTACTATTTGACATTAATATAGATTTATCGGATATTTAGCCTAATGGGATTGATGTTAGCTATAGATTACTAAGCATAAGGTAGGTTGGCATTGTAGCAAAAAATGCTAAACTTGACCCAAATGTTCAAATTATTAGTGTTCATGTTTAATTAGAAAGTATACAATTATAGTAATCTTAGTAAAATTAGTGGGCTAGGGGACTAAGTAACTATAGCATAAGCATTGCTTTAGATATAATTATGCTTTAATTGTTTTTGTGTTTTCAGGGACTTTTATTATTTAACTTCTAATAATTTTATTACAAACATGACTATTGATGTCCTTGATCTTTTAATGGGGATGGTAATGGTTGTCCATCAACAATAATGAACTCTTTTTTTTTAATACATGTAAACAGTAATGTTTTATTTTTTAGTCAACTAAGTTGTATTCTATATGTGTATTAAAGTGAGGAGATGCTTCTTGAATGAGTTCATATATTAGTTGAGTTAGAAACCTAAATTAAAATAAAAGAAAGAGGCTTTATGTCTATAATTCAATAATAAATGGTTCACTTTCTTGCATCCCACAAGACCCTTTGTGATACACGAGTTTTATTTTATTGGTTGATGTGTTGAGATTGAAGCTATGTTTATATCTTTGTTTATAATATAATTGGTCTTTTTATCAGGTCTTTTTATTTTAAATTTGATACCAAGGTGATTATTCATTTCTTTTGACTGGATTACAATTTGGCCAAGGGATATAATGTATAGATGAAACAATGAAGGCAACCATTTATGGGTTTATTACTATGACCAAAAGTGAAGTATTTATCATTATGGAAGTGACTTCACTTGGGGAGATCATTTATATGTCCAATGTGCCCAAGGTATATTATCCTATAGATTGGTACATAGTTTGAGGTGGTGTTTTTAAATTGTATGTGTTAAGAAAAATTCCTTATTTCTTCAAGGATGGCAAGAAGATGGAAAATAAATATATAACAATGAAAGGAGTTGGAAAGAATACAGTTCAAATGGGTTTGAGTATTTTGCATGGAAATATGGCATCAAAGTTTCATTTGAAATTTTTGTTTCATTTTAATGAAGATGCTCCTGTAGTCAATAATGAATTTATGCTCTACAATTCCATATAGATTCCTTTAAATCTTGTTATCAATTCAATACATTTAATTTTTATTTTGGAATACTTATTTTATGATATTTCCATCTTAAATTTATTATTGAAAGTACACATGCAATTTATGATGAGCTTGAAGTTAGAAGAGATTGATGAAGAACAATTTTCATCTTCTATCTTCTTATAGGTTACATTCAATAATACAATAGAACAAACATGTAAATTTTATATAGATATTTAATATAAAATGGTGGTACTTGTGAAGTAGGTGCACAATTTTATAAGATCTAATGTATATCCTACATAGACATATAGTTTAGGATTAGTATTATGAAGTATATATATAGTACATCTTTGGTCGAAAGTGTTTTAGAAAAAAAGTTCAAATCTAGAGAATTTCATTGTATATAGTACATCTTTGGTCGAAAGTGTTTTAGAAAAAAAGTTCAAATCTAGAGAATTTCATTGTACATCAAATCTTATTTGAAAAAATGTATTCTCTCAAATTTTGACTCAAATCACATTTCTTAAACCATGTCATTCTTTCTATGGTCAACTTAAATAACAAATCAATAATATTCTACTTATTAGTTTAGTAACTAAATAATGATAATGTGTTTTTCATATAAATAAACTAGGTTGAGTATGATACATTCTACATGAGACCGCCTACTCCTTATAAGAATTATAGCTTACCAATTTCCTTTTTCCTTTGGCATAAAAAATTAGTCATTGTTTAATAAATATAAATTTTATTTAAATGGTAAACATTAATATTACTTTAAAAGGAAAAAAATTGTAAAGTAGGTTATTGGAGCATAATGTTTATTAAAGGATCACACTCAATATAAGTGCTCCTAAATAATATTTATAAGACTAACTTATAAGGTTTAGCCTTCTAAAATATTAGTATGAATTTGGTCATTGTAAGTTAAGGAATAAATGTATAGTTTTGTAATTAATCAATTAATTTAATAATCAAAAGTTTATAAGGTGAAAGGTTGTGACCTCAACACCAACCCCTTGGATTATCTTATATATAGGCAATCACATTGAAGACATAAATCATATTATGAATATGTTGCATATATGAGATTCAAGACTATATGTTAGGTATATTTATGCATATATGTGTGTGAGATCATTCAAGAAAGAGAGCAAGAAGATGTGATTATAAAGGTTCTTATTATATATATATTTGTATAGATTTATGGTAAGTTTCCTCATTTATAAATAATATTTTATTGGGTTTTTTACCAAAGGTTTTCCCCGTGTAAATATGATGTTCTCTATGTATTCTATCTATTTCTATAATTCTCATTTCATTTATTTTTATTTTTAATTGTTAAAGTTTCCTAAAATCTTATTTTTAACATGGTATGAGAGCCAAATTAGGTTGTGCTAATCATTCTTATAAGTGATCTTGCATTAATGGTTAAGTTTGGTAAACTACGATTTATGACATTAGTTTGACCTAGTACGTGTGATTCTTTAATTTAAAAATAGTCATATGGATTGCAATTATTTTATGAAGTATAATACTATAATGAACTATTATTCATTGAATAACAACTCTATCAAGTTAATGCAATTTTTTTATAGTATGAGTAAAGACATTGTGAATAGGTTAAATCGATGATCAATGAATTCAACGAAAAAGGAAATGATAGCAATAATCAATAATTCAAATTCAATTCAATAAAAAACCTAATCTCTATAAAGCGTGTGCACATCAAAATGAAAGCCTTAATAATGTAAATGAAATCAATCTAATCTAATTTTACCTCCATTGTAAAGTATAAAATTATGCTATTAAATGATGATATGTAGATTGCTCATAAAACCTTAGCATAACCCTATTAAGAAAAAGCAAGATGAAAAAAGGAGTATAGTTTGGCTACAAATTCGAGGAGAGATTGAATGATCAAATGATGGGTAATTTATAGCTATTAAGGATATTGGATCAACAATGTGAGACGTGAGATGAGATCAATGGATGAGGATTGTTGAGAGATTAGGAGTGTGTATGAGGCTGCATGGAGAGATGAAGTGAAGTGAGTGAGAGTGAACTAGGGTTGAAGTTGAGTAAACTCACTAAATTTAGCTTTGGTCTCTAAATTTAAGATTAGAAAAATAAAGATAAGATTTGTTATTGTTAGGAAATAAATAAATAAAGATTTTATTTATTTTAGAGGAATGTGCAAACTAAATGAATTAAATAATTTATTTAATTTTGGAGGAATGAATTTTAGTTAATTAAATAATTAAAAATTATTTAATTATGGAGATGAAAGAATAATGGAAATTAATTAAATAATTAAAAAATATTTAATTAAAGTGGCCAGAGGGAAAATGATTAATTAATTAATTAAAAATTATTTAATCAAAGCATCTTTTGTTGTTGCTTCTCTCTTATGTGTGTGGAGGTTATTTGGTGTTGCAGATTGAAGATATTGGTTATTCAATTCAACTTGGTATCAAAGCGTGAGTGATTCCAACATATATGTGTTAAAAACTCAAGTCAATCTAGGGAATTGCTTTCTCTAGAGATGGAGTGAAAATGGAATCACGGGCAGTTTAAACCAGAAAGAAGTTGAAATGGTGATGCATGGCATCAATGAGACTAGAATGGTAGAGGGGAGAAACCCAAACAACCCTCTTAGTGTGGCCGAATTTGGGGGTGGGAGGATCCTTGGAAAAAGTTGGATAGAAGGCCCCCTTTTTAGCAGTGAAGCAACTAGCAAATTAGCACTCGATTTCATGGCAAAGTTGTTTGGCTCACCTATGGGATAGGTCAAACCCTCATAAGGGGTTCGAAGAGGCAAGACCCATCTCATGCAGAGCAGTGAAGATTCCCTACAATAGATGCAAATAATATCCCTTGCAACCCTAGATTTGAGTAAAAATGTTGTGTGATCTCTTTGAAAAACATGTTGAAATAGCTGGGAAAATGAGAGAGCTAAAAGAAAAAGACTTTTTTAAGAAATGGTTGGGTAAGTGGTTGACCTTTGTAAAGGTCAAACAATGGTGTGAAAAACATTGGGGAAAAGGGATTAACCTAAAAATGATGCCAAATAGCTTCTTTCTAGTTGAGTGTTCTTTGGGTAGAAAAAAGAGGTACATCTTAAACCAAGGCCCATACATGATGGGTAAACAAGGCTTGTTTTTGAAGGATTGGGTGAGTAACTTTAACCCTCTAAAGGAAGATGTCACTGAAATCATGATGTGGTTAAGGCTCTACAACTTACCGTCAGAATATTGGTCGGAAGAGACCCTAGAAGAGATCAAGAATAGCCTAGGTGGTTTCATAGGTGTGATGAGAACTTTGAAGAAAGGGATTACATCATGTATACAAGAATTTATGTTAAGATCAACCCTAATATTTATCTGCTAGAACAATTAGAGTTGCTAGTTGGAGAAGGGCCTTGGAGGAAAAAGATTGAAGTTGAAGAAGCAGTGAACAAATGCAATGTGTGCAAGAAACTAGGGCACTCAGAGAAGGAATGTTAGAACAAGAAAGGTAGTGAACCAGTTGGAGAGGAGGTCTTGGTCCCTTCAGAATCTCATTTGGAACTTGGGGAAGTGTCTGGGGTACGAGAGGAATCAGAACCCTCCCCTAAAGCTCCTTAATCAAAAAACCTTGCCCCAAAGTCATAGAAGGTAACCAAATAGCTAATGGAATATTTGATCTGGTTAATAAGGCTTATTATCTAGAGGAGTGTACAATTAAGGGAAAGGTCACCAACACCCAATGTTGTTGATGAGGAGTTAAAGAGAGCCACAGAAGAAAGGTTTTTGCAATAACCAATTATAGACCCAACTTGTAAATTGGTGGCATAGAATGGAGGAGAAGGGAGGTCATCCCAACCAAGTTGGGTAGAGGCAAACAAGGAAAACACTCCTTCGAAGGAGAACTAGGGTGACCAGTTAGATCAATTAGAAGAGGAAGGATCAAATAGTGACTATGAAATAGAGGAGGAAGATATCATGGAAAATAGGTCAATTTGTAAAAGCATGGTAAATTTTGTAGGGGTAATATTGGGAGAAAGGAAGGGGAAAGGAAGAAAATCAAGAAAGGTAATGTTGGAGATTGTTGGTAATGCCAATAGGAAAATAAAGCTGAGATCAGTGAATGGAGTATCCTTTCCCCAATCACCATGAGGCTCCTAATGTGGAATTTCTGGGGCTTGAATTCCTCTAACAAACAACATGTGATCAAGAGGAAGCTTGATCAAACCAAAGTAGATATAGTTGTTTTACAGGAAACTAAATTAGATCAAGAAGGCATAAAATCCTTAATGGAAAAATAGAGGCAGTGGAATGGAACTTAAATTGTGGAGGCTAATGGTGCCTCTGGAGTAATTGGGATATTGTGAAATCCTATCAAAGCAAAGGTTGAAGAAGTGACAGGGAATGTAAACTGGTAGCTATCCAAAGTAAGATTAAACTATTTTATTCAAGATATCTTTCTTATGAACATTTATGGCTCGACTTGCTCTACTCGGAAGCAAATAGTTTGGAACCAAGTAAGAATGATCTTGGAGGATCTGAAGTATGAAAAATCATTATTGGGGGGGATTTCAATGCAACAAGATGCACCTTAGAGAAGAAAGGTGGTATAGGAAGGGTTACCCAAACACAATTAGACTTCCAAAATTTTGTGAAGTTATGTCATCTTAGGGAAGTAAATCTAAAGAATGAAACTCACATGGACGAATAGGTGTGTGGGCTTCACAAGCATAGCAAAAAATTAGACAAATTCTTCATTTTAGGGGATTGGGAGGTATTCCAAGTGACATACAAGGCGAATATTTTATCATATTCAAGTTTTGATCACCTCGCGATTGCTTTAACCTTTCAAAATAATTGCACCCTTGAATGAAACCCTTTCAAGTTTGAGAATATATTGTTGTGAGATGGTAAGTTAATGGGTAAAATTATAGAATGGTGGTCCAAAGGTCTAAACTTTTGAGGTACAAAGCAATTTCAAGTTGCAAAGAAGCTAGGTTATTTGAAAATGCAATTGAAGGAACAAAACAAAAATCATCTCAAAAATATTTTTGAAGAAAAGATAAAGTGGAAGTGGAGTTGGGGGCTCTAAATGAGATGGTAATTTCCACTGGCATGGATGCGACCTTGTATGAAACAAAAAAAGTGTTGCAAAGATAGTATGAGGAAATCTTGGCAAGAGAGGAGATTTTTTGGAGACAAAAGTCAAGGGAGTATTACCTAAAAGAAGGTGATAGAAAAAATAAGTTCTTCCACATAACCATAAAAGTGAAGAGGAGTACATATGAATAGGATATTGTAACATGCCCATTGTTCTACATAGTAACTTTCCTAAGTTTAACTTCAAGTAAATAGTTTAAGCATCTAATCATTGTGAGAAATAAAATTTCTCTTTCCAAAACTATAAAGATAGCATGCACATTTGAAATAAATATATTTCCAAACTTTTCCATTGCATATACCAAAGTATTACAACTTTCCAAATTAATGATTACATAGTACATGTTAACATGATAACATTTCTCTTTTACAATATTTCCATAGAAGTGGATGCAAAATACATAAACAAGGCTTTGTGGAGCTTACTGGAAATAGATGTACAAATGGTCCAGGTTCCCTCCATCAAATCTTGGTCACCTACTGATGAGGAAAATCATCACTCAAGCACTTTTCCACCAACCTTAGACTAATTGTGGTCCCCTGCATATCTATCAAATTGATAGATAGCCCTACCCTTCGACGAAGAGTTTGGTTTGGTAACCTCATAATAAAAATTGACCTTTTCTAAGCTTGGTGTTGTGTCCTACATATCTAGATCTATCACACAATGGCTACAACCTACACATATGGCATTCCCCTACCTAGTATGTAAACCTGGATCACAGTGAACTAACAATGTAAATAGTGGCAACTTACACTACTTTGGCCAAAGTATTCGTCACCTAAGATTTAGAGTGGATGTGATAAACTTCGCCCACCTTCCCAGCTAGATTTGTATTGACCATTCATAACCTATGTGGTGCGTGAGCACCTAGGAAACACACCTAGGAAACAATCTAGGTTGACTTTTGTTTGGGTAAGTTTTTGTGAAGGTCATGTGGACCATTTAGTTAGCATTTATGGATTTTGAATAAAACTTGATCTGTTGTGATCAGTGTAATGAGAAGTGAAAAGGATAGTTGAGTGTAGTTCCTCATTTGGTTTAGGTTGGCAACATTTGGAAAACACAGTGGGTTTTTAAACTCTTGCTATTTGATCATTAGAAGGCTGACCTAGGGTTGTTAACTACTTTGAGAACCTTTAAAAGGTGGCCCTCAACCTAGAATAGAGGTTGGAAAAGCGTTATACCTTTTGGAGTTTACTGTTCAATTGGAAAAGCAATGAATTTCTTGCAATTTTCTGGTTTTTAGTTCTTGTTAGTGTGTTAATGGTGGATTCCAGGCTTTGAGCAGTGTGTGGCACGTGTGGTATTCATTTTACAAGCTTTGTGTAGTCATTAGTGGTGTTGCTTCATCATTCCTTAGCTTTGTTCTTAGTAGGTTTTGTTCCTTTTCATTGTTGATCAGTCCAGTAGACTGTTATTCATGGAGTCTTAGACCTCTGTTTTCCACTATACCTAGTGTATAGCCCATGGGAAATGAGGCTAAGCTCCATGCATGTATATAGAATAGGTTTAGGAGATTGTAGGAGGCAAGGGTCCATGGAAAAGGTCTTCTCCTAGGCGAGCTTGACTATGCCCGACTAGGAAAGACAGTGAAAAGCAAACACTAACGTTGCAGGGGTGTCCTTTCCCTGGAAAACCAAGGTGTGTGGTGGTTGCAAGAGGCCTTACAAAGGCTTGGTAGGAAGCAAGAGACATCACCAATCCATTTGGAGGTTGAGGTAAGCTGACTGTTCACAGCATGGACAGAAAAAGGCCTAGAAAGCCCTAAATCTAGCAAAGTGTGGGTTACGCCTGTGTACGGACGGTGGAGGCTCCAAACCCCAAAAATCATCAAGGTGTGGGCAAGGGAATCACAAATCCCAAGGAAAGAACATAGGTCTTTTGGAGGGTTTTAGAGTGAATTCCATTTTTCTCAGGTTAGGAGGCCTAAAAGGGGCTCAAGGCTAGTAGCCTTCCTAAACCCTAGAATAGGGTTTGGAGTGAGCGATGGAGAATTGGTGATTGGAGGTTGATCAAGAACCCTAGTGAGATGAATTTGAAGCCATGGAAGTCATCACACACCCCTGCAACAGTTTAGTGAAGCTTGGAGGGTTGGTTAACCTTTAGGAAGATTAAGGGCTAAGGAAAGATTGGCAGAGAGAGCACCAAGATTGGCTTGGTTAGGGAAATGAAGATGATAGTAGGGTTGGCCAGGAGAACCAGGGGTGCCTAACAAGCATTAGGGCCTATAGGTTGAGAAGGTGGAGAGTGACACCAAAGGGTTTGCCAAGGTGAGACCCAGAGCATGGGACAGTGAGTGTCTCATCCAACCCTACCCTATCACTATGCACATAGGCTATTCCCTTATGCCATGGAGTAAACTTAACCCCAGGAATAACCTATAACCTCTATGTTAAATAAGACACTTCTACTAAGTAAATCAAATTAACTCTAAGTCTCAACTAGTTTAATCATTAGTTATATAAGCTATACCCACAATATAGTATTTATCCCCACTATAATCACCCATTCCTTAATATGGAATATGTGCAAACACTTCAAACAAAATAGATCCTTATAACAAGCAATCTTTCACTTTCAAATAAGATTAAAATAACTTTTACCTAATAAGAAATTGACCCAATTTTCCAAACAATACAAGTAATATCACACAATCTTTTCAAACATAAAAAATTATAAAAGAGTATAAATCAGAATGCTTATTTATGCAATGCTCCTATTGATCGAACTGGATTCCTATCTCAACTTTCCCTTAAATCAGTATGTAATTTCCCCAAATAAACTTTCTCACTTTCCACCTATTTTTCCTTTTAGTCCCATGATGAACTTCCTAATTTGAAATCGCTCATCCTTTTGGTACATTGGTACATACCTCAAGAGACGAGTGAACTTCTCCCAATATTCATTCACTAACATATCTCCTTGTTTAAGATTTTGGAAGTCAATGAGCTTTTGATCAAAAAAGAGTTGAGGTAACCACCTCTTTTGAAAAATCTCAACAAACTCATCTTAAGTTAGCTTTAAGGAACTGATTTCAAGTTTCATCTTCTTATTCATCCACTAGTTAGAGGCTTCTCCTGCTAACTAGAATGCTCCCCACACAACTTTAGTGACCTCTGAATAGTTTCTTATTTCAAAATACTTCTCCATTTTAATTAACTAAGCCACAGCTTCCTCTCCGCTAGTTCTTCCTTCGAATTTAGGGGGGGTAATATTTCTCATATCCCTAGATAATTCAGTTGCCATACACTTTCTCTTGGTTCCATTAGAATATGATTGTGTCCTAACACTTTCTTGATCTCTAGATTTAGTATGGTTTTTGGAATCTTCCCCTTCTTCCTCATTGTTGGGAACTTCTTCATTTTCTTCACTATGTGGGACTTCCTCTTCCTCTCTTTCTCTTCCCCTCACTTCTTGCTCAACTAACTTGGCTTCGGCATTATCTAGACCTTTTCCAACTTCTTGACTCCATCTAGGATTAGTTCTTGTCCTAACCATTGTCTTAAGTATTATCTGGACCTTGTCTAACTTCTTGACTCCCTCTAGGATTAGTTCTTGTCCTAACCATTATCTTAAGTATAGTTATACCTGGAGGTTCATCTTTAATTAGATCCTATCATGGTTTACTAAATGCATAGAAAGCATTTGAAAAGATAAAATAAACATATACAAAGTTTCATTGAGTTTCTCATACACAAATTTGGATAATAACATAATCTTTCATTTATTCATAAGGATTTCAATATCCTTCCATTTACATAGAATGACTACTTAAATATTCAAGAGGAGAGTACCTATCAGATTCACTCTCAGATGCATAACTACGTGGGACGTAACCCTCTGATTTTTTCTCATCTCTATCCCAAAAAGGATAGTAACCTTTAGATTTAGCTTTCAATACATAGTTTTGGGGTACATATCCCTCTGATTCACCAATAGAGGCTATAACAATTACTTCAACCATAGGTACTACTCGAGGGTTCCTAAATATCAATGTTGGACTAACACTACATTCTGAGGGCATATCCCTAGAAAGTGATAATGAGTTTGATCTGGCTAGAGAAATTGATGGTAAATTGTTGAAATTAGCTTCATCTCTCATCCTTCTTTTCTCTTGACTAATCTATGATAGAGCATGACTGATTGTCTCGGTATCACTTAACTAGATGGAATTTTTATAGTTGGTTCCCTCAATGGTATGAACAAGGGCTTGTTTTTCCTCCTTGGCCCATAAGAAGCACTCATTTCTGATCACTAACTTTCTTGTAGTTAACTTGAGATGCACCAACCTAGTACAATAATTTTCCAAACATTAGACTCATAATGTTGGATGGGAAAACATAGTGAGCACATAGGTTCCAGAGCTGAACTTGGTAGCTCTAATACCATGTGTAACATGCCCATTGTTCTATGCAGTAACTTTCCACCAAAATATCACTCTCAAAATCCTCTCACAACTCTTAAAATCTCACTCTCAAAATCTTCTCACAACTCTCAAAATCTCACTCAACTCACAAAAATCACACTAATAATGTAGATATGCATCCATATTGAGGTAGATAGCTCCTCTATTTATACATAAAGGTCAACAACTACATGCTAGAAATAGGGTATCAAGAATGATACTTCTCAGCTCAAATGGTTCAACTAAGCAAGGTTAAGAAAAGGTGCAACTATAATCGTTGTACAATAAAAACATACATAGCCATGGTGAATAAGTCACTTTTCTCAAATGAACAATAGGTATGATAATTAGAAATGCAAATGTAATTGTCTTCTACAAGTCGACTTACTTGGCCAGCTACACTCTTAACCATTCACATACTTCATAATACTTCAAATTTTGGAATTCATATTGCAAATCAAACTTCTAATTGATTCATGCTTCTCACAAGTTGGTGCCACATTGTTTCCTACACACCCTATTCATTTGGCTATTGTTTGCAATGACTAGGTCAAAGTTTCTTGTGCATGGTTATTCATTTTTTTCCTTTGAATTGACTTAGTCTTTGGTAGTTTACTTACAATTGGTTGGCATATGAAACTATGCACTTTTACATGGTGATCAATGTACTTATTCATAATACTCAGCATTTTAAATGATTTAACCATTACTTGTGGTTATGTGCGACATTCATTTCATGCATTATTCCCTTTAATTGTTTGTTGCATGCAACACTTAGCATTTTGAGCTATGTTTATAATGCTATGTGCTTTAATAATCCAAAGCTATAGAAATCATTATCATTACATAACGTATATATATATATATGTATGTATATACTCATATACTATATATATACCACACCTTGATATTTAAACACATATTCACAATCATATCGATTGACATATATACACTAAATGTATATATATACATGTTACCTTGTCCAATTAATATTCCCATGCATATGGGTAATCCATTCATGAGCATGCATAGATACGTCTATCTACGTATACACATGCACACATTTACTCATGTGTATGAGTTTATCATTAACACATACCTATATACATATATATACATTTTATGTATATATCCCATCAATTGAATAGAAACACATAAGGAAGAACTTGCACATTATAAAGAGACTCAAAAATTAAACTCCTAGACAGAGATGTCACAAACAAACCACAAGCAAGACGAAAGGTAACTTACTATTTCCCAAGCTATTATCCCGACTTGACCAAACTAGAAGTGTGTATGCGAAAGCTCAGTTTAGGTCTTTATTAAAGGTTACTAGACAAAGTTCTTCTCCCTGGGTGATACTTCCCCTCTCTTCAAGAGGCTTGATTTTATTCCTACATCCAACTTTACACTTTGCAATAGTAGTTAACCAAAAATAATACATGTATACACTCAAATTTGGTCTGGAGGATTAATTAAATACAAGTTATTTAATTAATAATCTTTAATTCTTCTACTTATAAATAAATTGAAAAAATATATTTATATAGTTCATTCTCTCTAATTCTTTCTATCTTAAATCATTTTCTTAATATCTTAATTAAATGAACAAATTTAATTAGTTTGTTTTATTTATTTAACCTTCTCTCACTAAATTTGAATTTTAAATTCAAATTTAAGCATATGTCTACTAACTTCTTCCCACCTTCCACCTCATTGTGTTTCTCAAGAAATTAAATATTTCTAATATTTAATTTGGCATTTATCAACAAATTCTAACTAATTAGGGACACTTGGCCTTCATCTCCATTTCATTCCTCTTCACACTTGGCAGTTTGTTCTTATGAAAGGAACACATTTCCCCTTTCCTCTCTAACCTCTTCATCTTCAATCGTCCATTCTCCAGATCGAATCCAAACCGTTGATTTTTGCCACCTAGGCACATGCCTTGGAAAATCTATAAATAGGCCCTCATTTACAACAAAAAAAGAGAGAGAGTTGAGCATTTGTAGCAATTACACTTTGCGGCATTTTAATTAGCATTGTCATTTTAGTGAGCATTCTAGTATTAGCATTTTAGCATCAAGTAGTTTAATCATGGCATTTTAATTAGCAACATCTTAATTACAACATTCTCATCATGGTATTTTCATTAGCAACAACTTAATTACAACATTCTCATCATATCGTTTCCATTAGCAACATCATAGCAACATTATTATCTTAGCATATCATCTACAACTAGTTTATCAATCATGTAATGTAGGAAACATCTCTTGCATTTCTAGCATCTCTCATTCTTCAAGTTACCATTTGGAAATTCATGTGCACAAACAATCTGAGAGCAAAATGACTTAAAGAATCCTTGGAGATAGAGGACAATGAGATGCCATTAAGGAATTGTTGTTTTAATTTGATTATTATTTGAATTCCTTGATATAATGTTTCATTGGTGTGTTGTATAGGTTTTATTCGCTTATTCAAATTATTTACATACACCACATAAATTGGCACCCACTATGGGGCCTAGCCCCATTTTTAATATTTTTCTTACAAGTTTTCATCAACAGGTTCATTCGTGAATTTCGATGTAGTGCATTCGTTGTTTATTTCAGCACATAGGTGGTGACTTTCAGTGCATCCAAGCTCTGTTATAGTGCATACACAGCCCATACCAGCGCATATACATGATTTGATTTCCCTTTTCTATTTTCCAGAATAAAGCATTGAGTGTGTTTAATAGCGCATATATTGAATATTTTAGCACATATGCTCTTTGTTTTAGCGCATACAACTTTATTTGCAAAAAAATAAAATTTTGGGGGACTGATCTATATCTTTCCATTTTGCAAGTGCTCTATATGTTGTCAAAGACATATCTGAAACTACTAACGATGTTTGCAGGGGCTGGACTTATTTTCCTTTGATTAAATTAGGCATCTAGTTTAATTAAAAGGTTAAAGAACACTATGTATGTTGTGTTTGCAAAGTGATAGGCCAATGCTCTCCCCTTTACTAGGTGACCAAAATGCCAAACTCACTCTTTCATTTTATTGCAAAATTTAAAATTTTGGGGTGATCTATATCCTTCTATTTTGCGGGTGCTCTATAGCGTGTCAAAGACATATCTAAAACTACTAACGATGTTTGCAGGGGCTAGACTTATTTTTCTTTGATTAAATTAGGCATCTAGTTTAATTACAAGGTTAAAGAACACCATGTATGTTGTGTTTGTAAAGTGATAGGCCTATGCTCTCCCCTTTACTAGGTGACCAAAATGCCAGACTCACTCTTTCATTTTATTGCAATAGCACCTTTAGCAGGCCTGCCTCCCCACTTTGAAAGGAGGGAATGACCTAAGTGGGAACAGCTAAAGCCAAGCATTCCAACCCATTATAATCAAACATGAATTGTGATGAAAATCACATTCAATGGTAGTGTGCACTGATAGCCCTCCCTTGGTATCCTTGATATACGTAAATCCTTTGTTATAATGGTTGGGAGGCCTCCTGAGGGAGTTTATCATTTTCCGCACCGAACGAAAACCCTTACTAAGAACTTTAAGTGTAGTATCCAAGCTGATTCAGTTGCCAAACATTATAATATTCACAATGCAAGGGGAGGGAAGAATCTGCCCCCAAGATACCATATAACTACCAAGGATTTCTAGCCAAAAGTGGAGGATTCAACTTTGGTTAAGACCTGGAAAAGGAAAAAACACGGGCGCCCTCTAGGGGGTGACAGGGTTGTGTGAGCAGACATAGTTCCAAGTTGTGGGCTATGATGTTATTAATGACCCTTGACATTAGAAGAGTCTGGTTAATCTGTTTGCTATTGTTCAATACCAATGGAAATCAAAGGGATTTGACCATATCCTAGAACATACACTTGATGTTTAGATCATAGGATGAAACAACTATTTTACTACTTCCTTTTGTGTTTGAAATCATTTGTTCAGAGGATCATCCATCAAAAACACTCAATTCACTTATTCAAAAACAAGAAAACCAGGCAAACTTTCAAAATGGTGACATTTCTAGTTTAGTGCATAAACTTCTTGTTTCAACGCATTGAGTTCATATTCTAGCACATATAGGTCTATTATAGTGCATTCACCACATCTTTCAATGCATATAAGGTCTATTCTAGCACATTTACCTCATCTTTCAGTGCATAAGCTTTATGTTCTAGCGCATTTAACTAACAGTATGTGAATATAGGGTTTGTTCTCATGCATTTATCCCATCTTTCAGCGCATATACAACCTATTTTAGTGCATTCGCCTGATACTCAAACAAAGAACTAAATTGAACTTTTGTTCAAAAAATAGAATCATATTTAGGGACCCTTTTCAAAGCAGTGATCATTCCTCATTAAAACATTGGTTTAAACTTGAAGAAGTTGGCTTTTGCAAGTGCAATTCCTTTAACTAAACTTAGATCAAACAACTTAAAGTTCCCAATCACCAATCTCATCTCTGATTGTTAGCTAAGTTTCACTATTATGATCTATCATCCTTTATGATGAAACAAATTTTGTACATCAGATTTAGCCTAGTCTCATCAATAGGATCCATCATCCTATTTGACTTAGGTATTTCATTGGCACTCCCAAAACAAAGATCAAAGTATAGCAAAACTCTATCACCTGCATGACCATTTTAACAAGAGCTCAAAAACAAAAACTTAGAGAAAAAGAAATAGAAACTCAAACCATCATGGCAGAAGGAGAAGAAAATCCTTTTCACATATTTCATCAACCTGAAACAGATGAGATAACTGATGAGGACATTCAAAAATCTCAATAAGACCCTAAATTTCACAAGTTCATGAAAAAAATTCTAGAAAAGGATGGAGAGAAATACTTTTTGTTGTTGGAAAATGAAGGTGTAAAACTACCCAATAATTTTGATGTCAACCAATTGAAGGGAGCTCCCAAGAAAATAGAAGTTGACTCATGAATCATAAATCCATTGAATGCTTTAACTCACCAAATGCAATATCTTCAACAACAAATCCTAAACATGCAAAGGGGAACAACAAAGAGATATTTGTTGCAAGACATTTGTCCTTATCCATTTGACAAAAATATGAACATGATACCTTTTCCACCAAATTGTGAACTTCAAAAATATGACAAATACAATGGAAAAATTGATCCTCAAGATCATGTAAGAGAATTTTGGGCCATGAGTCTGGAATTTGCACATGAAGAAACTTATCTAATGAGATTATTTCCAAGAATTTTGGGTGGTCAATGCATGGAATGGTTTTCAAAACTCCCACCAGATATTAGATCATTTGAGGAGCTGGTAAATAAATTTATCTCCCAATATTCATACAACATTCAACATGAAATAACCATGAAAGATCTCTATAACACAAAATAGAAAAATGGTGAGTCATTTCTTACATTCTTACGAAGATGGAGATGATTATTTGCTAGATATGCCCATCCTATACTTGAGAAAGAAAAGATGGATATATTTATTGATAATATCAACAGTGAGATGAGTTATAGACTCCAATTGTAGTGTCCACCCAATTTTGAAAACATGATTGAAAACGGACTTAAGATTGAGGAAGCCTTGGTTAAAAGAGGAGTATTGAAAATCTATAACGAAGGAACAAACTCTGCTAACTCTTCTAACCATCATAACATCAATGACAAATCCAAATTTTGGACAATAAATAAGAATGTTGGTAATGATGGTGTAGTTGACACACATAACGTAAAACCAATCTTTGATTTATTAGGTACTACACCCAAAAACAATCAAAACAACAGTGAATCTAAACTAGCTCCACCACCATGTCAAAGAAAATTTACACCTTTGGTACAATCACTTGAATCAACATTAAAAGAGCTTCTTGCACACAAACTCATAACATTACCAGATACATGAGATTTTGAACCAAGAGTCAAACCATCATGGTGGAATGAGGCATATTACTGTGATTTTCATGGAAGCAAAGGTCATAAAACAAATGATTGCATGCAATTAAAACATTTGGTGCAAGACTTGATAGATAGAGGTGACATATTGATAGGACATAAAACAAATGATAATCATGGGGCATTTAAAAACCCTCTACCCAACTATGAAAAAGGAGAATCCTCTTTGACAAACAACAAAGGGAAGAATGTGAATTATGTCTATGATACTACCATCAATCACATTTATGTAGTTGATAATCAAATCAATGTCATCAAAACCAAGGATAAACAAGACAACCTACTGGTAAATGTGACCACAAGGGGGCAGTCCAAGTTTGTATTGAAAGGAAGTACATCTAAAACACCTGCTACTTCGTCAAATCAATACAATATAGTGGATCAATTGCAAAAGATTCCAGCACAAATATCCATACTAGAACTTCTTAAAATTTCATCAGCCCATAAGGATATTCTAGAAAAAGATTTAGTTGACACTACAGTACCAACTCATTTGGAAGTTTGTCAATTCCAAGCCATGGTGGGACATCTGACTACACCCCATTGTTATCATTCTCAAAAAACAATGATGCATCCCTCAGTCATCCACACAATGCTCCACTCCATAATGAGGATTTAATTCATAAACATCAGGTCAAACGTGTTTTAATAGATGGAGGAGTTGGTCTAAATATATGCACCTTAAAGCTTATCCATGCATTGGTATTTTCAGAAAATGCAATAGATTCCAAAAGAAAGATCACCATAAAAGCTTATGATGATGAAGAAAGATCCTCTCAAGGACTGATAGTATTGCCAATTCAAGTGGGGATAGAACAAAAGGATATACTCTGCCAAGTTTTAGACAAGGATTTGACCTACAACATACTCTTGGGTCGACCTTGGATCCATGAAATGCAAGCAGTACCATCAACATACCATCAATGCTTGAAATTCCCTTATAATGGACAAGAGATCACAATTTCAGCAGATTTTGATAATCCCCAATACTGCAACACTCTCAAGACAGTCCAAGATGTTTTTGTCCCACACAACAGAGAAGCTCTCACTTCTATTTCCTCAAGTAATGAAAGCCAACTCAATTCTTTGTCAAAACAATTTGAAAAAATGTTCAGTTGAAAGATAAAGGCATCAGTGATTCTATTTCCTCAAGTAATGAAAGCCAACTCAATTCTTTGTCAAAACAATTTGAGAAAAAGATTCAGTTGAAAGATAAAGGAATGGGTGAGTATTCTTTTGAGTAGTCCTTATGTCTCTCATAGCTACTACCTTCTCCAAAATCATATGGACAACCATCAACATCTAGACAACAATCTTCACAACCCATCACGATCGTTGATGGTAAATTTGTAAAAGCAGGTACTCTAGTTGATGAATTTGAGGATAAAGACATTCTAAATTGGATTTACAAAGATGAAGAAGAATCCACAACAACAACTTCCAATATACCAATAGAGCAATATGGTAAAGGGTTCAAAATCTTAGAAAAGATGGGATATGAAGGAAAAGGTCCTATTGGAAAATGAAAGGAAGGTATTGTGGAACCAATTCAACCTATCTCAATCAATGCAAAAGACAAGATATGATTAGGATACAAAGAAGAGACAAAAGAAGAAGCCATTCAGAAGATTTGTGAACAAATCCTCCAACCGCGAGCTAGTTCTAAAATAGACTCAAATGAATATGAATGGGATTCACTATCTGAAGAATCTTGTGAAGATAAGCAAATCAATGTGATAAAGAAGTATGCACCCATATGTACGGAGGGACAAAGCTTAGGGTCTAGACCATTTGAGTTTGGATCACTACATATCGATGACTCTAGTGAGGACGATCATACATCAAGCAAGATAAATCATTCAAAGGAGAGTAACATTATAGACCTTGGCGTTGCTAGCGAACACCTCGAAAATGTTTCCATCATGACCCTCACCACCTTTGATCTTGACCAATCCGATGATTCCTTACCTTTGATACATCCCAAACTCATTGATTGGGAACAAACCAAGCCTCTTGATATCCCTACCTTTTCAAATGATAATGCCATTGTCAATTTCCTTTGTTCTAAAAATCCAGAAACAAGTTCCACCAATGAATTTCATAATGAAGTTTCAAACAAGGGGAGTGCCAAGTCTCTTAGCTGCAAAATAAAGAATACAAAAAATTGATCTAATGGTGAAAACCATTCAATGGCAGTATTAGATCATGAAAAAGTAAAAAGAAAGAGTGTATCCAATGGTGAAAACCTCTCTAAGAACCTTTGAGGATTAGAGATTTGTGCCCAAGCATTATCAGAAAGATCTTGATTATTGGTTTGAGCTCCCGCCAATCCATAAACGCTCCGATTTTCTGAGAAACAACAAAGAGACCATACACCTTAAGCATCAATGGCGAGCAAAAGCCGTGACCAAATTCTTGAAAAGAAAGACAAATCCTTTTGCTTGGTCCTATGTTGTTGGCATGCCGAGATTAGGATCTAATAATGCATCATTTATCCATAGCACCTGGAGTTAAGCCAGTAAAGCAGAAATTGAGAAAAATGCATCCACACATTGCCCTACTAGTGAAAGCAAAATTAAAAAAAATATTAGATCCAGGGTTCATCCAACCAATTGACTATGCAGAATGGATTTCAAACATTGTACCAGTCTCCAAACTAGACAAAAATATTAGAATATGCACATATTTTAGGGATCTTAACAAGGCTTGTCCAAAGGTTGACTTTCCTTTGCCCAATATAGACATGATTATGGATTTAACAGAAGGACGTGCTATGCTATCACTCATGGATGGTTTTTCAGGCTATAATCAGATCAAGATTGCACCAGAAGATCAAGACAAAACAACTTTCACATGCCCATGGGGTACATTTTGTTGGAATGTCATGTCTTTTGGATTAAAGAATGCAAGAGCCACCTATTAGCATGCAATGACAATGATCTTTCATGACATGATGCACACATTCATTAAGGACTATGTGGATGACCTGCTGGAAAAATCATTCACCAGGGAAGGACATCTAGAAATCTTGGATAAAATCTTTAACCGATTGGAAAACTTCAATGTGTGTTTAAATCCAAAGAAGTGTGTATTTGGAGTAACATTAGGAAAACTCTTAAGATACATAGTATCAACTAAAGGCATCGAAGTAGATCCAAAAATAGTTCAAGCAATCATGGAAATGCCACCTCTTAAGAACATTATCCAACTAAGATCTCTACAAGGAAGATTCCAATCCATCAGAAGATTCATCGCGCAACTAGTGGACAAGAGCCATCCTTTTACTCATTTGGTACACAAGAATGTTTCTTTTAGATGGGATGAAAGATGTGAAGCTGCCTTTAATCAATTGAAACAATATATGATGAATCCACCTATATTGGTACCACCAATAGAGGGAAAACCACTTCTACTCTACATAGCAACTACTGAGGTATCATTGGGAGCTTTGCTAGCACAAGAAGACTCTACAAGAAAAGAAAGGGCCATCTACTACATCAGTAGAACACTAAGTGGCTATGAAATTAACTATACATTCATTGAAAAAGCTTGTTTGGTAGTGGTATTTTCTACTCAACAATTGCGACACTATATGTTAACACATATTGTCAAACTAATAGCCAAGATAGATCCATTAAAATATCTACTTAGCAAAGCCACTCTAACAGGAAGATTAGAAAAATGGGTGATGATATTGAGTGAATTTGACATTCAACATGTGGATAGAAGAGCAATCAAGGGCCAAGTAATAGCAGATCAGTTAGTTGAAGCATCGTTGCAAGATGACCATCCTATGCACATTGAATTCCCAGATGCAGATGTCCTCACAATAACAGCACAACATTGGATATTATACTTTGGTGGGTCTTACACTCAACATGGATCGGGTGTTGGAATCCTATTTGTTACTCCTCAAGGACACACTATCCCAAAATATTACAGGTTGATGTTCCCTTGCACAAGCAACATGGATGAATATGAAGCACTAATCATTGATATCAAGGTAGCAGTGGAATGGAAAATCACATAATTACAAGTTTATGGAGATTCCCAATTGGTCATAAATCAATTTAATGATGACTATCAAACAAAAGATGACAAGTTGATGCCAAACAAGAGAATGATAGATGAATTCAAGAAATACTTTGTCGAGATCAAGTTTGAACAAATTCCAAGAGTACACAACAAAGTTGCAGATGCCATGGCAACCATTGCTTCTCTTTTACAAATACTAGAAAAATGAAGTTGTTATGAATTCATGGTGGAACAATTGTTTACTCTTGCATATGACAATCTTAAATCCCAAGTCATGTACCATCTAGTTGATGTTGATTCTTCAATCTATGGGATGATTTATACCTATCTAAGAGACAATACCTTTCCACCTAATCTATCTCGAAACCAAAAATCTAACTTTATCTGTCAAGCAGCCCGATACACCCTAATAGCTGATACACTTTATTGATGAGGTCTCGATGGTACTCTCCTTCGATGTCTTGAATGTGGAAAATCTGAAACTGCCTTATGAGAAGTTCATGAAGGTATTTGTGGTACTCATTCAATTGGTCTTACTCTAGCTAAGAAACTCCTATACTTGGGATATTATTGGCTGAACATGGAAAAATATTTTTTTCAATTTGTTAAGAAATGCAAGAAGTATCAAGTCCACGGAAATCACATACATGCACCAATGCATGAGCTACAACCATTCACATCGACCTAACCTTTCTATCAATGGGGACTTGATCTTGTGGGTAAGATTCATCCATCTTCCTCTAATGGACATAAATCCATAATCATAGCCACTGATTATTTCACAAAGTGGATTGAAGTCATCCCATTAACCACAATCACTGGTAAACAAATTGCCTCCTTCATCCTGAACGACATTGTCTGTCGGTATGGCATCCCTAGCTCCATTGTCACTGACAATGGTAGACCCTTTAAAAACCAAGATGTACAAGAACTTTGTGAAAAATTTCATATCCAACACCAATTTTCCACACCTTATTACCCTCAATGGAATGGCCAAGTAGAAGCCTCAAATAAAACCATTTTGAAAATCTTGAAGAAAACTGTCAATGATCTTGGACATGACTGGCATGTCCAACTAAACCCTACCTTGTGGGCATATCATACTAGCAGCTACACCCCTACAGGAGCCACACCATATGACCTTGTGTATGGATTAGAATCCATCTTACCCATTAAGGTTGAGTTACCCTCACTTCGGGTATCATTGAAAGGAATTATTTCAGAGGAAGACTATCGAGTATCCAAACAATAGGAGTTGGAATTGTTAGATGAACGTCGTCAACATGTTGTTGATCATCTAAAAGCTTATTAACAAAGAATGTCAAGGAGATATAATCACAAGGTAAGACCAAGAACATTTCAGGTTAGCAACTTGGTACTAAAAGAGAATCCTCGCAATCAACAAGATCAGGAAAAGAAGGGAAAATTTGAACCTAATTGGCTAGGTCCTTTTGTCATTGTATCAATATATGGATCTAGAGCATATTAGTTATCTACACCTGAAGGGGACTTGTTTGAAGAACCTATCAACAACATTCATCTCAAGAATTTGTATACATAACTCATCTAGTGCACGGTTCAAAAGCAAAAAAATCCAAAAAAAGTAAAAACATAAAATCGAGGAAAAAGTCAAAAAAAACAAAATGAGAGAAAATCAAAAAAGGAAAAAGTGAAAACTCAAAAAGTAAAAAGAAGAAAAATCCAAAAAAATACAAAAAAGTGAAAAATTCCAAAAAAAGCAAAAAAATTATAAAATCGAAAAAAGTGCAATAAAAACTAGTAAAAACTTGGCAACAGGTGCTATTTGTGATAGATTGGTTTTTCCATTTATTGGAACATGTGTCGGTCATCCACTTTTCGCCATCATTATGCTTGTCCATCATAAGAACCTCATGTACATATCTGGGCATTGCAGTCGTGTCTCACCTTGGCTTGGCAATCATTGCACACTTTCACAATAAGTGGTTGATTTCTCAATGGGGCAAAAATATTGAACTCACTGGGGGCAATCTACTTTGAGCTTAAAACAACAAACAAGCAATAGTAAGACAATATAGCAAACATAACGATCACAATGAAATTCAACATTGGACATCAACCACATTTTTTTAGAAAACCAACCATCCAAATCAACAGTAAGATCAATCAAAACAAATCTAACTAGATGATATTCTTTTGAATCTTGGTTTAATCACTTTAGCATAAATGTTCAACTGTTGTATCTTTATTTTTGTTATCATTTCTCTAGAGCAACTCAAGGATTTCATGGACTAGAGAAGCTATGATGGAGTATGATATTTTTCTTTGTCTATTGTTTGTGAGTTAATCATTACTGCTATGTGAATATGTCATGGGATGTGATCTACAAAGTATCATTGATGACATTGTGGATTTTTATAGGAAAAGGATTAACTCTTGTTTGTTTTACGCAAGCAATACTTAGGTCATCTCCGTTCAATTATACCTAGATGATTGTATTACCTTGCAATATCAAAATCCATGGAATTTGTACTTAGGTCATCATGGTTTAATTATACCATCAGTGTTTGTACTAACTTTCAACATATCAAAAGCTCAATGATGATAACAAGCACAACAAATTGGCTGACAAGATGACAACATTGCATATTTAGATTTGCATGGTTAAGATAGATTGCATCCATATTAGTTTTGCATGTACATTTTAGGTTTTGCAAGGCTGACAAATTTCAAAATGATTTTATCTCTCATTAAAGGATTGAGTACATTTGACATAAAAAAATATCATTCACATGTAGTTGCATAATCATTATCATATCATACATACATTAGAAAGTATTATCATAGGTTATCCATCCATGCATTAGATCATATATTTGCATTCGAAAAATACAAAAAAAAAGGTGCATCACATCTCATATATCATAAAGCATCATCCATAAAGCCATATAGAATCATAATCCATGCATCATCATTTCATTATTGCATCCATACACAACCATGGCATAATCATATAAACATCACATAGCATATAGAGCGGAAATCAAATGCATTCATCATAAAAGCATGTAGACAACATATAGATCAATAATCTTTGTTGCATCTCATATAATCTCAAAATAATCAATGTCAAGTGTACAATGATATCACAAAATATGGAGAGATACATCAACAAAATGGCAGGAAATCATAAAATCCCTGACTGAATAAGTGAATACATCAAGTCTCAGTACATCAAATGTGAGCACAAAAGCTACGTGTTGCTCCCCCTGGACGTTGTAGGCCTCGTTGTGCCTGTTGTTGCACCACCAAATGGACTTGCATCTGGATCTCTTCCTGATGGATCTCTAAGAAGTGGCCTAGTCACACCCCTGGTCATAGCCTGTGACTGACTTTGACCTGACCTACCACTGATAGACTGTGCATAACTAGGGGCATGTCGCTCTGCAAGAACTACCTAATAATACAATGATCTATAATATTTTGTCTCTCGGGCTGAATGTCGAACCTCTCTTAGCATATCCCCTACAGTGGTCCCCTCAGAAACTCTCTACAATCTCTTAGCTAGGGCCTCTGCATGCTCATATCTTTGTCTCGCGATATCTCTCTCTATTGTTAGAGAGAAAATCTACTCTTGTGCTTGCACTAGCTGTCCCTATAAGCCCTCCACTTGTAACTGTAAAGCATCTAACTGTGCCTATTGTTGATGGGAAAGCACACAAATATGAACCTAAGATAGTCCTTCCTGTTGTTGGCGCGAGGGAACCATAGATCTCCTCCTCTGAGGTACTCTAAAGTCCAATATTTGTTTTCCACCTGCATCTCCACCATCTCCATCATCTCCTCCATCCCCACCATCTCCCTCCTCATCATCACCATCTCCCCCATCCCTCCTCCATCTCAGTGTGTGTTGTGGTGCTTTCTCATCATCATCAAATGACGATACAGGCTCATCGGAACTGGAAATGCTCGATATGGAATGTGTGAATAAATGCTCAGCATACTCATCTATCATCACACCAGCCACAATCTCTAGACAGTAATCCCATACTTGTGCCTACAATCCAAAATACTCCTCGCAAGTTGTATCATATGATATGGTGGGTCCCCACTCTAGAATATCATACCGTCTCAAAGCATATAACACAACTCCCTGGGGCATCCCCTGAACTCCGCCATACTGATGAAGCACCCTCATGAGCATGAATATATCAATAATAAATTGGGTCCATCCAATCAAATATCTCAAAGTGCAAACATATGGCATCTCAATATCATCCTCGAGCCACTGCTCACAATCTAAGTATGGTCACCATGTGACGGTCTCCAAATCATCAAGAACTCACCGTCAATACTCCAATTTTCCCAACTTGCACTAGACAAGAGTACCTGTGTACCCAAAGACATATGGCCTACCAACTAGATGATCTCTCTCTGCCAAAGGGTGAGTAACAGCTATATGCTCCCAAGCCCAAATCTGAAGCAATGTCACTCCAGCTGATAAACTAGCATCTCCAAGATACACCACCTAATGCAAATCATGATATAAATGTGCTAACATATAGGAACCCCATGCATATCAGATCCCCTGAGTGATCATCCTCTCTAGTATCCTGCCCCAGCCAACAGACAGTCCCTTTGACCTACAGTCGGGACATAAGAAACCTCCAACAAACCCAACAAGAGCATATGGTAATGGCTCTGTTGTCACCTAGAAATGCACCCTATGCAAAGTTATAAAAAATTGAGCTTTCTAGAGAAACATGGGATCATTTCAAGGCTGTGGGTCACCTAAAGTTGAAATGAACCTCCGGAGAAGGCAGAATTCCTTTGTGCTATAACCTAAACTACTAATCTTTATGAGGGAAAGGGAGAAAGAGTGCATGAAAATAAAACTGAACCCTATGGTGATGCACCAAATTTAATAAGAAGGCATATAACACAGTTTAAACACACAGTTTCAATCAATGACAAAAGCTTTGTCATACACAACTCAATCACATATGTTTTATGCATAAAAATTTCATGAAAAGGTTCATATGGATACACTCCTAGAAGGAAGGAATAACTCCACAACTAGATAATACTGCATTTTGAACACATCTCACAACCTGCAAAAAATACATACTGCTCTACAGAAAGGTGCTGAGATAAGACATAACTACAAGGAATCATACAATTTCACAAGTAGTTTCATCAATTACATGAATGCACATGATTTAATAGAGAGATTGAAAAGGTAAAGTACTTATACTCATTGATTTCAATGGTGAACACTGATATACATGTCTATCATGAGCTACAAAACATAGCCTCTCTTCTGCCAAGAACTCTACAAGTTACCGAAGCAGAAAAGTACCAAGTCCGAACTATATACAAAAAGGAAAAAAATGCCCTATATACAAAAGAGTGTCGGCCCCTTAGGGCTTACAAAAATATCTCCCTTTGGGATAAATCTCCCTCAGATCTTTTGATGAAATTAATGTTGCATCCCCGTGGCCATGTCGGTGTGGAGTCGCTCCAGGAATGGCCTTCTTCAAATCTTTCTGCAACCACCACATTTACTTCTACTCCTCGTGTCCACCTTTGAATCCCCTGGTGAGCTGCTTTGAATGCTCCTGAGCTCAAAACAGATACGCGTTTCCTTTCATTTTGTTAATCCTCCTCTTCCTGGTCAGACTACCACGATCCGCCTGTAGCTCCCTCCGATTCTCTGGGTGCACTCCACGTAGATTCTTCAGGCGGTCAAAAGCTCTTCTTGTTGAATCGCATGTCGATGAGACACTAATCATGTCTCCCCGATGCGATTATACCCTCCTGCAACCATCGACAGAACATGTGACAGTTGGTGAGACCTTTTAGCGAGCCGCATAAGTCATATTGATACCACCAAAACCCATCGGCAAGACAATCAACATCAGTCAGAAGTCATAGCAAGCTTCACTGAGTCACACTAATACCCTTTCCATCGCTTAGTCATCCGCATTCGGCAAGAGCTCCTTCAGTCGGCAAGAGGTCATACCGCTCTTTGTGAGTTATATCGCTGTGCTCCTCCGTTGGCAGGACATCGTGTGTTGGTGAGAGCTCATGCCGAAGGCAATATACTATCAACGAGCCCATTTCATGGTCGGGGAGACTTCCTTTGGTCAGGGAGACCTTCTATCGAGCCCCTCTGCTCTCAACGAACACATCTAAGTCGGCAGGACCCTACCGAGTCAGCAGGACCTCATAGCCATGTCAGATCTTTCTCCCTAGGCTCATTCTGTATCGGCCAGACCCTACCGGGTTGGTGAGACCTCATGGTGAGCTTATTTCATTTACCCCAAGCTCACTTTTGTTTCAACGGGACCCTATCTTGGTTGGCGAGACCTTTTCCCGAATTCAAAATTTCCACTAAGACTCCCCAGCGGGGACCACCATTCCATGTCGGCGAGACAACTCCCTTTCGCCGAGACATCATACCAAAGGGGAAAACCTTCGACGAAACCTCCACACTTTAGCCAGATCTCCTGACGAATACAAGTATTTCTCCCTGAGCTCCTATTTTGTTTCGGCGAGACCTTTTCGGGTTGGTGAGAAGTTTTGCTGAGCTCCTAAAGCTTTCAGCTAGCTCCTTCAAGTCAACAAGACTTACCGTGGTCGGGGAGACCTTATGCCGACGCTGTCGTCCTTCGCCAAGACCACTCCGCTTTGCCCAGACATCTCAGCGAACTCCATCTTTTTCGGCGAGGGCCTATGTTGAATTCACCCCATGTCGCCAAGACTCCCTTCGGTCGGTGAGACTTCATACCAACCGAAGCCTCCTTTTGCTGAATCGAGAGCACTTCAGGGAGACCCTTCATATCAGTAAGACCCTATGGCGATGGAATCCCCTTCGGCAAGACTCTTTTGGTTGCTGAGACCTCAAGCCGAACACAAACCAATCTCCCCAACGCCAGCCTAGTGAATAATTGTCAGTGTGACAACCACCGGTCGGGAAGACCTCACAAAAGGCAACAAAACCTCATGGGGAAAGCATTCTGCTTTGGCAAGACCCCAGGAAGGTCTTGCCGACTTCCTTCTCTAGTTATTTTTGTGCCAAAATGATTGAGGCAGACTCTTCGAATGAGCTCCTTGTGAAATGTCATCAGATGCATGATCTAACCCCTGACGCAAATATCCCATTTGACCTTCTTGAACATCTGAAACACAATTTCCAGCCTGCTTGAGCCCGTAGCTGAAAAATGGGCAACAGGCTCATAAGAATCAACCATATCCTAACATGGGATCTCGTAACCGCTAATCCCGTCATCATAAAAAATCCTCCTCAGCGCCTTGGTATCTCCCTGCTCTATGTGATCATATATGACTAACTCTCCAACCACGAGAATCCTCAATATTCGGTACACCTCCTCTGGGGTAACCGTCATCTCACCGGTAGCTAGATGGAACGTGTTGTGGTCACTATGCCACCTCTCAAATAATGTAGTCAATAGTCCCCTATTTATCCTTTACTGGAGCATGTCAAGCAAGGAAGATAAATCACATTGCTCAATAACATCCAAATCTGCCTACACCAGATGCAAAATCATATCCCAAGTCTTCAAGTAGCACTCTTGAGACTGAAGAACTCTTAAGTCCTCCTATAATCCTAACATATCACAAATAAACATTTTATCAATCAACCTATCAATCAATCTAATCAACTCTAATGAGATTTTGATCAAATCCCATGGAGCATCTATCATTGACTCTCATCCATCATGAGGTCAATCATCATCTATCCTATCAAACATCACCAAAACAACAACTAACACGATCATCAAGCATCAAAAGCAAGGAGAAAAATCAAAATTTCATCAATTCAGGTGTCAACGTTCCAAGACAGAGCATCCATATGCTGGAACAATGGATGCGCTACAAAAATCCATCAATGCGCTGAAATAGAGAATCTATTTGCTAAAATAGTCAACATATGCGCTACTTGGCAAAATATATGCTCTACAAACCTAAATGTGCTAAAACATTCAATCGATGTGTTATATCGGGGCATAGATGCACTAAATACCTATATGCGCTATTTCAGAAAACATATGTGCTAAAATGCACTATTACAGATTTTAAAAACATGAAAGCGCGTAAAAAAACAAATTCAAATTTCAAAATGTGGTTTCTCGAGGTACGTATCAGAGGTCCATACTCAGCAGGGTGGTGGTATCGTTGAACTCGCTTGAATCGATGAGTGTGGTATGGGATGACCATCTTGCTAAATTGCTCAATCAACTTAATCACTCAATTGCAAATGAATTCAAATGAACTCCTTTTTCACCTTTTTTATCTTTTAAAGGGGTAAATGGAGGGTATTTAAGTAGGATTATTTTTATTTCAAAAGGGCATCAATTAATCAATTGGAAGGGTCAGTATTCTTCATCGGGAGATAAATCGTCTCAAAATCCTAAAAAATTGAAAAATCCTCATAAAATCATTAAAAATTCAAAAATCCTAAAAAATTTCAAAATTTTCATGATTTATCTCCCGAGAGGGCATACACGCATCATCACTCAAAAATTAGCATCTAGGGCATATCAAATTTTTTTATCAGCACTATCGGCAATTTTTTTTTGAAGCAACATGTCGCAAACACATCACTTCAAAGAGGGGCAAAATGTATATACTCAAATTTGGTTTGGAGGATTAATTAAATACAAGTTATTTAATTAATAATCTTTAATTCTTCTACTTATAAATAAATTGAAAAAAATTATTTATATAGTTCATTTTCTTTAATTCTTTCTATCCTAAATCATTTTCTTTGCATCTTAATTAAATGAACAAATTTAATTAACCTCCTCTCACTAAATTTGAATTTTAAATTCAAATTTAAGCACATGTCTACTAACTTCTTCCTACCTTCCACCTCATCATATGTCTCAAAAAATTAAATATTTCTAATATTTAATTTGGCATTTATCATCAACAAATTCTAACTAATTAGGGACACTTGGCCTTCATCTCTATTTTATTCCTCTTCACACTTGGCAGTTTGTTCTTATGAAGGGAACACATTTCCCCTTTTCTCTCTAACCTCTTCATCTTCAACCGCCCATTCTCCAGATTGAATCCGGACCATTGATTTATGCCACCTAGGCTCATGCCTTGGAAAATCTATAAATAGGACATCATTTACAACAACAAAAGGAGAGAGAGTTGAGCATTTGTAGCAATTACACTCTACAACATTTTAATTAGCATTGTCATTTTAGCGAGCATTCTAGTATTAGCATTTTAGCATCAAGTAGTTTAATCATGGAATTTTCATTAGCAACATCTTAATTACAACATTCTCATCATATCATTTCCATTAGTAGCATTATTATCTTTGCATATCATCTACAGCTAGTTTATCAATCATATAATGTAGGAAACATCTCTTGCATTTCTAGCATCTCTCATTGTTTAGATTGTCATTTGGAAATTCATGTGCACAAACAATTTGAGAGAAAAATGACTTAAAGAATCCTTGGAGATAGAGGACAATGAGACGCCATTGAGGAATTTTTGTTTTAATTTGATTATTATTTGAATTTCTTGATATAATGTTTTTGATAATATAAGCAGGGAAGGGCCCTAATCCAGTGGAATAATAGCAGATCAAAAAATGATACCAAGGTGGGAAACAACACCACCATCCAAACCAACAAACAACATGATAATGGCTCATAGGCCCAGATTTAAAATCATCGCTATAGTCCAACCCATGTTTATAAAAAAAAAAAGTTACTAGTAGCAATATTTAAGCTACGAAGACCATTGATTAAGTCCACAATATACCAGGTGGTATTCCACCAGATCTTAAAGATAAAATACAAATAGTCCCAGATATTGATGTAAAACAAAAAACCCATCAAAAGCAGGAAAAAGCAACAACCCAAGCCATTAGTTGGCCTTCCTTAATAGGTCCCCATACTCCCCTAAGAGAGCCACATACTCATGCCAATCAGGTCCCTATGTTTCATCCAACAGTTTGAGGGAGTCAGCGTTTCCCTACTTCTTCAATTTTTTGCTAATCTTTGCTTCTCTCGAGGCCACTCCCAGCATCGCGCATCTCAGTAGCCTATTGGAGAATCTCATCAAGGTAACCAGAGCCTTTTCCATATCCTCAAATTGGACCTACAAAAAATTTAATCTACTTTTAAGAAAATCAATACTCAATTCTTCAGAATTATTCTCCTGACCAGAAAGCCATGCATCCTGTTCATTCCCAGTTTCATTCTTTTCTCCAGACGGCTCCACTTGCTCCTCCTCTTCCTCATCTTTTTCTTCCTCCTCCAATTCATCTTCCCCCATATCGTAAGCAATTTCCTCGAAGTCAAAATCCTCATAATCATCATCTTCCTAAGCCTCGAATTCCTCATAACCCGGGACATCCTCCACATCAACAGACACTTTTTTTTCTTCCCTTTTTCTCTTTTGAGGTTTCCTTAGCCAGCCGAGCAGACCTCCTTTCACCACTCCCACCACTCCCCTAACCCAGTAAATTCTCCTTGACCACCTCCTTTTGATTCACATCCTGAGAAATATGAATAACTTCACTAGGATTGACATATTTTCTAGGTTTCTTGGCTTTAGGGAGTTCAAGCAGCAGGGGAGAGTGCTTTCTCTTTCAGGGGTAGCTCTAGTAAGCAACAAGTCGACATTTTTTGAGTCCTCACTTTTCTGGTACCGAGGGGTAGAAGGGTTTGACACATTAGCCATCAGAGAGGAACTCTTAGCAAGGATAAGAAAACATCTCGCAACAACAGCAAGGGAGTTGCAGGGAGAATGTTCAACAACCAGAGGTTCATCAACTTTAGGGTTTGCCACCCTCCGAAAATCAACATTTTCCTCATCAAAAAGGACAGGGTTCTCCACTCTAGCATTAAGAGGATTACCATGGGGATTTTGGGAAAGGGAAAATTTGTACAGAGTAAGCATTAAGCCCTGGTGAAGCGGCGGGTTAGCACCTTTCTCAATATTCAACTGCATTGAGGACATAAGGTAAAACAACAGGTTTATGTGTTCCCCATGTCTAATGTGGTTTAAAATAGGAAAATGATAAGCATGAACAAACATATAGCAACCTTCTAGAGTGAAATATCGCATAACCAACATAATCATAAGGGAAAAAGGAGGAGGAAGTTCGAGTCTGGCATACCCATTTTGAAACCACTTGAGATTTTCTCCATGATGCAGAAAATTATCCACAAATTGTTGGTAATCAAATCCACTCTTTTTGGCAACCTTCAAACCAAAATTTTTCAGCCCTATGGCCTCTGCTATGAAATGAGAAGTCACCTCAAATTTCACAGCACCAATAGAAACACGGTCTCTCCTCCAAGAGTTTGTAAACTTCGCTGTTAAATTTTCATTATAGCCTTTGAGGGATTGGAAGAAGGAAGCCATTCCTGTGTTTTAAAACATTCTCCAGAGGTTGGAATTCTACTTTAGCACCTGGCAGTTAGGAAGTTCGGTTCTTTTTCTCGGACCTCCCATCTTGCTTGTCTATAAATTCTTTTGCAGAGACTAGCTAAACTTCATACTCCCCCTAAAAACCTGCTTTCTTCCTAGACAGAAACTAGCATTCAAAACCCAAGCTAAAAATCGACTCACAAAAGAGTTCCAATTTAGGAAGTTTCTTCTTAGGGATGACACCCTCACATTTCCCGGAGCCCAAAAGGCATTATGATTTTTGCAAGCAATAACAACCATAATTAAATTCTTTCCATTTCCCTCTATAGAAATACATGAATAACTGACAGAGGGAAAATTGACACACATTGAAAAGGAAACCTTTAAGAAAATTATAATCGGCATGTGATTTTTGATCATATTCTTTAACGGGAAATTAATGAAAAAATATCCCTCAAGGATCCTCCTATGTATGCACGTACCACCTAAGCCATCATTACTAGGAAAGCTCGACAACACCTCAATGTACTCTTCCATCCTGCCAACAACCAACTTCTCAAATATTCGTTTGGTATGCATTTTCAAACTTTTCATTGAGGATGATATCTCTAAGAGGCTGCGACATGTTCCCATTGGTCCACCTTGTCCAACCCCTACACTCCAGCGCCACATTGGTCGCACAGTCAACCACACAATTCCCTTCCCTATACACATGTAGAACCCAACAGATAGTAAAATAATTTTTAATAACTTTACATCTATCTATAATATTTTTTATTTCCCATGGGGGAGTAGTGACATCATTTAAATTATCACAATTAATTTTGAGTCCCTTTCAATGATAAAATTTATGAACCCCAACTCCTTTAAGAATTTGAAAGCTCCAAAAGCAGCCATAGCTTCAGCTTTGTTGTTTGAGCATATCCTTAGGTTCACACCGAACGCCATTATGCAGTCACCATTCTGGTTTCTCACCAGGCCACCAGCTCCAGCCTGACCTAGATTTCCTTTTGACCAACCGTCAAAATTGCATTTCACCCAATCTTTCAGAGGAGGACACCAAAAATTACCCATCCTATTAAGCATCTTAGACCCGTTCAGATTGGTTAAGTCTCTACTTTTACCCCAATTTTTTTTTATTCTCATCTCCTTATAGTTCGGCTAGGAGTTGGAGAAGCTGAGTTTGCTTGCCTCAATATTTTTCTTAATTTGAGTTCTAACAATCTGAAACACCTCCCCATTGCTTCTCTCCACCTCTCTAAAAATTTTGTTGTTTCTCTCCTTCCAAATCCCCCAAGTAACAAAGGGGGGAACTTGATTCCATAGATCCATTATAACATTGTGAGAGAAAGGACAATTAGACCAACCTTCAATAAACAACTTCATTGAGTTAGGAAAAACCCAATCTGAGGATAGCAACTGCAACACATTGGACCACACTTCCCTCGCATAATTGCAATGGAAGAACATATGAGTTATCAATTCTTCCTCCTGCTTACATAGAGAACACCAATTAACTAGATGGAAACCTCTCTTTACCAGGTTATCAATGGTGAGGATATTGCCATGGGCCATTGACCACCAGAAACAATTTATTTTAGGAATCAGATTCTTAAGCCACACCACTTTCCAAAAGGAACTAGGAACAACATCCTGGGCCCTCACCAAGTCTTCATAGGTCTTTCTAACAGAGAAACAACCAGAGGAGCTACTTTTCCAGAGCCATTCATCCTCCCTTCCCCTATCAAACCATTTTTCCTCCTCAATCAAATTATGCAAGTTGATGAGCAAAGGATCCTAGTTCACCTGTCTTTGACCCCTCAGATTATTTATCCTTAACAAGGCATCAAAATACTTCCATTTTGGTTCCTCCCCTTCCAAATTTATGTAATCACTCGCCTTTTTTCCACAAATTCTATTGAGACTGCACTTTAGGGGATTCAAATCCTCATTAGCAGACAGGGTGGCATTCTCTATCCAAGGGTCCTTCCAAAAATCCATGTAAAATCCATTCCCTATTCTCTTCCTTGCCCCCAACTTTAGCACATTCCTTAATCTAATTAGGTGGTTCCATAGGGAAGAACCAGAAGGGAGATCCATTTGAGATAGAAAATAACAAGAGTTCTTGTTTCTCAAGTACTTGGCTTGGAAAATGTTGACCCAGTATTTTGAGCCTTCCAGAAGGTTCCAGCCAATTTTAGCAGTTAAGGCTTTGTTTAGCATATGAATTCTTCACATCCCTAACCCCCCACACCTTTTAGGCCTGCACACTTTATCCCAGCTAACAAGAGAAAGTCTATTTTTTTCCTTTGTTCCTGACCACAAAAATTTCCTTTGAATTTGTTCTATCTTCTCCCCTATATGAGCAGGAATTTTAAACAAGGAAAGGTAATACGCAGGAATATTCTGGAGAGAGGCTTTAAAAAGTTGGGTCTTACTAGCTAGACTCAACAGCTTCCCCTTCCATCCAACCAATTTATGTTGAATCCTTTCTAATAATTTGTTCTAGTAATTATTTTCTAATCTCTTGGAAAATAATGGAAGCCCCAGATATGTATCAAGAAACTCAACTTCTTGACACCCCATAATTATTTTCACTTTGTCCTTTATCTGATAATTAGTGTTGAAAAATTAAACTTTGCTTTTCTCATAATTAATGCATTGACCAGAAACAACAACATAATCGTTAAGAATATGTTCCCAAACTCCTGCTTCCCCCACCAAAGCATCCCCAAACAACAGGGTATCGTCAGCAAATTTTTTATGGGACTTAGGCCTGAGAGAAGAAGCAGCCTTAATACCTTTAAGAGCTTGCACATCCACCAACCTTTGAATATTTCTTCCCAGGGCTTCAACAACTATAATAAACAAGTAGGGAGAAGGGGGTCCCCCTGCCTGAGACCATGCCCACAAGAGAAGAAGCCCTGAGGAACACCATTAACCAAAACAGAGTACATAAGAAAAGTAACACAAGCCGAAATCATCTTTAAGAATCTACCATCTATCCCAAACTTCTTAAGAACAACAAAGAGGAAAGGCCAGGAGACCCTATCATAGGCCTTTGAGATGTCAATTTTAAAATCCATTCCAAGCTTTTTTGAATGCTCCATGGAGTGGATTATCTCATGAGTCAAAATAATAGCATAAAGAATGTTTCTACCTTCAACAAAACCTTTTTTATTAGGAGCTATCATTTTTCCCAATGATTCAAGTCAATTTCATGATCAGACTGGCTCAAGTAACCAGTTACTTAACAACCTTCCCAACCTAAAAAAATCTCTTGCAGCATTAAAGAGATCGTCTTTAAAAATTTCCCAGTAAGTTTGAAAAAAGACAAGGGGGAATCCATCAGGACCAGGGGCTTTAAGGGCTCCAAAAGAAAAAAATAGCCTTTTTAACTTCTTCCAGAGAAACAGTATTAGTCATCATCTTAAGATCTAACTCAGAGACAACATTAGGAATAACATTAAGAAAATCAACATTAACCTGGGGATCATTGGCAGGGTTTAAAAGGTAGGAGGAGAAAAAATTTACAGCTTCCCTGGAAATCTCTCTTTCATTAGTAACAATAGAGTCATCCTCTTTAACCAATGATCTAATTCTATTTATGCTTTTGTGTTTGAGAGTAGATTGGTGGAAAAATTTGGTGTTCATGTCCCCTTCTGTCAACCATTGAACTCTTGACTTTTGTTTCCAAAATATTTCCTCCTTTTTATTACATTTATACCATTGGTATCTCAACTCTCTTTCCTTTGAACAAGTCTCTTCATCTGCCAAACCAGACTCCATTCTATCATGTATTTCTTTTAAACTTTTTCCCATAGTGTTTTAACTCAAAAATGTTGCCAAAGGTTAACTTATTCCACCCCTTCACCCTTTGCTTAACACGATGAAGTTTTTCAGCCAAACAGAACATAGGAGTCCCAAGGATGGGTTCATCCCACCATGATTGAACTAAGGTAGAAAAATCTGGATGAGTGCACCACGTGGCTTCAAATCTGAAAGGGAAGGGGCCCTTATTATGATCCACATGTTTTTTCAAAACCAAAGCATTATGATCCGAACCAGACCTAGGAAGAGCATAGAGAGAAAGGAATTGGGAGATATCCCAATTAGCAGATATCAAGAATCTATCCAATTTAAGTTGAGTTAAATGGTTTCCATTCCTCCTATTTGACCAGGTGAATTTAGTGCCTTGGAGAGGAATATCAATTAGCCCAGCCGAGTTAAAGAATTCAGCAAGCTCCATCATATTATTTGAGTACTCATCCAAACCACCTGACTTCTCAGAAGGAAGGAGGGGACAATTGAAGTCCCCTCCCAACATCCAATGTTCATCACACCTTTCAGAAATAGTTTCACTAAGTTGTTCCTATAGCGAAACTCTATCTCTACTAGAATTGGGGGCATAGATATTTACAAGATTCCAAGACTCATGAGACCCAGGATCTTCCAAAGTAATCTCAAGGTGATTCTTACTATCAGAACAAAAAGAACCTTTCAATTTAGAGGGGTTCCAGAGTGTAGCAATACCTCCAGATGCTCCTTCAACTTCACAAACACAAAAACTAGCTCTAGGCCAAATACTAGCAATAGCTTTTTCAAAAGTTTATTTCTTCATCTTCATTTCTTGTAAAAGGAGGACATCAACTTTGTTATCCATGATGCAGATCTTAACCAAAAACTGTTTATAGGGACTGTTAAGGCCCCTAATATTCTAAGAAACATACTTCATTAAAAATAGAAGCATCCACACCCCCAACACAACCAACATCCCTAACTACTTTTTCTTGGACTTCGATCCCGTGATCAAATCCAAGGTTTTACATTTGCCCGAACCACATCCCTTATTGTATCTTTCAATCTTGATTCCTTCTGGGGGGGTTTTCCCACCTTATTTCCCCCTCCAACATTCAGTTTCTTTTTCTTTTTTCTTTTCGAGGTGGTTTGTGGCCATCCCTCATCATCCTCCTTATCACTTGAACCATGAGGGAAGCCAAGAAGGGCCAACGACTCATTTAGATTTTGAGCACCAAATTGGGAGACAGGATTCAACTCCTCCAAGGACAGAGATATCTCTTGAAGAACATACTCACCCTCTTCCAGGACTTCCATAGTACCATTTGTTGACTTGTTAGCCTTCAGACCCTGGACATTCAAAGGGTCCTCAACTTGGATCTTAACCTCCTAATCTTCAACAATAGGACCAGCCAACACCTCAGAATCCTTATCCTTCAGAAGGGGAATGGCCTTAGAATCATTATCCTTTAGTAGGGGAATGGACACCTTTTGGGGGGACACAAGAGAAAGCTGCACTCTAGAGTCCATGGCTTTAGGCAAAGAGTCTTCTTTAGAACTCTTACCTTTAGCTTTTGAGCTTTCACCCAAAGTCGCACAAGAGTCAATAAGATGACCAAACCTCTTACAATGCTGACAAAAGAGGCGAGCATTTTCATACCTGTGGTCAGTCCAGCTTGCAAAAAAATTGACTTACAACACAAGAATGAAGAACTGCGGTTAACTACAAAATGATACGATATGAGCAATGTATTAAGTCTCGATCTCTCCTGGGTGATTTTATCAATGGCCAAAAGGCTCCTAAAAGAGCTAGCAATACCCTAAAAAAAAAATTCTCCTAGAACTCCAGGGGAAGCCCCTGAAGTCGAACCCAAGTAGGCACAGACGCCCCCAAGTTAGTCGATGGGTAAAAGTCAAGTTTCCATTTACAAAGAGAGAAAGTTTTTAAAGCCCAGGTCAAAGGCCTATGGACCTCCAATTAATACTTTCAACATATTCTCATAAACCACAAAAGAGAACAAAAAAATACCTTTGGGCATGGCATTAATTGTGACACTACCTTTGAGGTTCCAAGTGGAAGCAGCCCACTGACACACAAGTTCAATATTTGGCTTGAGTGCCAATAACTTTCTAACCAAATCCATTTTGAGGCTATCCATCACCTTCAACATAAGGGCCTCAGGAATATCAACTTCCTAGCCAGTAACTGAGCAAGAAGCAGAATTTGCAAGTTTTTATTTTGGGCTGGTGAGTTAGACCCC